>OX451346.1:32745254-33055174 GCA_949629155.1 Myopa testacea | reverse complement strand
AAGTATATAATCAAAGAATATACAATATATAGAAGGCGCATCTCATACGAATTTTTGAACAGCAAAATTTGTGCTGTGGACGTAGCCGCAACGAGTATAAATAGGTAAAGAGATTGCATGAAACATTTGTTGCCGGCAACATTTGTGATTTCATGTGTTAAGATTAGAGCCGCTGTTAATTAGCAGGACATAGCTCTGTAATCAAAAACCAGCTCTGTAAAGCCGGAAACCGAAGATGAAAACGAACTTCGTTACAGAGTACAAAACTTCGATTGTATTCTGTGCTGGTAGCAAAGCAAAATTGAATGCTCTACTAACGAGTGAGGGGTTCGGAAGATGATCTTAATGAGTATGAAGGGATTGCAAGACCGACTTTGCTTCAGTTATTTTGCACTAACAATGCTAGCGAATATGATGAAGTGTGAAAGAAAGAATGGATCAATTCGTGGAGTACAACGGGCGATGAGAAGAACGGTGCGATTCGTCTTCTTTTGCTTCTCTTGCAATAACAAACCAAGTGAAGCTGTCCGTCCGTCTGGGTTTGTTTCAAATTTTTCATTTTATGGTTTTTGAAAGAATGTTTGCTTTTCGTAGCTTTGTTCTGCTTCTTTTTCGATGCCCAAGCTTTGTAAAGCGCTGGCACGATTTACGTTCCGAGCATAGCGTGCTGTTGAAGAATTTGTTTTTGTACAGAAGATCTATTTAGTCGGCATATCAACAAATTCAATACGTTATACGAGTAACACTAAAATATTAATGGAAGCAAACTTATGGAAATATTTATATTATATGTCTGTGGTAATACAAGGTATAATTTGAAATAAATCTACTACAGCCTAATAACCCCGATGTCATTAGTAATACTTATTAAACATTATTTTACAACACTTATTAAGTAACATTATATAAATTACCATACATATATATGAAGCTAATTTTTATTATTTATTATTATATTATTTTTCCAAAAGTCTTCGCATTTTTACATCCGCCATTGATCCAGGTTTTGTTCGTTTTTTTGGGGTAATTTTCTCGGTTTCTTTCTGTTTTAGCCACTTTGACTATTTTCGAATTAGAATGGAAATTAGATATTTCAAAATTTGTTTAATGTGGCCAAAACAATTCTCGTTTGGATTAAACCATCCCGGGAAAGAAACGTTCGAAGAAAGATCCTAATACAAAATTTCTGTATACAAAAAACTACAGTGAAACGCAACTTTATTTGCAAAACCCCTCCGATAACTTTTTTAATACATGCTTACAGCACTTTGCGATTTGTTTTAAAAAAGCTCTTTTTAAAAAAAGTTGCCATAAGTCGCATTTGAAAGAAAAAATTATACAAGAATTACTTATACAAGAATCAATAAGTATTACTAATAACATCGGGGTTATTATGCTGTAGTAGATTTATTTCAAATTATACCTTGTATTACCACAGACATATAATATAAATATTTCCATAAGTTTGCTTCCATTAATATTTTAGTGTTACTCGTATAACGTATTGAATTTGTTGATATGCCGACTAAATAGATCTTCTGTACAAAAACAAATTCTTCAACAGCACGCTATGCTCGGAACGTAGATCATGCCAGCGCTTTACAAAGCTTGGGCATCGAAAAAGAAGCAGAACAAAGCTACGAAAAGCAAGATTTCTTTCAAAAACCATAAAATGAAAAATTTGAAACAAACCCAGACGGACGGACAGCTTCACTTGGTTTGTTATTGCAAGAGAAGCAAAAGAAGACGAATCGCACCGTTCTTCTCATCGCCCGTTGTACTCCACGAATTGATCCATTCTTTCTTTCACACTTCATCATATTCGCTAGCATTGTTAGTGCAAAATAACTGAAGCAAAGTCGGTCTTGCAATCCCTTCATACTCATTAAGATCATCTTCCGAACCCCTCACTCGTTAGTAGAGCATTCAATTTTGCTTTGCTACCAGCACAGAATACAGTCGAAGTTTTGTACTCTGTAAAGAACTTCGTTTTTATCTTCGGTTTCCTGCTTTACAGAGATGTTTTGTTCTTTACAGTGCTAAGTCCTGCTAATTAACAGCGGCTCTAATCTTCACACATGAAATCACGATGTTGCCGGCAACAAATGTTTCATGCAATCTCTTTACGAATATATGCTCGTTGGTAGCCGTACGTCCATGTTGCGCAACATTGAGTAGTTTTTTGTGTTGCTACGCATTCTCTCTATTCTCCTCTCATTGTTTGATAACTTCGCGGCAATTTCGTGTTATTTGCTTCTCATTGCCATTGCTTTGTTTTTGTATAAATACAAATCGGATTCGCTTGTATTCCTTCATAAATGATTATGCGTAAGAAGAGTTGATCGATGGAATCTTGTATGTCAAAGGAGGTGAGAATGAAACGACGAAATTGTGGATAAAAGCAGCGGTTGAGGGAAGAAGGGAATTTGACTTCTTTTTGGTTCCTTTGCAATAACAATTCAGGTGCTTACGTCTGTCGGTCTTTTGATTTGGATTTTTTTTAGCTTAAGTAAGAGAAGTTAAGTTACTAAGTAAAGGAATTTTGTTTTTTGTAACATTTTGCCGGCTTAATAAACTGTTTAGTATTTTAAATTATGTTTATTATTAAATTAAGTTATTGTTTATTGTTATAAAATTATAAAATAATTCTTGTACCAATATTTCGTTTTATTGACAATGCTTCCTTAAGATAACTAAAATCATAAATATTAAAAATTTTAATCTTTAATTTAATTTTAATAATGGTTTTGGACACTACAATAACAAGGTAAATTGATACACGGTCAGACAGAAGCACTTCAGTTGTTACTACAAAATAACAAGTACAAAGTCGATCTTCCGATTCCTTCATACTCATAAAAAACAGAATTCCTACATAATATAAATATTTTCTCTGAAATATTTCCATTCCTTCATTTTTTATTTTTGCTTCCATTAACTTTTTATTTTTAATCGTATAAGGTTGGGATGCACAAATTAGCTTTCGCGGGCAGTTTGCCCGTACGGGCACGCCGCGGGCTCCGCGGGCACTTGACAAAATGGCGTACAAACAAGGGAACAAATTTGCAGGGCAGAGTGACCAGGTTTAAAGTTAAATTCATTTTGTGCAAACATTTTTTATTTTTTACTGCAGAAGAATATAAATTGTATAAAGATAATAGGGTATTTATATTGAAGCGTTTTTAAAACTTCTTTAAAAAATATTTTCACACCTTGCACTATAAATGTTCAACGTTTTGAAAAAGTGCAATATGGTTACCCTAATTGCAAGCTGATCGAAAAATTACACACAAACACATGGATGTTCTAGATTTTGCAGATAAGAATATGCACTGAGAGAATAAAAGAAAGCACTTCAAATATTTCTTGACGAATGCTTGAAACTTGAAAAAAATAATGCCAAAGTCGGTGCAACTTTCATTTATCCCTTTTACAAAACAAAAAACGCATATGAGTCATCATTCAAGAAACTCAGTCAGTTTTTGGAAATAATTATTGGCAAGCTGAAAGTACGTAAATGTACTGTTCAGCATATATAATTTCTCTCAGTGAATCTCTGCATCTCATTGGCTGTTGGATACAGATAGGCAAAACTATATTTATGAGTACCCAGCCGGAATTGTCACACTTACAAAAATTAAAAACAAATGACCTTTATAATGACAAATAATGCCCAGCTACTTAAGCGTCCTTATTTTTTATTGCTGTTGTTAGTGTTACCTGTGGCCAACAACAACAAAAATAATTTAGACTCTGAGGTGTATTCCCGGAAATTGAATTCCAGGAATAGTGATTGAATGTATAAAAAATGCATAATATAAGTGGGTTTTTTAAATTATTGTACATTGGCTCATTATTGAAAGTGTTTTCAAAGTGAACAGAACTGATGTATTGTATTCTGGATAATTAATATTAAATATAAATAAAACAAAATTAAAAATTAAAATTAAACATTAATTGAAATATACTGCCATTTCCTGTTGGGTGTTCATGGTAAGCTTGCTGAATTTCATAAATACAGTGGGATACTTTGAAATGAGTGTTGCTAAAGACAAAGCCTGCAGTTTTAAATCCGAATGGAAGCTACAATTTTTTTGCAGAGAAAAGGGTGGTCAAACTCAGTGCCTAATATGCAAAAAACATATTATATGTAAATTTTATAATGTTATTATAAAATACATTATGACCGTTAAAAAGACATTATGACATTATTTGGTGATGTTGTTCCACTGTGCAGTGTAAAATTTTCGATAATTGACAGCTTGTGATTGGCTGGGTGTGTATCTGTTAGAAAAGTTGTGTGATTAACTATTGTACCATATGTCCACGGGCGTAGATATTAATTCGGGTTTATTCAATTTTTTGTACCATGGTATTATAAGATTGCCAGATATAATTTACTAAAAAAGTACCATCCTAAATTTCTAAATGCTGAATTCAGTCAAAAGTTTGATATATTGCAAATGGTATGAGAAATTGTTGGTGTTTTAAAGAGAGGGTTCAAAAACCCAAAGGACCTAAAATTTTAATGCGTACGCCACTGTCTCCAACACTTCCCTCTCACCTTATCCCCCTCACCAAGCTCGTACGGGCAATTGCTGAGCCCGCCAGAATTGCTACGGGCAGCTCCGGTGAACATCCCTGGTATAAGGTATTAAATATATTGATATGCCGACTAAAGTATTCTTCTTCTTAAATCTTCTGCCTATACGAATTCTTCATGAGCACGCTATGCTCGGAACGTAGATCGTGCCAGCGCTTTACATAGCTTGAACATCGAAGAAGAAGCAGAATAAAGCTACGAAAAGCAAGATTTCTTTCAAAAACCCTAAAATGCAAAATTTAAAACAAATCCAGACGAATCGCACCGTTCTTCTCATCGCCCGCTGTACTCCACAAATTGGTCGTTTCTTTCTTTCACACTTTACTTGGCATGCGAGTTCTGGATCGATCTCTTCTTACGCATATGCACTTGCATTGTTAGTGCAAAATAACAGAAGCAAAGTTGATCTTCCGCTCCCTTCATACTCATTAAATAGATCTTCCGTACCCATCACTCATTAGGAGATCATTCAATTTTGCTTTGTTATCAGCGCTAAGGTAAGGTAAGGTATACAGATATGCCGTCTAAAGTCTTCTTCTTCTTAAATCTTCTGCCTATACGAATTCTTCAGGAGCACGCTATGCTCGGAACGTAGATCGTGCCAGCGCTTTACATAGCTTGGACATCGAATAAGAAGCAGAAGAAAGATACCTTATTCGAAAAAAAATAAAAAGTTAATGGAAGCAAAAATGAAAAATGAAAGAATGGAAATATTTCAGAGAAAATATTTATATTATGTAGGAATTCGATTTTTTATGAGTACGGACGAATCGGAAGATCGACTTTGTACTTGTTATTTTGTAGTAACAACTGAAGTGCTTCTGTCTGACCGTCTATAAATTTACCATGTTATTGTAGTGTCCAAAACCATTATTAAAATTAAATTAAAGACTAAAATTTTTAAAATTTATGATTTTAGTTCTATTAAGGAAGCATTGTCAATAAAACGAAATATTGGTACAACAATTATATTATAATTGTATACATATAAAATAACAATAAACAATAACCTAATTTAATAATAAACCTAATTTAAAATACTAATAATAATAATATTATGCCGGGAAAACGTTGCAAAAAACCAAATTCCTTTAATAAACGAAAAATAATAAAGCGAAAAAAAAATCCAAGCTTGATAGACCGACAGACGTAAGCACTTGATTTTTTATTGTAAAGAAACCAAAAAGAAGTCTAATTCCCCTGTTCCCTCAACCCCTGCTGTTACCCACAATTCGATCGTTTCGTTTTCAACTCCTTTGACATACAAGATTCCATCGCTCAACTCTTCTTACGCATAATCATTTATGAACGAAAATAAGCAAATCCGATTTGTATTTATACAACAATAAAGCAATGGCAATGAGAAGCAAATAACACAAAGGATGGTAAACAAAGGCAAGAGAGCGAAGTAAATCAAAAGACCGACAGACGTAAGGAACTGAATTGTTATTGGAATTCATCAATTATTTCTCTCACTCCTCATCTAGCATACGATTGCTGCATCGATCAACTCTTCTTACGCATAATCATTTACCAAGTAAAACGAAGTTCACCACGAATTTCTCTGCTGCTATTCGCCGTAGCAGCGCTCTCGACTGCATTGTAATAATGGCACATGAAAATCTGCCGTTAGTCGAAAATTTTGAGTCATAATATCTCTTTACTATTTATACTCTTTGACAAAGGCAAGAGAGCGAAGTAAATCAAAAGACCGACAGACGTAAGCCACTGAATTGTTATTGCAATTCATCAATTATTTCTCTCACTCCTCATCTAGCATACGATTGCTGCATCGATCAACTCTTCTTACGCATAATCATTTACCAAGTAAAACGAAGTTCACCACGAATTTCTCTGCTGCTATTCGCCGTAGCAGCGCTCTCGACTGCATTGTAATAATGGCACATGAAAATCTGCCGTTAGTCGAAAATTTTGAGTCATAATATCTCTTTACTATTTATACTCTTTGCTCTATTCTCCTCTCATTGTTTGATAACTTCGCGGCAATTTCGTGCTATTTGCTTCTCATTGCCATTGCTTTGTTTTTGTATAAATACAAATCGGGTTTGCTGGTTTTCGTTCATAAATGATTATGCGTAAGAAGAGTTGAGCGATGGAATCTTGTGTGTCAAAGGAGGTGAGAATGAAACGATCGAATTCTGATTAAAAGCAGGGGTTGAGGGAAGAAGGGAATTTGACTTCTTTTTGGTTCCCTTGCAATAACAATTCAGGAGCTTACGTCTGTCGGTCTTTTGATTTAGATTTTTTTTTTCGCTTAAGTAAGGGAAGTTAAGTTATTAAGTAAAGGAATTTTGGAACACTTTGCCGACATAATAAACTGTTTAGTATTTTAAATTAGGTTTATTATTAAATTAGGTTATTGTTTATTGTTATTTTATATGTATAAAATTATAAAATAATTGTTGTACCAATATTTCGTGTTATTGACAATGCTTCCTTAATAGAACTAAAATCATAAATATTAAAAATTTTAGTCTTTAATTTAATTTTAATAATGGTTTTGGACACTACAAAAGAACGTGAAGCGCGGTACACCCCAGGGAGGGGTTCTCTCCCCCCTCCTTTGGCTCTTGGTGGTGGACGGAATTCTGAGGGAGTTCCAGGGTTCTGGGGTTAGGACAACCGTGTACGCCGATGATATAGCTATCCTGATATCGGGTAAATTCCTACCCACAATCAGCGAGGTTATGTCTCACGCGCTGAGGACTATTTCGAGGTGGGCGGACAGGAATGGTCTCGGCACGAACGCAGCTAAGACCGAGCTTGTCCTCTTCACTAGGAAATACAAGATCCCGGACTTTAGGAGGCCCCGCCTGAACGGCCAAGGCCTACCTCTGTCCGGACATGTGAAGTATCTCGGCATAATCTTGGATAGCAAACTATCCTGGAAGCTCAACGTGGCCGAGAGAGCGAAAAAAGGACTAAATGCCTTCTACGCCTGCAAAAAGGCCATCGGAGGGAGATGGGGCCTATCACCGTACATCGTTCATTGGATGTACACAGCAATAGTGCGCCCGATCCTCTCCTACGGGGGCCTAGTGTGGTGGGAGGCGTTGCAACGCGACTGCAATCTTAAAACCCTAACAGGAGTACAAAGATGTGCTGCCAGGGCGATTACAGGAGCAGTAAAAAGCACACCGCAGGCTGGACTGAACACTCTACTGCATCTCCTGCCTCTAGACCTGTTCATGCTGAGCACTGCAGGCAAAACCCTGCTCAGGCTCAGAGAGATCAACCTCGGTAACGAGGCCCAGCTCGGACATGCCAGTGTGCTACACAAGCTTAGACTGCTGAACTCTGGTAACGGGGTGAACCTGTCTGCTCCAACGGACTACATTCTTCCAAGACTTGAGTTTGACGGCAGACCCTCGGTGCTCCTGCCAAGCAGGGAGGACTGGGCGATAGGGGATTTAATCCCCCAAGGAGGCATCGCTATCTTCACGGATGGATCAAAGACCGAGGAAGGTACGGGAGCTGGCTTTTACTCAAGCGCGCTGCAGATTGAGCGCCACTACAGGCTGCCTGACTACTGCAGCGTGTTCCAAGCGGAGGTCTTTGCGATCGAGCGGGCCGCGGAGTTCGTCCTGGAGGAACGGATATCGAACGCCGATATACACTTCTTCGTGGACAGCCAGGCCGCCCTGCTTGCGCTGGACTCCGTTGTGATAAAATCAAAAGTTGTATCGGAATGCAGAGGAAAGCTCAGGGAGCTCATGGCGACCCACAAGGTCAGACTCTGCTGGGTTCCAGGTCACTCTAACATTGAGGGCAACGAACAGGCGGATCGTCTGGCAAGGGTGGGCTCCTCAACTAGCTCCACAGAAGCTGATACCTCCGTTGGTATACCAATTTCGTCCCAGGTTAAACAAATGGAAGTGCTGGCAACGAACGCAGCCAATCTTGCCTGGATTAGCAGGAGTGATTGCGCTACGACCAGGTCTTTATGGCCAAAAATGAACTTGAGGAACTCGAGGACACTCCTATCCTTACCGAGGGAGCAGCTAAGAGTCGCAGTTGGAGTGATCACGGGGCATTGCCCAATAGGCCAAATGGTCTCCAGATGGAGGCCGGGGGTTATAGTTGATCACTGCAGGTGCTGTAATGACGTAGACGAGGAGGAAACTATAAACCACCTGCTCTGCCAGTGCCCCGCCCTATCACGAAGCCGCCTCCGGACGATGGGGGTTGGTTTCCTGGATAATCTAGCGGAGCTGGCAGAGCGACCGATTTCTAGCCTTCTAGGATTTATCAGGAGCGCTGTTACGGCTTTCTCGCGGCCTCTACCTGACCTTAACGGGGAGGCCCCGGCTGCGGGGGCTGGTGACTCGGCGCGCGGGCAAGGAGTTCCCACCTAAAATTCCTTAATTTCTGTAATTTCTAATATTTCTCATTACTCTTTCTTTCTTTTCTTTTTATAAGGGTAACCACAATGGGCCAAATGGGCCTAGGTGTCAGTAGTTCCCCCCCCAAGGGGAAGTACAAGCCCTTCCTACCTACCTACCTTTGGACACTACAATAACAAGGTAAATTCATACACGGTCAGACAGAAGCACTTCAGTTGTTACTATAATACAAAATAACAAGCACAAAGTCGATCTTCCGATTCCTTCATACTCATAAAAAATAGAATTCCTACATAATATAAATATTTTCTCTGAAATATTTCCATTCTTTCATTTTTCATTTTTGCTTCCATTAACTTTTTATTTTTACTCGAATAAGGTAATAAAGGTGAAGATATGCCGACTAAAGTATTCTTCTTCTGAAATCTTCTGCCTATACAAATTCTTCAACAGCACGCTATGCTCACAACGTAGATCGTGCCAGCGCTTCACAAAGGTTGGACATCGAAGAAGAAGCAGAATAAAGCTACGAAAAGCAACATTTTTTTCAAAAACCTTAAAATGCAAAATTTTAAACAAATCCAGACGAATCGCACCGTTCTTCTCATCGCCCGCTGTACTCCAGAAATTGATCGTTTCTTTCTTTCACACTTTACTTGGCATGCGAGTTCCGGATCGATCTCTTCTCACGCATATTCGCTTGCATTGTTAGTGCAAAATAACAAAAGCAAAGTCGATCTTCCGCTCCCTTCATACTCATTAAATATATCTCCCGTACCCCTCACTCATTAGTAGATCATTCAATTTTGCTTTGTTACGAGCGCTGAGAAGACCGCTGAGTTGGGCTTTATAACAACAACTACAAGGGATTCAGGGCATACAGAAGCATTTTGTTGTTGTACACTTTTTTGTTTCTTTTCTACTAGCACAAAAACAAAGTTGAAGTGCTTCCGTACTTTCCTCCGAGAGCGAAGCAAAAGTTACCAACAATTTATCAATCATAATATGGTGAAAATTATGTTTTAGTGTACATATTGGACTACATTCACCATGCTGCGCTGCCTTTCGATAGCGGCAGAGTGGTGTGTATTCATGGTAATAATGGCACATCTAATCTTGTTCTTCTTTGAGTCATAATATCTCTTTACTATTTATACTCTTTGAATCTGGCTTCGGTTTGGTAGATTACAAAAACAAAACGCATGAAATTTTGACAACTCTGGAGTTTGTTTACAAAATTCAGAAAAATATTTTGAGAGGAATGCAAATCTTGTTCTTCTTCATAGCAATAAGATAAATAGTAATATAAATACGTAAAAAAGACCAAGGAGACAGTTTTAAAACCAACGCATGCTACTAGAAATGACCATGAAACCTTTTTTAAGTTATTTAGTTGCACAATATTTAATAGTTTGCAAGTAAAACGAAGTTAAAATTCATAAAAATTGCACATTTCACAAATTTAGTCAGCTGTTTTTAACCTACCACACGTATTTTTAGCCGAAAGAGATACCAACGTATTCAACCTATTTTGTTGAATATTAATCTGTGATTTAGCTTAATATTTACTTAATTATGATTTCAGTTCTTTTGGTCTTTAATTTAAATGAATTACATTTTAAATGTGTAAATTGAGAATTTGTTAAATTTTAATATAAATAAACAGATTAAAAATGTATTTGTGTTAACACATAAATAAAAGATAAATGAAAAATTACAAAAACAAATAAGTTTACATTACTTTTTAATATTTTTAAACAGCTTAGAAATTGTCAAAACCTCGAGAACGCATAAATGCATATTTTCTTAAAAGCAAAAAAAAAATATGTAATAAAGTTGTGTCATTGGTATCCCGCGGTTTGGTTTTGGGTTCCCGCGTCTTCTGTATATTATTAATTCTGTGGTACTATAAACATGTTAAAATGACATCCATACAAGTATGCAGCCGCTTCAATTTAAGTAAATTTCACAAACTTCAACAGATATTCTTAGGGAAAATTATGAACTTACTATAAGTTAATCACATTTTTACGTTAACTAAACGTAAGTAAAAATTACTTAATTTAAGAACATTTTACTTAAAATTAGTAAATATTTCTTAAATTAAAGAGAATTTTTGTCATTAATCTAAAGAAAACTTTTTTATATTTCAAGTTCATACATTTTTCTGAGTGTACGTAACAGAAACTCAAACTACAGAACACAGACATACAATCAAAGAAACAATAACAACAATTACAACAATCAAAGATATAACAACAATAACAACAACCAAAGATATAATAATAACAATCACCAAAGCAACCAAAATCGGACAAATTACCAACCAAATGTAACACGATATAACAACAACAACAACTTCAACAACAACAATAACAATTTCAATCGGAACACCAATAATAATTCCAACAGAAATTCCACATATGAAAACAGAAACAATAATAGAAACCAAAATAATAGAAATATAAACATTGTAACTGAATCGGGAAACGACATGGGCTCGGAACAAATGAACGTTCCAGACAGCCAGAACTAAATATATACAAAATATCGGATAATAATACCAATTATATAACACTTAAATTTAAAAATGAAAATCTGAGATTTCTAATTGACACAGGCGCTGACATTTCACAGTATATATAAATATTTTAGTATGTATTTAAATATATACGAGTAAATTAATAATTGCATCGGGTAAAGATTTGTATATTCTTTAATTTTGGCTTAGTTCGCTGTAATAGTCGGTAATTTACATTGGCCATTGGATCTGCGGACTAATGAGTTCAGTGCGCTTGGCATAGTTCCAATAAGCCACTTATGGACTCGCCGCTTAGGATTTCAATGAGCTAAGATTACAAATGTAATTGGTAAATATACGGTAGCCTCCAACTAGCCATAAAATAATTATTGTTCGTACTTAATTTTATAATAACAATGTTGAATGTATTCATACTATGCGCTTTTCAGATGAAGAGGAATCAGTTATTAAAAATTGGTTAAAATACAATACAGAACCAATCGATGAAATATATACTAAATGGAAGAAAACATTTCAAACAAGAAAAAAATTGTTAAGAGGCAATCACAGCTTACAGGAAATCTTTGAAGAATGGCCTTTGTACAAGCAGTCCTTTGGATACATATTAGTGCTGTTAAAACTTTATATGTACACAAAATGTTTGTGCTAAATTCTTATTCCTCATTGCAGATTAACATCGATTTTATAGAAATGTTTCCAGGAAAAGACTTCCTTTTTGACAAGTGGGATATTTTTTGTATTAAGGTTTTGAAACTTTCGGAAGACCGAATTAGAGACACATGTGCATTGCAACTTTTAAGAATCTACCAGGAACACCATTATTACCAAGGTATATTAAATACATATTGGTTTTAATTATACATAATTTTTTATTTTTTTATAGAAATTCGAAACATTGTTGCTTTGGATCTGGTACACTGGTACACAATCTGTTATTATTGTCAGAATATACAAATCTAGATATCATAAAATTGAGAACTCATATTGAATTTCATTACAAACAGTACATCAATTTGTTTCACGACACATTAAAGCCAAAGCATCACTTTTTAAATCATTATTGAAGAATTATTGAACACTCTGGTCCCCTTAAACATCTTTGGAGTTTCGGTTTTGAATCAAAACACCGGCAGTTAAAAAGTTACGCAAGAAATATAACATCTCGAAAAAATTTGCCTTTATCAATTGCCATAAAATTTTGTATGTCATTTTTTGAGTATATAATTAACTTTGAGAGGAAGTTATATAAATTTAGTGTTAAAAATTATTGCGCACAAAATTCAACATTTTTTAATGAATTAAAAAAAACAATAAGTGACGAAGAATTAATGCAAGCAACATGTTATTTAAGTTTTGAGTACTGTGGTCAACGAGTATAAATAGGTAAAGAGATTGCATGAAACATTTGTTGCCGGCAACATTTGTGATTTCATGTGTTAAGATTAGAGCCGCTGTTAATTAGCAGGACATAGCTCTGTAATCAAAAACCAGCTCTGTAAAGCAGGAAACCGAAGATGAAAACGAACTTCGTTACAGAGTACAAAACTTCGATTGTATTCTGTGCTGGTAGCAAAGCAAAATTGAATGCTCTACTAATGAGTGAGTGGTTCGGAAGATCTTTTCTAATGAGTATGAAAGGATCTCAAGATCGACTTCGCTTCTGTTATTTTGCACTAACAATGCAAGCGAATATGCGTAAGAAGAGATCGATCCAGCACTCGGAAGCCAAGTAAAGCGTGAAAGAAAGAATCGATCAATTTGTGGAGTACAGCGGGAATTATCGTTTGCTCAAAAGAAAACAATGTATCTTCGTTGGCTTCAAAAAGTATTCTAACTCTTTATTTCAATTTTCGATCCTTATATACTATTCTTATATTCTACCTGGGTTACATTGTGTTCAATAAAAGTGTTCAAGGTTATAGATAAAAATGAAATAGTAATTGTAATATAATAAAAATAAAGACGCCGTCTGGTCTGGTCTGCTGATAACCCTTTCTGCAGATATACTTCCGTGTCGTAAACTCAATGCGCCGTCTGGTCTGGTTCGCTGATAGTGATGATCCTTTAGTGGTGTCGCCGAATATAACGGGATGGGTAATTAGGAGACAGTGGTAATTCCTCCCCCTTTAGAATGGAGCGATTGCCGTAATGAATATAAGGCTATAGCGAAGTTGGTTGCAGGTTTACTTTCCTCAGATTCGTGGTAAGTTGATTCTTCAATAGGTATTATTCTATGCTAGGAAAAATTTCTGCGAAGCTCTGAAACATTCTTATTATGTGCCATATAGGGTTATTTTATTTAGGATAGAAGGTGGAAATACTATGGATATTATTTAATATTGTTGTATAAGTACTTATGTATATGAATAGTATTTGTAAGTAAAAATTTTCAAAAATAGTATTTTTTGTATATATATTATATAGAATTACAACAGAAATATTTCTGAATTTTTAAAATTTCAACGCTTTTGTTTTTTTTTATTAATTTAAATCGTTTTTAAACATTTTACTGTTCTTTTTCTAATTTATCTTAATCCTAAGTTTTAGATTTACACTAATAATATTAAATAAATAATTAACCATTGCTAAATGTATTTTTGTGCTTTTTTCTTAGTCTAGATTTATGAATTTTTTGGTTATTTCCTGTTAATATTGTTACTGGTCTATTTTCTTTAGTTTTTTGTTTAGAAAATCTTGGAGTAATTTTGTTTCTTCTACATTCTTTTCTAAAAATTATTTCATTTTCTTCCCTATCCTCGGGATCTTCTCTTTTTTCATTTAGTTTATCTATTCTCTTGTTCATTACATTAGCAATTCTTTCTTTAATTACAGGATATAATTCTGATTGAAATTTATTAAGCTTTTCTAAATATTCATGTTCGGTACTAAACTGTATAGTTTTATTAAAATCAGATGATCTTCCGTAAAATACTTCAAAAGGAGTAAACCTTGTAGTAGAATGAATTGAATTATTATATGTAATTATAACTTCTGATAAAATATCTTCGTGACTTAAATCCAATTTGAGTTCTTTGGATTTTAGGGAAATTATTCTGTAAATTTCTGTAAGTGTGGAGTGTAATCGTTCGACGGGTGAATTGCTTGTCGTTTGTTGGTATGATGTAAAGTGAAGTTTTATTTGGTATTGTTTGCAGAAGTCCTTAAAAATATTAGCTGTGAATTCTGAACCTAAATCACAGACAATCTGTTGTGGTATACCGTGAAGGCTAATAAAATGTTTAAGATTTTTAACTATTGAGATGCTATTTCTAGTTTGTAGATTGTAAGCAGAAGCAAATTTGGAGAATTTATCTATCATTGTTAAAATACTGTGTTTATTAATGGTGTATACATCAATATGAATAATATCTAAGGGTTTATATGGTATCTCTGTTTTCTGGAACTTTATTTTAGGAGGGTGTCGATCATATTTTAGTATGTGACATATTTCGCAATTATTGATTGTTTGAGTAACTTTATTCTTCATATATGGAAAGTAATATTCTCTTTTAAGATGTAAGAATGTCTCATCAATTCCTCTGTGATTGTTATTAATGTGATAATCATTAATTATTTTATCCTGTTCATCATTTTCTTTGATGTCTTTTAAAATTTCTCTTGTTCTAATTATTTTGAATGTTTTACTACGAGCGAAATATTTTGAATATGTTTCTTGTACCAAGCGAAATGTTTCATTATCCGTGAAAATCGCTGAAAGTTTGTTTGGAGGTAAAAATTTCTTAAATATATTAAAAATTAAATCTACTGTAAAATTAGGATTCCTAATAATTCTTCTTTGCTTATTTCTAAATATATTTTCTATAGTATTAAGAGGATTCATATTTGATTTTTCTAAAATTATTTGTATATTGAATTCGTTCAATGGTTTCTCAGAAATATAAATGCCATCATTGAGGTTTTCCTCTGCAGAATGTATTGTGGTACCGTTTGTGGCTAAAGCTATGGATTGTGTATCATTTATGTTTATATCAATATTTTCCTTTTGCTTATTATCTACTCTTATCCTACTTAAAGCATCAGCGTTTGTGTTTAGTGTGCCACGTTTGTAAACTATTTCATAATCAAATTCCTCGAGTTTTAATCTCCACCTAATTAGTTTCGAATTCGGTTCCTTCAAGTTCATAACCCAAGTCAAAGGCTTGTGATCTGTAATGATTTTGAACTTATGGCCAAAGAGATAAGGTCTAAAGTACTTTGTTGCCCATATAATTGCTAAAAGTTCCTTTTCAATAGTTGAATAGTTTATTTCACTGTCAGTAAGAGTTCTGCTAGCGTAACAAATTGGTTTGTCGCTATTTATGGGACCTTGAGAGATTATAGCTCCTATAGCGAAATTACTAGCGTCAGTAGTTAAAAGGAAAGGTTTGCTAAAATCTGGGTACTGTAAAATTGGATCATTACTTAAAAGTTCTTTGCACATTTCGAATGATTTCATATATCGTTCATTTATTTCTATGGTTTTTCCTTTCTTTAGACATTCGGTTAAGGGTTTTACGATCTTGGCAAAATTTTTAATAAATTTTCTGTAATATCCTAGAAGTCCTAGAAAACCTTTTATTTCTTTTTCTGTTTTTGGAATCGGAAAATCTTTTATTACTTGGATCTTTTCAGGATTAGGTTTAACTCCATCGGTTGATACGACATGTCCTAAGAAGGCAATTTCTTTGTGTAAAAATTCACACTTGTTCAATTGTATTTTGAAATTTGACGAACGCAATCTTTCGAAAACTTTCTTTAAATTTAGAATATGCTCTTGCAATGAAGTTGAGTATATAATAATATCGTCCAAGTAAACTAAGCAAATGTTACCTTGTAAGTCTTTTAAAACATTGTCCATAACACGTTGGAATGTGGAAGGTGCGTTTTTCAGTCCGAAAGGCATTCTTATAAATTCGTAATGTCCGTTTTCAACTGTAAAACCTGTTTTTGCTATATCTCTTGGATCCATTTCAATTTGATGAAAACCGTTCGCGAGGTCAAGTGTTGTAAAATACATACAACGTCCTAATTTATCGAGTATTTCTGTTATATTTGGTAAGGGATATCTGTCCGAAATAGTTTTTTCATTTAATTTTCTATAGTCGATGACTAAACGCCATTTTTGCATCCCACTAGCATCTTTCTTTTTGGGGACAATCCAAACTGGTGAACTCCATGGTGAATAACTAGGGCGTATTATTCCTTGATCCAACATAGTGTTTATTTGTTTGCGAACCTCTTCTTTGTGGATATGCGGATACCTATATGATTTTGTATATACTGGTGCGTCATCTGTTGTAGATATGTTATGCTTTATTTGATTTGAAAATGTTAATTTATCTCCTTCTTTATAAAATATATCATTATATTCATTGCAAGTTTTTAAAAGCATTTTTCTTTCTTCTTGATTCAGATGAGATGTGCGAAGTGATTGTTTTAAATCAGGAACGTGGTTATTATTAATTGGATTTTCACATTGAATATTAAAGTTATTTATTTCGATAAACTCGGAATGTGAATAAGGAAATACTTTCAGGGGTTGATCAATATAGACAGTTTGTTCTATGTTAGTAGTGTTATTAATTTCTACCGTACTGTACCAATCTTTTGCCGTGTATATTCCTTCTGATATATAAAGTCCAGGTTTTAATTGTATTTTTTGAACGAGAATATCTCCGCAATTAACATCGACAGGAATTTTAATGATTGTTTTAGAATTGGGATAAGCAACGTATTTGGGAGAAGTGAAGTTAGGTTTGAACAAAAGTCTATTTATAGAGTTTCTTGTAGTTAGAGAGTTATTGCTTAAATCAATTTTTGCGTTTAATTGAGCTAATATATCTATTCCTAGAAGTCCATCAAAATAGTTGTGAAATTTAAACAGAAGGAATTTAAGTTGTCCTGTTTCTTTAAATTCCGGAAAAATTGGTAATATTGTTTCTTTATTAAGTACATGTTTACTAAGGATTATCTGTATAGTAATAGGTTGCCGGTCCAATTGATTAGAAGGTTCAATAAATTTTGGATTTATAAATGAAGATGAGGCTCCTGTATCTATTAAAAATTTAAGAGGGCGACTAAAATTTGTATTAACAGTAATATAGGGAAGAGAAAATCCGTGAGTATTTACATCTATGTAACCAAATGATGGTTCGAGGCAAATTCCGGAAAATTTGTTGTATCGTCCAAATTTGAATATTGATTTGAAATTTGCTGATTATTTGAATATTGATTTGAAATTTGCTGATTATCTGAATTGGTTTGATTAAGATTAGAGTTGTAACAGAACTTATCAAGTTGCTGCTGATATCTATAGTTATTATTATTATGCTCTCTATCTATAGTATGTAATTCTTCGGCCTTGTATCTGGGTACAAATGTTGTATGTCTTGTCTGAATACAATTATTTGATTGTCTGGGCCTAAAATTTGTATGACCTGAACTAATGTCCATTGGTTCTGGAGGTGGAAATTGAGCTGTATGATTTGGTGATGTCATTATATTTGGGTGGTTATAATTTATCTGATTTGGTACTCGGTTAAAATTGTAAGTAGTTCTGTTATTGTATGGGTTGCGTTTATTTTGATGATATTGTAAATTGTTATTATTAATGTTATTGGTATAGTTTCTAGATGTATTGTTCTGCAAACTTTGGTTTACGTTTGGGGGAAAATAAGACGATTTATTATGAAATATTTTATTTGGCCTAATGTGGTTATTTTGAAATCTAGTATTTGTTGATTTCATATAAAATATATTTTGTTCTTTTACACAAAATGAAAAAGCTTCTGGGAGGGAAGTTGGTCGCATTGCTCTTATACTAGATCCCAAAGGTTCTTTCATTCCAGTCAAAAATGCATTTAAACACATTTCTGAAAAAAGTTCTCTTTTTGATTGAATGACAATTTCATTCTTTTCATTTATTAATATATTATTATTGAGTGTTGCCTGAATTTCCATTATTTCACTAAAAAATTCTTCTATTGAATTATGGTCTTGTCTTAGTGAATGTAAATCTTTAATGAGTGATGTTTCAGTTCTTTTGTCAGCGTAGTGTAATATTAAATTAGTTTTTATTTCGTCCCAATTTAAAGACGTACCATAGACATTTAAAATTTCGTTTGCTTGCCCTTCAATTTTATTTCGAATAGCTCTTAATAATATGTGTGCAAAAGCAGAACCGTCTACGTGTTTCACGTACATGAGTATTTCTTCAACGTTAGAAATGAACTCATGTAGTAAACGCGGATTGCCGTCAAACCGTGGCAAGTCCTTAATTGCGTCTGGAATCCGCAATGATTCGAAAATATTTCTATTCGCGCTTTCTGTCATTTTTGTAAAATAAATTTTTCCAAAAAACCCAAATTTGAATTTAACACGTGTATTACAATATTTTATAAAATATATGTATGTACTTATTTCTATGAACAATATATCTTTTGTTAAATTTTTTCTAAATAAAGACACTATAAGAATATATTTCAAAATTTCACTTACGTTAATCCCAGCGAGAATACCTCTGTATACAAAGCGAAGTGTTCCTAGATGATTATGAGTTGAAACTCAGCGGTCTGTTTGTGTTCGAATTTCGATGTTTCCCACGATGTACTTTGATTGTAGCGATGTTCCTTCGTTAATTTCTGCACATTCTGGGGTGAAACTCGACGATGTTGTTCACTTTTTACGATGTTCTTTCGTAGATAGAATCTTTGTGCACTAGTTTTTTGTTAACTAGTTGTTTTTATTAGCTATATACTTTAGCTAGTTTTCCACAAATTTTTGTTATTTTTATTCTTCTTTAGTCTTTAGTTTAGTGTTTGTCAATTTATTCACTGATTTAATAAAAGCAAAATGTCCACAATTTTTTAGGTATGTTTCTTGTATTTATTATATTATATTTTGTAGTTTGTTTTTACTTTGTTGAAAGACTTTTTTTTATTATAAAATATTTTTTTTTAAAAAAACTTTGCACTTGTATCTTTAATAATAATAGACCGTCATCTATCCTGCCGACTGCGCCAATTATCGTTTGCTCAAAAGAAAACAATGTATCTTCGTTGGCTTCAAAAAGTATTCTAACTCTTTATTTCAATTTTCGATCCTTATATACTATTCTTATATTCTACCTGGGTTACATTGTGTTCAATAAAGGTGTTCAAGGTTATAGATAAAAATGAAATAGTAATTGTAATATAATAAAAATAAAGACGCCGTCTGGTCTGGTCTGCTGATAACCCTTTCTGCAGATATACTTCCGTGTCGTAAACTCAATGCGCCGTCTGGTCTGGTTCGCTGATAGTGATGATCCTTTAGTGGTGTCGCCGAATATAACGGGATGGGTAATTAGGAGACAGTGGTAATTCGGGCAATGGGAAAAACGGTGAGATTTGTCTTCTTTTGCTTGTCTTCCAATAACAAACCATGTGCAGCCGTCCGTCCGCCTGAAATCGTTTCAAATTTTTCATTTTATGGTTTTTGAAAGAATGTTTGCTTTTCGTAGCTTTGTTCTGCTTCTTTTTCGATGCCCAAGCTTTGTAAAGCGCTGGCACGATCTACGTTCCGAGCATAGCGTGCTGTTGAAGAATTTGTTTTTGGACAGAAGATCTATTTAGTCGGCATATCAACAAATTCAATACGTTATACGAGTAACACTAAAATATAAATGGAAGCAAACTTATGGAAATATTTATATTATATGTCTGTGGTAATACAAGGTATAATTTGAAATAAATCTACTACAGTCTAATAGCCCCGATGTCATTAGTAATACTTATTGATTCTTGTATAAGTAATTCTTGTATAATTTTTTTCTTGCAAATGCGACTCATGGCAACTTTTTTTAAAAAAGAGCTTTTTCAAAACAAATTGCAAAGTGCTGTAAGCATGTATTAAAAAAGTTATCGGAGGGGTTTTGCAAATAAGGTTGCGTTTCACTGTAATTTTTTGTATACAGAAATTTTGTATTAGGATCTTTCTTCGAACGTTTCTTTCCCGGGATGGTTTAATCCAAATGAGAATTGTTTTGGCCACATTAAACAAATTTTGAAATATCTAATTTCCATTCTAATTCGAAAATAGTCAAAGTGGCTAAAACAGAAAGAAACCGAGAAAATTACCCCAAAAAAACGAACAAAACCTGGATCAATGGCGGATGTAAAAATGCGAAGACTTTTGGAAAAATAATATAATAATAATGTTACTTAATAAGTGTTGTAAAATAATGTTTAATAAGTATTACTAATGACATCGGGGCTATTAGACTGTAGTAGATTTATTTCAAATTATACCTTGTATTACCACAGACATATAATATAAATATTTCCATAAGTTTGCTTCCATTAATATTTTAGTGTTACTCGTATAACGTATTGAATTTGTTGATATGCCGACTAAATAGATCTTCTGTTCAAAAACAAATTCTTCAACAGCACGCTATGCTCGGAACGCAGATCGTGCCAGCGCTTTACAAAGCTTGGGCATCGAAAAAGAAGCAGAACAAAGCTACGAAAAGCAAACATTCTTTCAAAAACCATAAAATGAAAAATTAAAACGATTTCAGGCCGACGCACGGCTGCACATGGTTTGTTATTGGAAGACAAGCAAAAGAAGACAAATCTCACCGTTCTTCTCATTGCCCGCTGTACTCCACAAATTGATCGATTCTTTCTTTCACACTTTATCATATTCGCTTGCGTTGTTAGTGCAAAATAACAGAAGCAAAGTGGATCTTGCGATCCCTTCATACTCATTAGAAAATATCTTCCGAACCACTCACTCATTAGTAGAGCATTCAATTTTGATTTGCTACCAGCGCAGAATACAGTCGAAGTTTTGTACTCTGTAAAGAACTTCGTTGTTATCTTCGGTTTCCTGCTTTACAGAGATGTTTTGTTCTTTATAGTGGTAAGTCCTGCTAATTAACAGCGGCTCTAATCTTCACACATGAAATCACGATGTTGCCGGCAACAAATGTTTCATGCAATCTCTTTACGAATATATGCTCGTTGCTGTGGTACTACATATAAAAGAAATTTTGTAATATTTTTTTATGAGCAAAATTTTACGCCAAAAAATAAATATTCTCTCATACAGCAAACATTTTGTATCATATTTAAGTGACTGTAATCATTTAGGCTTTTATACATTTAATATAAGTTCCGTCAAGTCTCCTCCAATTCATATTTATCATATAAATAATAAATATTATGTAAGACCAAAAGCATTTTTTTAAAATAAAGATAATAATTACTCTATAAACAAAGTGTAACGTGTTTTAATTGTATCTAATTAACTTTTTGATAACAGATCTTAAGGAAAATGTCTACTTAATTTAAGTAACATTTTGAAATTTACTTAAGAACTTTTCCTTAACTCTAATAACATATTAACTGCCAATAAGTACATATTTTCCACATTTATAGTAAATATTTCCCTGAGTTAATGGAACCATTAAACTTGGTTTAAAAAAATATATTACTACATTTTACTACGGCTTGGCGTCAGATCGAGTAAATAACGTTGTTACTTCTTAAAAACTTTTCCTAAAGTTGAGTTCATTTATCGCCCGGATTTAAGAAAATTTTTCGTTCCACATTAGGAATAAAACCCTTACTTTTGAGGGGAGGGTATACTTATCTGAAGTCTAACACCTCCTAACTTTCAGTAAATTTTCCCTCATATTGAAGAAGTAATTTTAAGGAAAATAATGAACTAAAAGTAAGAAAAGAGTTTCTTTGGAGCCAAATCATGATCAATTTTCCTTAAAATTAGTTAATTTTAACTTAGCCATAGTAAACATTTTTCTGAGTGTACGTGGTTTATTTGGAACTGATTCTGATTGCCTGTTGTTCTAGTTCTACTGCTAGGCTTACTGCGTTAGAAAATGTTTTTGGCTGTCATGCGAATAGTGTTTGTTTGTAATTTTCGTTAATGCCGTTCTTGAAGATTGTTAGTGCGTAAGTGTCGTTTATTTTAGTTATTGTCGTTTTTTGTCGTTGGATCGATACCCAGTTCTTTTATTTGTAGATTGTTCAGTTCGGCTATAGTCCTTAGTATTTTGTCTTTGCAATTGGTTATGTTTCCTCTTTGTACCATATTTGCTAGATCTGTATGTAACTGCGGAATTGATTTATCTGTTTTGTAACGAAGTTGAAGCGCGGATTTTAGCTCATCTAATGTTGTAGGGGTTTGTACAGAATTGCACAGAACAGAATGCTGTTCTTACATTTTGGTTCAATTTAATGTGATAAACGAATTCTATTAAGTCTTGCTTTGCAGTTGTTGACAAAGTTTTGTTTATTATTTCTAAAACTTTTACACATGAATCTAATTCTTTATAATTTCCACCAAAAGTCGGGATGGTTTTCATCCCCGTTTCTATATTGAAGTTAGACATGTTGCTTACTTGTGTTTGTGGTTGTGATTCTGTGTCTGTGTCTTCTGTTGGTTTTGATTCTGTTTCTGTGTCTTCTGTTGGTTTTGTTTCTGTTTCTTCTATTTGTTTTGTTAATAAACTTTTTGCTGTCTCGTAATATTTGTAGAATTTGTCCAGTTTTTCATTTGTACTGTCGTTTAGTAATGCTATAGTTCCTATTAAAAATTTTACTTCCAATTTCCAATTTTGTATTTCTTTTAGCTTAATTTTTGTTGTTTCTATTGTATAAGGTCTATTACTTACCTTTTTTATATTTTTAATTACTTTTTCTAGATTAATTATTATTTCTTTTATCCTTTCCATACGTACAATTGTTTGTTTTTGTTTTTGTATTTTGTTTTTATTTGAGAGTTATAAGTATTTATTTTTGATTTAATATCTTCTTCATTGTTTCGTTAGTTGCTATTAACATTTGCATATGCTCAATGCTTATATGCTTTTCTATCTTATTGGCTCTTTAATTTGTCCTCGCATATAAAACAATATTTATACATTTTTAATGTAGTTTATTTATTTATTGTATCTCTTAGACATTATCTGTAATTCTTACGTTTATACATTTATTTGTATAAGTTTTTAAATATAATCTTAACTTATTAAAAATTAATGCGAATAAAATAATCGATACTATGCTGATTCCAGAGACCTCTAGTACGTTGAATGATGGTGCGGCGTTGTTGGTGTTGATGTTGTTGTTTATTATTTCCTCCTGCATGCTGTTGTCGCTGTTGCTATCAAGCAGTGCGCTTGATACTGCTATCAGTGTTCCCATGTGGTTTTGATTTTCTTTTTCCAACCGTTTTGTTATCTCGTCTACTTCTTCCCAGAGTTTGTTGGCTGTATTCCAGGGTATAGGTTGCTTAAGAATTTCTTTTAGGGCTGCAAGTTTTTTCCTGTCCCTCACTAGTTGACCACCGCGGCGTTTAGGTATTTTTACTTTTGGGATTGTTGTCGCTATTTGTTCTTTCTTTGCTGCTTGTCTCTTCTTGTAGTCCTCAATCGTTAGTCTTCGTGGCCCTTGCTGTTTTGGAGTTTCTTCCATATCTGTCACAAAATTGCTCACAGGAAACGTGCGCAGGATTAAATACCCCAGTGATGCGTTGCAGGATCAGAATGCTTGACGAGGATTAGAACGCTCCAGGAGTGCGTTGCAGGATCGCCATGTAATGGATCAGGACTACCATGTAATGAGAAGTGTCAATGTTACAATAAGATTAGTCAGTGTGGAAACGCTTCCCAACGTTATGCAACGGCTCGCCCTAGTGTTTTGTCCGGCGTGGAGACGCCACAGGACGAGACTTAGTACCTGCACTTAAGTTGGCACTTTGAGATTTTCGCCTGGCCTAGTTGCTGGCGGAGAATTAAGTAAAAAAGCCTTGAACGTTTTCTGGCGAGATTAATTCTGATTTTTATTTCGGACTGCTCGGGTTTTTATACCCTAAGCGATCCCATTTCTCTTAAAGTTTAAATATACAAGCAATATTAATATATGTGGTTAAACTACTCTTACTTATACTTAAATCTATACATTAGCATGTCTCTATGCTTCACATTTTTATTTTCACTCAAAATTTCTAATTGTTTATAAAATCATTGAACCGATAACCAATCATTGACACGATTTGAAAATTGGGCGGTGCAAGGATCGTGTTACAATGTGTGACGCGGAGTCGCAGTCGTCACGCTATAAGTGAGTAAGCAGGTCAGCTCATGCATAGTGCATGCTCTGCTTTTATTGAGTGTTTCGAGTGCTGTTGTATACAGGAGCGGAGTGCGGTCAGTGGATACACTACAGCATATTTTTTTCTTTAATAACATAACTTTTTTCTTTAATAACTAGGCTTGTGTAAAAACACATTATATATGTGATTTAATACAATAAACCTGAATAGTTGTTCTTAAAAAATCCTTGTTTTTCACTAATTTCAATAGGTTTTAGAGATAAGGAACCAATCACCTATTTTGCATACGAACAATGTCTTTTTTTACACGGTTTTTTTTTACACGGGTTTTCCTGGAACCAATTTCCGTGTAAAAACAGAATTGAGTGTATTGATTTATTGAATTCTAAGAATTTTTGGGGTTGCAAGTTGATAAACCGTTCTGGGATCCAGGAATGAAATGTTGTTGTTAATATTTTTTTTCCGATGTTGAGTCGGATTTTTAGAAAATGGCCGCTCACGTCTAAACGGGGAAAATCGCGCTCGCTTCCATATGATTTTTTCCTGTCTTGACCCAACCTACACGCCCTAGTCGTTTGTCCCTTCTTATGCGAAACACCCTGTATATACGTATATATACCGGTTATATATATATTATATTAACCGGCTATCCTTTCAACATGAATTAAATGCGTCAATATTCGCCATGCGCCACACTCGGAGAACTCACTTGTTTGAAAATTAACAACCGTAGAGCAGAATGAAGAAAGAGATGGCACATGCCTTAACGATACGGTAGCTCAGCTCTTTCTCTAATTAAAAAGCAAAAGGCAACAAAATGAAGAGATGGATAAACGTATTTCGTCATTGTAGCAAAAAATAAATACATACCTTAAAGCAAGCATCTCTTGAACAAAACATAGAAATTAAGAATATTACTAAAAGAGAAAATAAGAAGATAAAGAGTATTGTATAAGAAGATGTACGATTTGTTGTACAACTTGGTGATGCTTGACGACTTGTAGTATGTGTGAACTCTACAGACTACAAGTTGAAGGTCAAGTCGTATGAAAATCAAAACTATTTTGATTTTTGGCATCCAACTTTCTCTGCTTGACGACTTGCTTGAACGTGTGAACGGTCGACAATGCAGTTCCGTTATTTATCGTACGAATTCTGAGAGCAGCAAGTTGTACAATAAATCGTACTGTGCGAAAGCCGCTTTACTCTTAAGCATGATCTTATGCTTAACATTAAAAGCAAAAAGGGAACAAATCTACTTTAGCCCATTAGGCCCGATTTTTTTCGTTTTTTTCCAGGAATTCAGAATTCTGAGAAAAACCGAATGGTGAAAAAACCAACTCTGCTTACGATTAATGTGGGCGTAAGGGCGTGTTGAAATCTAAATTCGTGATACGTATACATATATACAAAACTACTATATGCGTTATGAGTATCAAAAGAAAGGTAATTTACAGCCTTATCGCGTATTTTTAAACGCAAACTCAAACGCGACTCAAACGCAATGCGTTCCAAATGGTATGATCAAACTTTTTCGAGTAGACTGCGTTTCAGTTTTGAGGAGAAACACAAAGGTAAACAAACTTTACGTAGTCTTGCAGACTTCCCCTGCTTGCAGAGCACAAAGAGTTACCATGCATGAAGCATTTTTACAAGTATTTTCAGGAATCCCAATGAATTAGTGCTATAATTGTTATATGGCAACAATTAGTACAACAAAAGCAAATCTGATAAACCGCACACAATGTTTACATATTGATATTGTGTTTATTATCGTGTGCTCTTTATGCGAGAGTGAATATAGCAGCAATATTCCCCGTGCGACTACTAGAGCGCAGCGTCATAGCGTGGAACAAAATACGGGGATACTCAGAAGAGGGACAATTCGGATCTTTTACATATGTCGGAGATTCAGTAACTCTAATATTATTTGTTACTTATGTATGTGCATTATTTTATTTTATATAATGAACAGGTTTATGACGAACTACGCATGAAAAAAGAAGTTCTTCTGAAGTTGTTTCTTCTTCAAAAACGAGCTCAGTTTTCATCCATTCTGTGTTGCTTTGGTACAGTTTTTCCTTATTTCGATTCACATCTGTGTACCGTTTTTTTTAAATGCGATAAAAAGTTAGATATTTTCTTTTTATATGTCTCTTCTTGATCGCGTGAGTCAAAAAAAGGATCACTTAGAATATGCGAAGTAACATCTTCGTCGTCTTTTCGTAAGAAGTAAATATCTGCCAAATTTTTAAATGTGAACTTAGCCATGTTTTTGCCAAGAATATGGAAACTCGAGGAACGCAACTCTTTAAATACTCTTTCCGTCACGGATTTTTTACCTATGCACATGTAATACTTACCTGTTACCCATTTATGAGATATTTTTATGTGCCTAAATTTTCCATTTTACAGGTAAAATATATTAGTACAGGTACTTTTACAGTACATATGTAATAAGAGCTAATTACCTGATAATATGATAATGATAATGATACCTGATAATGAATGCAAATATACATATAATTTGAAAGAAAAGTATAACACTAACAAAAAAAAAATAACGGAGAACATGTTAAAAACGTTTGCAGTGTGTGACTTTGACTCATATAATGGGCTCTAGCGCCCGGTGGGGCAAACCGATGCAAAAAAAAATTGGTATGGGCTTTTAGAGGAAACTTCCAGCATTGTTTTGGAGCATTTTGTAGCGCAAAAGTCTTGCTCCAAAATACGACGAAATATAACCAAATTTGGAGCATTTCTGGAATTCTTGTTACGTAATAACTGTACCACAGTTTTACTCAATTGTAGCAACATTTGACAACGAATATATCCAAGAATTTAATAAAAAAAACCGAAACTTAATATCTGAAATATTGACAGAGATATGGATATCTAAATCTGTGAAAAGTTGAAAAAATGTGTTTATTTTAGTTGAAAATAAAAAGTGCTGTCTTTTATTGCATAGTTACTAATGAAATAATCAAGATAAAGCTGTAATTTTTTGGCTCCCTAGGTTCTCAGGTTTCTACTTTCATATGACCTAACCCATTTTGAAATCGGTGACGAAAAGCACAAAACAAAACGCGAAATAAACGCAACGCGAAAAGATACACGATAAGGCTGTTAATTTGCTTTTAATAATTAATAATTATGTATACCCTACACCTTAAGGTTAAGGGTATATTAACTTTGTCACGAAATGTGTAACGCATAGAAATAGAGACGATAGGTATAGAAAAGTATATATATTCTTGATCAGCGTCACCTCCTGAGTCGATTTAGCCATGTCCGTCCGTCTGTCTGTCTGTCTGTTTGTCTGTCTGTCTTTTGAAATCACGATCACAGGAGAACCGGTGAAGATATCGTGATGCAATTTTATAGAAATATTCTTTCTTAGGGTGTGCAGGTTGGTATTGCAAATGGGCAAAATCGGTCCACGACCACGCCTATTTTTTAGTAAAAATGTGATATCAGGCGTTGTTTTTTAGTTATGACAACAAAATTTCATTTCTGGATATAGAGTAACTTCATCCGTTGATACGCCAAATATGGGCGTGATCCGCCCACTTTTAGGTTATACAGGCAAAAGAGGGTCTTTAATGGTTATATTGTTAAATATATAATCTTCCTGAATCAAACTTTACATAACAACTTCTTTTCTAATAAAACATTATTACAGCAAAACTGGGAGCTCATGAAAACACATTTTTTAACACGGAAATAAAGCTTAAATTTGAACACAATTATAAAACTACTAAGCCAATTATTTTGTTTTGAAAACGGGTAACGACCACGCCTACTATTTATACCCGTCTTTGATTAAATGTGATTATAAGATAGCTTTCCTTATAACCACATATTTCTTCTAGTTTTTAAGATATGACAATAAAATCTCAATATCGAGCGCCATTATTATATTTTACGTTGCAGAAAATGGGCTTGGCGCGCATACTTTTAGGTTACATAGACGGAAGGGTAATATGGCACAATCGTCCTACATAAATCCTTATATAAGTCTGTAATTTTGTGATGTGTTATTAATTAATATGAAATTTTGTATAAATGTTCTTTGTTCGGAATTGTAAACGAGCAAATAAAACGAATATAAGATATATATATAGAATCAATTTATAAAAAAATGAATTGGTATAAAACCTTAATTCCCAAAATTATTAAAAATTCCTAAAAACTTATAGGTGTAGGGTATCTAAGATTCGGCCAGGCCGAATATAGCTTTCTTACTAGTTATTTATTTATTAATATAATTATTTTTAATAATTGATCCCTATAAGTAACTAATACAGATTATGTAAAAATTTAAAATAATCACAAAAAAACGTTGTTTTCTTAAAGAAATACGTGAATAATATATAATAATGTGCATAAATTTAAATGGGCAGTTTCATTTCCTTTGATTTTGTATACGGTACTTCAATATACACCATCAATTTTAAAAGACATTTCTAAATAAACTGTTGAGCTATGTCAATTTGAACTACTATTTTAAAATGGCTACGCAGTAAAATAGTATTTTTAGGACAATTTTTTGGTGTGTATGCGTCTTTCGGCTTTCGGCCTACGCCCGCACATGTTGATTATAACCCTTAGTATGTCTAACGTCGACTACGCAGTAAAATAGTCTTTTTAGGCCAATGTGGTGCGTGTTTTGGGAACGTCTTTGAAAATTGATAGTGTATAATGAAGTGACGTATACCAAATTAAAGGTAATTAAACGGCCCTTTTAAATGAATTTAAATTCTTATATATTGTAACGCTCGGTCGAACAAATACCCGTTGGACAACAAATCCGGCCCCACGTTGGGAGCCATTTTTCTGTAACGGCCGCTGGGCAACAGGGCAACAAATTCCAGACGGCGGAATTGACAAAACCAGTAAAAATCAAAAGTGAACTGAAAGTTCCACAACAGAGTTGACCCACTGTTCAGGGCGGTTCGCTTGACTCGGCCAGACCGTGCTCAGGGAAACTGGGGGGTTTGAGAACCCTTGAACAGTATTACGCCCGCGTTACGAGAAAAAAACATAAAAGGTCAAGACTTGATGAAAAGTGGTGGTTGCGAATCATACAGATCGCACCAAAAAACACATACACGAAATAGTGGAAAAGTGGCTAATTGGAATTGTTTTTTTTTTGTAGTCGAGATCACCCGGTGGTCTCACGTCATTGGGCCTGTTGTCAAAGGCTGTCGATCTCTGCAACCGTGGCGAAGCTGTGGGCAGGAGAGATTCGGCAATTCGCGGAATCGAAAGCGCTAGAAAGTTTTTTTATATATGTAGTTTGTTTTCCGCTTGTTGCTGGGTCTCTTTTGGCTGGGAGTTCGCCGCGGGTGCGAGAGAGACGTCAGCAGGTCTGGTGACCGGTGACAGACAGGAGAAGAAAAAAAAACTAAGCCGGCTGGGAAGTCAGTGAGTAGAAGGCCAGAAAGACGACGGACAGAATTTTGTGTGTTTTCTAAATAAGTAAAATGTAATTTGAAGAATTATTTGTCGATGCAGTTTTCTAATAACTGCGAAATCAAATCGAAATAGTTTAAACAATCTTCTAAAAGCTACGAAATCGAATGTGAATTGTTATTTGCATAAAATAATATACAGATTTTAAAGCAAGCTTGAGAAAAGTTTAAAGATTTATTTGTTGATGCAGCAATTTTCTAATAACTGCGAAATCGATTCGAAAAACTTTAAACCATTTGAATGTGTTCCAATAACTATGAATGTGAATGGTATTTTTGCTTATATTAAAATAACGTCAAGATTGCAAAGTATGATTTGGCTTGAGAAAAAGTAATAAAAAGACAAAAAAAGTTGTATATAGACAGCCATGTTTGTTTGAAATTAGTACATCACGTACGAACCCGTGGTATCGGACTCACTCTTACAAACTCTTGTGTCGTGCCGGGTAGAATAGCTATTCATACTTTCGGAGTTGAAAAAAAAAGAAAAAACTATTTTCGAAAATTTTGCTGTTGACAGCTTCCGAAGGCGAAACAGGCGTCTTGGTCGCTAGTGTATAAGAAAAATACTGAATTTGTGAAACCACAATACAAAAGTTACCAATAAGGCCGTGGTTATGCTATCGAGCAAAACTTGGTGGGAAATTTCTCTAATTTTTGTGACCGGAGTCCGTGCAAAAAGAGTGGTTACGCTTGTGCTTGACCCACGCTTGCTTTCTTGAAAAATATAGTATATTTTTTCTCACCTTCAACCCGTCTACTACACAAATGAGAAAACGTATTATTTTATATGTTGTTTTCGACGCGATGGAAGACCAAATGTTTATATTAATTGAAATGTGTTTAACATATATTAACTTGTAATATTTTGGAACGATAATCACAGTATATTCCTGTGATTGATAGATTTATCAGTTAATTCAATTTTTTCACTCCATTCTCTTCAGTACTTTTGTGAATATTGAAACTAAGCAACACCGGTTTGCTTGGTGTCCTCGGTGTACGCTAGACCGAGTTTTCGTGCTCGGTGTGAGTGAGTGATGTTGAGAACAGAAAAATATCCCATTCTCTCTTTTACACACAAAACAACAAAAAAAAGTCCTACTTGCCAAGCAAAACTCGATAGCATAACCACGGCCTAAGCAAACCCATTTGAGGTGTTCGTTTGTTCAACGACGCTTGTTTAAAAAGAAACCACCCTTTACCAGATCAAATCCAAATTTGTTCTTTTGGAATTTTCATGTCGCTCATGGCAACAACATAATCTATACATGTTCGGCATCTCGGAAGCTGCCAGAACCAACAAAACAAATTCTACTCTATGTTGTGTCTACAACATGCTGTTCTTAAAATAACTACCGAAATTAATTAAGAAAAATCAAAATATGAAATAATAATCTACAGTTATAAAAACAAATAAAAATATAGTTTATAAAACAATAAATACCTTACTAATAACCCATTATTCTAAATAATAATTCAGATTATACTAAACAACAACAACAACGTTTAAAAATATAAATACATTCATTTAATCTTGACATTTAAAACTGTTTGCTTAATTATTCTAATATTCTACAGTTATGAAAAGAAATAAAAATATAGTGAACATATAAAACAATACATACTTTGCAAAAGAAAAAAAAACGAAAACCCCATTGTTCTAATTAATAGTGTATACATATTATAATAAATAACCACAAAGAAAAAAATCAAAACGTAACAAAGCAGAACAAAAAGCAAACGCAAAATAAATATAAACATGATTAACATGACAGTAAACACATTAAAGTTTCCTTTTAATATGAAGCAATCTTGAAACGAACTTAAATTAAAAGATTAGCGATCTTCAAAAATAAACTCTTAAATTGGTGAAAAGAAAAGCAGCGTAGTAATTAATAAGCCTACTCTATAAAAATTATTATTATAACAACGATAACTACATAGAATACATAAATTGGACACGAAGAAACTTACAATTGACTGCGTAAATAAGCGAAATTTTAAAACATTTAAATACTTAAATACGTAATCTTAAATTAAAGAAAATACGTAAATAAGAGAAATAATTGGAATTCTGCTATATTTTTTTTGTGAAGTGCAAAAAAACGAAACAAAAGGAAAGATTCGTGAAAGGATGGAAACTATAAGAAACAATCAGCAGCGGTCGCAGTAGCCAGAGCAGTTCCGTGCGGTGCAGTGCAGGAAAAAAGAAAAACTTCCGTTTTATTTTAGTCACGTTTTTTTTATATAAATTGTAATTTTCCGTGGGGTTTCGAGGCATTTGTTGAATCGTATTTTTTTCTTTATAAAAAGCTTCCGTTACAGGTCAAGGAGCTCCCTGATGGCGCCACTCACGGGGATCCGGCGGTAACTTCTGGGTAAGCTGTTTATATGGTAGTTTTGAAATATATTCCCAACGAACCCGTTTCTGATATAGTTGATTGTTAATAATACACGTTTTTGTGTGACTATCCCCTGTAGCAGATCTTAAAATATCAATGCTTAGTTTTGTTTTGTAATGATAATTTGCTTTGAGAAATAAGTAAACACGTAAATTAGAGTATGTTTTAATGGACATTTTGAATGGATTTGAGTTACTTGTATTTTGTTTTACTTTTTGATGATTAAGACTGAAAGTAATAAAATACGGTTTACTTGATTACCGATTGACATCATTTATAAATTTGTATTTATCCTCCGCTTATAATGAGTAGCCGGAAAGAGTAAGCGTAAACAGGGAGTGGCCGGTTCCAATCCGGAAGGCAGATGTGGGTCGCTGAAGTGGGCTGACGGGTGAATGTAAATGACGTCAGCATGGCTGGGTGGGTGAAGATGGGGAAGAAAACCACCAGCTAATCTTTCCCCACCTTCTACACTTGCTGGGGCGCATGGCAAAGGGACGTTGGACCTTGAGTTCCGGTTAATTTTCTTTCGTTTTCTGATTTGTAAGTCTCGGTAGTATTTTTCTTTTTTTTTTTTTGTATCTAGGTGTCCCCGATACTGTCTGGGGTTACGAGCCCCTCCCCTTTTCGCTGAGCACAGCCGGACCGAGCATCCTCAGCAGTATCAGAACACCGGTGGACGAGTTAGCTCACGATACCGGAACCTGTTCGTTACACAGCCCTCATGGGTCCCGTGGACGAATCGGACGGACATACCTAGGTCTCGCTACGAGCAGTTGGCGAAGGTGGTGGTTGCCCCGCCCATTCCGTGCCCTGCCAAACCTTGCTGGCAGTCGAAGACCGTTTAATTGCCAGCCCGTAATGAAGCCGCTTCGTGGTCCGCTTCGGCAACGCTTACTTACCTATTGAGGCTTAAGCCATTTTCAACAACATCATTAAAGCCAAATATAAAATTAAGTATACATTTTATTTATTTGTACAAATATAAATACTCGCTGCTGTTCGCTGCTGTTTTCTATACAAAAGCTCTCTTAACTTCTATTATTTGAGCATTTTGTTAAGATTCTTATATCAAATTTAAGTTCAACTCTATTTGCACATTTTTCTATTACCATATCTTTAGTTTATATTTAATGTTTAGGAAATATATATTTATTTGGAATATTTTTAGGAAAAATGAAAAGATTTCTTTTCGTATTGTTCATTCTAACAACTGCTTATTAGTTGCTAATTGAGTTATGTGTACAAAATAAATTAGGGTAGCTTTCTGTATATGGAAAGCAAAAGTTTGTTTGAAAACTGCTCACATTAAAATTTCAATTGTTTTGCTGTTAAAATTACAATATTTCACTTATGATACTGTTTGTTATTAAGAAAGTTTAGATATGTGTGAGCTTTAATTTTTGTTGCAGGTCCTGAAAATAACTCTTATTCCAATGACCTTCCTCATAAAAGTTAGACTTTTCACTTTTATTTTTAAAATAAATGTTAAAAGTTTTTCTCATAACTTTTATTTTCAAAATAAAAGTTTTTCTCATAACTTTTATTTTGAAAATAAAAGTTAAAAGTTTAACTCTTAACTTTTATTTTCAAAATATAAGTTAAAAGTTTAAGTTTTATTTTAAAAGTCATCGATAAAAGTTTTTCTGATGACTTTTTCTGCTGACTTTTTTGAAATAAGAGCTATTTTAAGAGTTATTTTGAAGAAGTGTGGAGAAGCATGAATATGTGGTTAGGTTTGGAATAAGCTACTTGAGAGTGAAAATAGTTAGTTTTAGATTAGCTAATAATTAATAAGTAATTATAAGTTTTTAAAATATAGAGCACAATACATTAATTAACTGTTTTGTAATGACACAATAGTAGGTTTTCGGCAAATGTAACATATGCATATGTTTATTTCAGAACATATTGTTAGTACTTATATAATGAAATTTTGCATCAAAGACAATTTGGTGGGCTGATATTTATATACTCTAACTGTGCACCGCTGAGATTTGTTATGTGTACTCATTGATCGCAGTGTATGTATCTAGCATTACCTCGACCGTAGCCCTTATTGGCAACAGGTACAGTACAGCGGCGACAATGCTTTGAAACAACAACAACATCTCTTGGTTCCGGTTGTGTGTGAATGACTGTGTTGTTGATTGTTTTCGTTACACGGTTATAAAGAATTTAAGCAGACGCAGTTATTTAGATAGAAAATCCATTATTTGTATCAAAGTCGAGTTAGTCGCATGTCAAATGAAAGTTAGTTAACTCTTAAGCTGTCTTGATGCCCGAATTTGCTATTCGATGAACGCCACCCAATAATTTTGCCGTACGAATGTCAGTTGTCTTGACTACTTGTTCTTTTTATCCATCAGATCTCGCTTCACGGTGATATCATAGAAATTTGAATTTCCTATAACAATTTACAAGGATCTGGAAGTGCTCCATATTCTCAACACTTGTGCCCCAAATATACGACCTCTAGTCGTATCCTTGACGTTAGTATCCTTAACTTGTATGTCTCGAGTGGTTATTAATGCCTTTTTTCTCTACAGATCTGAGATGAAACGCATCCGCCGCCAAGGCCCCCGTTATCGACAAGGCCGCATGTTGGCTACGCCAGCCGCCGTACCATCGGCGTCCCCCAAATACGTGTCCCGCCACCGAGATGCCGTTTTACGAGGAGCAGCCGCATGAGGAAGAAGTGCTCCATCTGAGTGCCTCTTACACGTCAAAAGAAGACGGCGCTGCTCAACTGAGCTCACCAGAGCCTCGTCCAGAGGAGGATCCCGGACGATCGTCTCCACCGTCGATCGCCGGGCCAATGCGGAGTTCACACCCGCAGCCTGCAGGGCATTTGATGGCACGAACGGCGAGCTTGCCCCGAATTGTGGCAGGATGCCACGTCTGCACAAACTGCCGGGCGTGCTCCCACACCACCCAACGCTACACCAGCACACGTAGCTGCACAGCCTGTAGCTACGCCCACCACTCGATGCTTCACGGCTAGTCGCCTGATCCACCCCAGACTGAGGGTCAAGTAGCTTTGCAGTCTGCAAGGCGGGCGGGATGTTTACGCCAAACATACCACTCGTCAGGCTGCCTATCCTGATCTGCCGAAGCCATGCTCTCTCAAGGCGCAGACTTCGGCCGGTTAGGAGAGGCAAGCTAAAAGCTTGACTGCGGTCTGCTCGGCTCCAGCTTTGGCGGTTGGATCCTGCTGCATTCACTTTTGGCATACACCTCAACGATAGAAGACGTGAACCGTGACCGAGCGCAACATATACGTTTTCCAACTCCAAACTACAAAGTGTAAATTCTTACAGTTAAATCAATTTCAAAGCAAATCAATAAAAAACCAACATCCAACCATCAAAACTCGAGTTTAAGTATTCAACTGCCTTTACGCTAAACAAGTACTAACAAAATGTTCTGAAATAAACATATCCATATGTACATAGATTTCCCGAAAACCTACTATAGTGTCATTACAAAACAATTAATGTATTGTGCTCTGTATTTTAAAAACTTATAATTACTTATTAATTATTAGCTAATCTAAAACTAACTATTTTCACTCTCAAGTAGCTTATTCCAAACCTAGCCACATATTCATGCTTCTCCACACTTCTTCAAAATAACTCTTAAAATAACTCTGATTTCAAAAAAGTCAGCAGAAAAACTTTTATCGATGACTTTTAAAATAAAACTCATACCCATAACTCTTATTGAAGTCTTTTAAAAGTAAAAGTCATCGAAAAATTCAATTCTTAGATGATTATCTCTCCTACGGCTGGCAGTGTTGACTGTGATACCGGATTGCTAATTGATATTTTTTGTAAACAAAATAACGCTTTTAACATTGTTAACTTTAATGCTCGTAGCCTCAGCGGGCACAAATTAGATTATGTTAGGAGCCTATTCGAGTGTTCCTCAGTCGATATAATCTGTGTGACGGAAACCTGGTTTCGACCCGAATTAAGAGAATCTATCCTTAAAATTAACAACTATACATTATTTCGCTGCGACAGATCTGATCGTCGCGGAGGTGGGGTCGCAATCTATGTTAAATCTGTTTATCGTTCTAAGTTCGAATTTATGTCAGGTGAGTCTGATACCGAGTATTTGTCTATTTCTGTGTCTGATTCAGTTACTAAAGTACTTGTTTCATGTGTGCACAATCCTAACAAACATTCCAACTTATGTAATTTTTTTGAAACTTTAGCTGACTACTCACTAAGATACAATCATGTAATTATTTGTGGCGATTTTAATATTAATCTTTTAGTTTCTGACTGTTATTCTTCCTTGATTCGGGAATTGTTCTCTACAGCAGGTCTATCGTGAACGAATCACTTCCTACATGATTTTGTAATAACGTCCAACCTAGCTTACTTGACTATTTTGCAGTCTCTGAGCCCGCTTTAGCTTTACTATGTACCCAGATTAGCTTCATCTCTGACCATGACTTACTTTTCTGCTCTTTTGACATTAGCTTCGGCAATAATTCCCTACCCACTTCGTTTTCCTTCTTTGACTACAAATCTATCAATACTGACGAATTATTTCGGACAAGTTCACTTATTGACTGGACACCCTTTTGGGCCGCCCTCCTGGTTAATGATAAGATCACGTTTTTCGTCAGTGTAGTTCAATCTCTGTTTGACTCTTTTGTGCCTATTCGTACAATAAATGTTAGTCCTAATTCATGTCCGTGGTTCTTGTCACAGGTTAAAGCTGCTATTAGGCAAAAAAATTTGCTCCATACAAGATTCAAAAGAAATCCTACACAAGCGAATTGGGACTTGTACAAACGAGCGCGTAACCTTGCCACTATAATGGTCAAGAAATCAAAAGAAAGGTACTTTGTATCTAGGCTTAAACCTAATCTGGGCTCTAAACAACTTTGGAGACGTTTGAAAAATATTGGATTTGGGCGTCAAAGATCTGGAAATGTTAACCTAAATCCGAACGACTTTAGCGAATTCCTTTCGACGAATCATACTAATGCCCCTCATATAGATGATCTGACCTATGATGCTAATGAAGACGAGTTATTTCATTTCTCAAATGTCTCGGAATCGGATGTTATCAGAGAAGTCTTATCTATAAAATCGCCTTCGATGGGTATTGATAGAATTCCAATAAAAGCCTGTTTTCTCCAAAGTCTGTGAATCATTAATGGTATCTCAAATTAATTGTCACATTTCAAACAAAAACTTACTTAGCCCTCTTCAGTCCGGCTTTCGCTCAAAGCACAGCTGCTCTACAGCTATGCTCAAAATCACTGATGACATAAGAGTAGCATTTGACCAACTGAATGTTACACTTCTCTGTCTGCTTGACTTCTCTAAAGCATTTGATAGTGTTCATCATATGCTCTTATGCCATAAGCTGTGGAAGTATTTTCTATTTTCCTCCAATGCGACTAAGCTTATACGCAGTTTTCTATGTGAGCGATACCAAAGAGTTCAAGTTAATGAAGTTTACTCTGACTTTAAGCCAGTTGAGGCGGGGGTTCCCCAGGGTTCCGTGTTGGGACCCCTTTTATTTTCCATGTTTCTAAATGACATTTTTACTACAGTTAATTATGTGACCATGCATGCCTATGCGGATGATGTGCAGCTATACATGTCTAGTAGAGTTGAATCTATTGACAATCTATGTTCTAAAATTAACAGTGATCTTATGAATATTACCCGTTGGTCTCGTGAAAACTGTCTTCAACTCAATGTTTCCAAATCATTTGTCTTACCTGTTTTTCGTAATGCCCCTAACTTGACTAATATTCCGCCATTATCTATAGGAAATGAGACTCTCAAATTCGTATCTAAAATTATATATCGTGAGTAAATCGTACGCTATTTTACGTAATTTCCACTATGCAGCTAATTATCTCCCAGAAGAAACCCGAAGAAGGATTGTGCAGCAACTCGTTCTGCCCATCATAACATATAGTGAATTAGTGTACTATAACTTTGATTCTTTTTCGTTGAATAAATAAAAAGAGTCCTATTCAACAACTTGACCTGGTTTGTTTGTGGTTTAAGACGTTTTGATCGACTCGGTGTTCGGAGACACGCTCTCATAGGTGGTGATCTCTTTGACCTTATTAATTATCGAAGCTGTGTCTTTTTGCACAGGCTAATCCATACGAGAACTCCTAATTATTTGTTTGCAAAATTGTGCTTTGGAAGCTCTAATCGACTATGCAATCCAATTGTTCCAAAGTTCAGTTTCCTCAGCACGGGGAGACTATTCTTCGTCAACACTGTCAAGCTATGGAACAATCTACCAAATAGGCTAAAGACTATAGTGGGAGAGAGAGCTTTCAGGCATCATGCTTGGGAACATTTTTTCAACACCTAAAACAACGTCTTTGCAACCAAGAGTTTACATATCTTCTTCCTTCTGTACCTATTTTTTTCCATTCTGTATCTACTTTTCTCCTTTCTCTACCCCTGTCGTCTATACATATCTAATATGTAAGTAAGTAAGTAAGTAAGTAAGTAAGTAAGTAAGTAAGTAAGTAAGTAAGTAAGTAAGTAAGTAATTTTATTTTCATTTTTTACATTCATTAAGTACAGATTATTTAGATTCAGGTTAAATTTCATTATTCAAGTTTATTGCTGTTGTTATATTTTTGCAGTTCCATGTTTTTTCTTTCTTTGTAACGTTTCTGTGGTGGTGCAAATAGTATGTATGTATGTACATATATACATATGTATGTATTTGTTTTTTGTGGTTTTCTTGTTGTTTATATCTATAATTATAGTAGATGCTAATAGGGAGTATTTACACTTAATGCCTTTTATGCTTCTGTGGATATCCTGGTGTTCCATGTTATGAAGTTTCGACGAAGTGTTGCTTTATTTTCCGTTTTCTGCTGTGTTTCCCTCGTATATGTATTAGCTTTACTGGTAGCTCGTTGAATGTTTTTGGTATCGCCACTTGTAATGTATGTGTGTGATAATTATTGTATGACTTTGGAACTTTGTATCTTCCCTGTTCTCTTCTGCGGGTTCTGTGTGTGTGATCAATTTCTATTTTAAATCTAATATCATCATAAAACTCGTTGATAATTGTTGTTTTATAAATGCTATTCACATTCAGTAAGTTTAACTGTCTATGTATAGCTGTGTTTCTGGTGTTTTCTGTTGTTCCCTTTAGTATTTTCATGATTGAATTCTGAGTGCTTTATAACATTCTACAGCGTGATGATGTGCCCCAAGCTATAATTCCAAGACGAATATGCGATTCGGCTATTGCAAGGTATGTTTGCCTTAATACTTTGTTGTTGCTGCAGTTTCTCAGGTGGTGCAACATATATCCTGCTTTTCTCAGTTTTTTCCTCAAGTACTCTATGTGATGATGCCATTTGAGATTGCTGTCAACTATCACACCTAAGTACTTATAGATTGCTACTTGCTCTATGAATGCAGTGCAACAGCTTTCATTTTCTGCGTTAGTTTGTGTGTTTTTTTTTGTGAATGCAGTCGTAGTTATGAAACTGAATCCTTATGTCGCTTTGCGGAATCTGCGGCTGTCTAATATGGATAAGCTTTGTTTTGGATGCGTTTATGCTTAATCCATTATCGTGTGACCATCTTGTTATTTGATTTAGTTCCTCTTGCATAATATTTACCGCATTTTTTAAATTTTTATGCGCTACAACAATGGCATTGTCGTCAGCTTATGCAAATGCGTCACTTTGTTTCAGCTGATTCATCATTTCGTTAGCATAGATGATGTATAGAATTGGCCCTAATTTGGAGCCTTGTGGTACACCATGGTTTATTTGCGTTTCATCGCTTAACGCATCTTTTATTTTGACCTTGTATGTTCTGAATTTAAGGTAATCTTCTAACCATGCTAGGCATTTTCCGCGTATCCAATGTTATATAACATAGATATTAGTTTTGTATGTGATAACGTATCAAACGCTTTGCTAAAGTCTATGAAAATGACAAGGGTATGTAGATTTTTACTAAGGTATTCATTTGTCTTACTTGAAAAGAAGGCTAGAAGTTTATTAATATTCTTTTCTCTTTGATACCCAAATTGATTCCAGTTAATAAGCTTGTACTTTTCTAAGAATGCTGTTATTCTTCTGGCTACGATCTCTTCAAGAACTTTTTCAATCGCGGGCAGAATTGCTATTGGTCTATAGTTACTATAATTATTTTTTTCAACATTTTTTCACCATACCTTTTAATTAAATAATTAGTCAACTTATATGTATATTATATTATTTTAATTTAAGTTTTTGAATTATTTGTTATTGTTATAAAAGAATTTGTTTGCTTTTTGCTATAAAAGAATTACTTCTTAGTGCAAGTCCTGTTCAATAATAATAAATAAAAAAAAATAAAATAAAAAAAAAAATTAAAAAAAATTAAATTAAAAGTTGTTTCAATGACTTTTAAACATAAAAGTCTTCAATAAGAGTTATGGGTATGATTTTTAAAATAAAACCGTTTCAGCTGAAACGGGCTGACAGAAGCGACGCCTCCCAGTCCCTCTTCCCCTTACCCAGAATCCATCCACACCCCATCCTAACCACCTCCACCCAAGGCAAAGGTGTTAAGGTATACGTGCCGAGTGCCTGCATGGCTGACGGGTGGCTAAATGGGTCAGCAGCTAACGGTCCTTACCGATGCCCAGGCAAGGTCGGTAGTATTCAGTGCCTAGTCCCGGTAAGGCGGCTTTGCCGGGATGGTCCACCCTTTCCGACCTTACTCGTGGGAACAACATGAACAAAGACAAACAAAAAAACACAAACAAAACAAAAACGATGGCAGGGGGAGACCGGGACAGTGGCTCTGTGGAGAGGTGAGCTGCTTACCTCCAGCCAGGAATCAACTGCCCCTCCGGCAGCAGTGGCTAGTGCCAGACATAGCACTGTATTCACTGCTGCAGACCAAAAATTACCGAGTGCCGCCAGCCACAGTGGCACTCTGAAGAAAGCCAAGTCCACGGGCACAATCATGAGGCAGAACTACCAGAAGGCCCTCTTCATCCTCGGTAAGATCGCCAAGAATGAGGAGGCTGGTAAGCCTCATGAGCGTGACAGGGAGGACAAGGCGAAATACCAGGCGGTTGTGGAAGAATACCGCAAAAACCTGGAAGAAAAGACTGCAATGGTGAAGACCACAAAGCGGGTACGGTCGACAGACGACGAACAGAAGAACAGGGTTGCTAAGGCTAGCAACCAGCCGGCTGACTCAGATCCATCCTGCAGAAAAACTGCGGAAAAATCTTTTCTGGATGCGGCGAGGGAACACCTTCGCCTTACGCTTGTTGATGAGCTCATCACCAAGCCGGCACCTGTCTGTGACCGCTGGGCGAGCATCGAGTCGAAACTCTTCGAGTTGGTCATGGAATGAGTGCTAGAAGATAAAGAGGTTCCCTCTTTCGACTCCAGCAAAACCATACGGGGCTACAGGGTGATCGAGTGTGAGAATGGGTTCTCTAAGATCTCCTTGGAAAGATGGTTGCTGAGGTCAGCGGTCATTGGGAAGGCTTGAAGCTCAAGCTCATTCCGGCCAGGGAGATTCCAAGAAGACCCCGTGCTCGCATTTGGTTACCAGTGATCAAGCTAGACGCTCAAAAGCTTCTGAAGTGCCTGGCCATCCAAAACCTCAACACAAGAACACAAAGATCCACACAAGAACAGCCAGTCACTTCTCCTAATCACGGAGGAAAGCGTACCTTGAGCAAGCTAGCTTAAGGATGAAGTTTGGCATCCGGCATGCCAAGGTCAAAATTTTCCGCGCCACTGATCCCGAAGGCGACCTGGCTGAGCCAGAAGAAGTCGGAAAGCAGCTGGATGTGCTGCGGATCGTGGACGACCCTCCCTCGAGATTCTAAGAGTCGTGCAGATTAACTCGAGAGGCTCCACAGATAACCTACTTCAGGTAAGCCCCGAGCATGCATTCTGCTTAGGAATAGCATAAAAGTGCCCTGAACTTTGTTCCAATGACCTGACTGTTGTCGCTCTCGAGAACAGTACTAATCATCCACTTATTATCTCCTCTGCTTACATGGCGCACGCCTTCAGCGCCCCACCGACTGAGGTGTCAAACCTGTTCTCTACAGCAGCAAGGCGCAGCTGGAAAGTACTGTTGGGCTCCGACGCAAATGCCAGGCACCACATTTGGGGGAGCAACGCAACAAACGAGAGAGGTGAGTCACTTTTTGATTTTATTATGTACTAGCTTAACTACCCAGCATTGCGCGGGAAATAAAATATTATTTTATAATACTACATTGTATTTCTAATTTGGTAAGTTTTTATTTATGTTTTTTGTGTTTATTTTAATTTTAGAACTATGTCCTTTTTCCGACCTTTAGAGGATGAATTTTGAAAAATGCTGAAAATGGTTTTGAGGCATTTATACGCGAGATGTTTTCGTGAAAAAAGAAAATCCATACTTGATGGCTAAAAAAAGAGTTATGTGTTTGTCCTTTTTGAAGTCCTTAGAAGTAAAATTTCGAAACATCCATTCTTGTCCCTTGTATACATCATAAAGGAAATCTCTATGCAAAATATTCATAGCATGCTTCGTTTTATTTTATTATGTCATTGGGTGTATTTTTACCAAATGATGTCCTTTTTGGACCTTTAGAGGATGAATTTTGAAAAAAGCTGAAAATGGTTTTTAGGCATTTATACGCGGGATATTTTCGTGAGAAAAGAAAATCCATATTTGATGGCTAACAAAAGAGTTATATGTTTGTCCTTTTTGAAATCCTTAGATGTAAAATTTTCGAAAAATCTTTTCTTCTCCTTTGTATACATCATAAAAAAAACCTCTGTACAAAATATTCATGCTCCGTTTTTCACCTTTGCAGATCCAAGGGTTTAGTCTGTGCAAAGAAAAAATTCTGTGTATGTCCTTTTTGAAGTCCTTAGAAGTAACATTTCGAAAAATCCTTTCTTATTCGACGTATACATCATAAAAGAAACCTATGTGCAAAATTTCACCGTTCTAGGTCCCAGGGTTTAGCCTGTGCGTTGATGGGAAGTGAGTCAGGCCTTTCATTTATATATATATAGATAACAACCTTGAGATACACAATAGAGGCAATATGCCAACCTTCATCTTCCCAAGCTCCCCCACTTTTCCGGGGTAGGAGGAGGTTATTGATGTAACTCTATCAGAAAATCATTCCTGCCAGAAATCACCAGAATCCAGAAATCATTCCTGTGAGGTTACGAACTGGAGGGTATCCAGTAAAATATCATACTCAGATCACTGCTGGATACTCTTCAACGTATATTTCAATTCCCCTGCCCATCAGCCCCATAGAAATGTTAGGAAAACAGACTGGGTAAAGTTCTCAAGAGTCCTTGAGTCTCGATTAAGAAGTATACCTTTAGCGTACGCTGAGTCAGCTGAGCTTCTGAACAAACTCGCCTCGGAGTTCGAAGGTGCCATGGAGACAGCTTTACACTGTTCGTGTCCTCTGAGCCACGGCAAAAAATCCTACCGTCCCTGGTTAACCGCAGAGCTAAAGGTCTTGAGGAAAATGACCAGAGCTCTCTTCAACATCTGCTACAAACACAATTACTGGAACCCCTACCAGGATTGTCGGAAAATGTACAAAAAAGCCCTCAGGAAGGCTAAATCCACGGCTTGGAAAACCTGCTGTGGCAACATCGAAAGTACTAAGGAGTCAACAAGACTCAATAAGATACTGTCCAAGGACCATTCCTGCCCTTCCGTGGTGAGAAGGGAGGACGGGGCGTGGACCACTTCCGCACTGGAATCCCTGGAAGTACTTACCAGGACACACTTTCCAGGCTGCTCTGAGGATACCATCAGGACAACCGATGCTACTGACATGCCCAGTATTATCAGCCAACCTGACACTAGGATGATAGAGGACATCATCTCAGCGGACAGGGTAAAATGGGCTGTACACTCGTTTGACCCGTTCAAGTCTCCTGGGCCAGACGGTATCTGGCCGGTGATGCTGCAAAAAACGGAGGTTTTAGTAATCCCTTTCCTAACCAGGCTTTTCAGATCCAGTGTAGAGCTGGACCATATACCAGATGCGTGGAGGAAGGTCAAGGTTGTCTTTATACCGAAAGTGGGAAAACGCGGCCATGAGTCAGCAAAGGACTTCAGGCTGATTTCCCTTACTTCCTTCTTACTAAAAACACTGGAACGTGTTCTGGACGATAACCTGAGAACAAAACTATGCAATAAGCTATCCCATTCTAACATGCGTACATGAAGGGAAGATCTACGGATTCTGCCCTACACAAGGTCGTGACCTGTATAGAGCGCTTACTCTACTACAAACAATATACGTTGGGAACCTTCCTCGACATAGAATGCGCTTTCAACAACGTGAAATCCTCTGCCATCCAGGAGGCCCTTAAAATTTTAGGAGCCGAGGACATTCTCATAAGATGGATTCTTGTAATGCTGCGTACAAGAGAGATCCACGCCACACTGGCGAACAGTACTATCGTCAGATATGTTAGCAGAGGAACGCCCCAAGGGGGGGTTATCTCACCGCTGCTATGGATTCTGGTGATGAACCCGCTTTTGGAACAGCTGGACAAAGCGGAAATCAAAGCCGTGGCATACGCCGATGATCTGGTCATATTGGTCTCCGGCTTCTGCACATCGACTTTAAGCTCCGTTACGGAAAGAGCCCTCCGCACAATTGTTGCATGGGCTACTCCGCAAGGGCTAGGAGTACATCCTTCCAAAACGGAGCTAGTACTCTTCACAAACAGATATAAACCTCAACCATTTAAGCCGCCGAAGCTCCACGGACAGGAGCTTCAACTTTCGATGCAGGCGAAATACCTAGGCATAATACTCGACTCCAAGCCCAAACTTACACTATGGTTGTACACTGCTATCATCAGGTCAATCCTGTCATATGGATCACTGGTTTGGTGGACGGCTTCGAGCAAGAAGTCTCACTCCATGGGGAGGGTACAGCGCACGGCGTGTGTTGGGGCTACAGGAGCTCTGAGGACCTGTCCAACAGAAGCTCTGAACGCCATCCTGAATATCCTCCCCATAGACCTACATCTAAAGCTTGCATCAACCACCGCTGCCCTGCGAGGGAATCGGGCAACTGGAGTCCCAGGCATTATGGTCACGGGAACGGACTGGATCTGATTCTCAGCTCGCCGGAAAACGATAGCACCGACTACCTCGTGAAGACTACCGACTTCGACATGCGCTTCGGGGCCGAAATTCCTTCCAGATCCGCATGGAAAAGGCGGGCGGAACACTTTACCGAAAACTGCGACGCCATTGTCTACACGTACGGCTCCAAAATGTGTTTTCCAGGCGGAAATAGCAGGCATACGGGGGGCCTGTAAGAGACTAGCGGAAGCGCGAATAACCGGCGGGAGATTAAGCATAGCCACAGACAGTCAGGCAGCTATTCTCTCCTTGCTAGCCACCACAACGCATTCCTAGGCGGTGCAAGAGTGCCGCATGGACCTCAACAACCTCCGTCGTCACCTTAATAATCTCTATAACTGGTTTGTAACTAATACATTCTAAACCTTGATAAATGTTGCTATATTACATACCACATTCGGTTGCCTATATCTTTTTCGTATTCATTTGGTCACAATACGTTAAGTTCAGTAACTGAAATTCGTGACTTGGGTATTTTATTCGATTCGAAATTTTCCTTTATGGTCATGTTAATAGAATGGTGATTAAGGCTTGTTTGCTGTTAGCTTTTATTAAACGTAATAGCCTTGAATTCAGTGATCCTTATACTTTGAAGCGCTTATTTATTGCCTTCGTTAGATCGCATGTTGAATATGCTTCTTTAGTATGGAATCCATATTATTCTGTTCATATAAATCGTATTGAAAGAATACAGCGTAAATTTCTTAAATTCACTTTGAGAACTGTATTTCCTAGTCGATCTCTAACTTACAGATCTCGTTGCCTTCTCTTGGGCATTCAACCACTTGAAGTGCGAAGATTGCATGCGGGTATTATGCTCATATTTGACTTGATTAATGGAATAGTGGACTGCAGTTCTCTTTTAAAGGCTATTTCCTTTAATATTCCTTATAGAAGTTTAAGACATTTCGAATTCTTCCATATTCCTAGTTGTAGAACGAGTTACGCAATTAATGATCCCATTACACTAGCCTACAAATTAACATTTTTTTGTGTAACGGGCTGTTTGACAACGTATTCTAAAGGACTTTGGTCCGCTGATTCCAAAAATGATTTTCCAAACATTTTTTTATTTTGCTTATTTTCCGGTTTATATAGGCCGGAAACATTAGCAAAACTTTGATCTTGATTGCATAAGAAATTCGGCATTTTGCTTAAAAAATATAATTTTGAAAAACACAACACGAATTCAATGTAAAACTTCGGCTGATGCAAAAAATAAAAAACTGCGAATAAGTAAAAAAACGTAAAGTGGAAGTACGTGCATCTGAACTAATAGCGGTAAAAGGATGAAGTACATGCATCGGGAATAGGATCCATGTAAACCCGAGTTTAATGGGTTTCTAGGAAATGATAATCGCGGAAAGTCCAAAAAAATTGTTTACAAACAAACGCACACTGTATCAAGTACAAACTCACACTGTTTCGTGAATAACGATCAATTGCCAAGATATTTGTGAAAAGCACTAAATGCACTTTAACGCCTACCAAGAAACCATTTCTTTGCAGATCTTTTTGATAAAGGGTTTTCCAATAAGAGGTGTAGTTTTGAATAGCCCACTATTTCGGTAGCTGTCACATTTAAAGCTGTTATTTTTGACATTTGACAAGTTGAAACTACGCCATTACTAAAGATATACGCTGCAACAACGTATTGAAATTATTAAAATTCACTACAAAAATGGTGAAAATTTTGCAGTCACAGTTCGCAAAACTAAAGCAGTTTTGGGTCGTCGTGAAGCACCTTGTCGGACCGCAATACAGAAATTGGTGGAAAAATTCGAGCTGTTGGGACAAGTTAGTGATGTGAAGAATAAAACCCGTGCACGTCGCTCAAGAACAACTGAGAATATTGCTGCTGTAGCCCAAAGTGTTGAGGATAACCCAGGTTTGTCCATCCCTCGTCGTTCTTTGGAATTGGGCATTTCACAAACGTCATTACACCGTATTTTGCATAAAGACTTGGCTCTTAAGGCTTATAAAGTTCAGTTAATACAAGAACTCAAGCCGGCCGATCATCAACAACGTCGTGTCTTTGCTGATTGCGTCCTTGAAATGCATGAAAATGATCCGAAATTCCATCGAAAAATTATCTTGAGTGAGCATGCCTATTTCCACCTCGGTGGCTACGTCAACAAGCAAAATTGTGTGAAAACCCAAGAGTTATTGTTGAGAGTTATTGTATTGCCTCTCCATCCTCAACGTGTGACAATTTGGTGCGGTTTATGGTCCGGCGGGGTCATTGGACCTTACTTTTTCGAAAATGAGGTTCCATTCCTTTGGGGCCACGTGAAAGATAAGGTCTACGCGAACAGCCCAGCGTCGATTCAAGACCTCAAAGATGGAATTCGTGAGGCTATCGAGGACATAGGGCAGCCACTTTGCGATTTGGTTATGGAAAATTTCCTGAAAAGGATATGGTCCTGTAAGCGTGGTCGTGGTGGCCACTTGGCTGATGTTGTTTTTCATTATTAACGGCATACCTTTCTCTTTATTACGAAATAAACATGCGATAATTTATCTCAAGAAATGGCATTTTTCTTTGAATATCAAAATCACACCTCTTATTGGAAAACCCTTTATTAGGCTTAAAAATCGCGCAAATGTCCAACCTATCGATATAAAAAATAAAAAGGGTAAAAAAGTTTCGGGAACATATTTTTACATACAGATATATAGCAGATTTTTGTCTTTTTTCTTAAAAAATTTCTCTTTTGATGTTACAATTTCAGCAAAAGGTTTTAACTATTTTTCGGATTTCAAAGTAATGTTAGCAAAAAATATGCGTGCATCCTTCCTCTTTAATTTAATATTAGTTATAATCGAATCGGTTACACATGTCAGTTGTAGTGGCTCTTGAAGTGGATGGACCTTAACGTAAAGTGGCCAAAAATGTAAAAACCGATTATCTCGAAAACGGCTCGTTTCATTTTTTTTTTTCCTTGATCCTAAAGGAGCATTTTGATTTCCTCATATTCACAACATATTTACATTTATATACGTAAAATTAAACAGTTGAGTTAGACGGTTTTGGCTTGTGGCCATAGACACATTCAAAATAGTGCTCATATTCAAAATTTACTTGTAAACATTTATTTATGTGTGTCCGCAATATAAAAATTACCTATGGTTATTTACATTATAATTCTGTGACCGTCGCTTAAGGAACAACAACACCGATAGGAGCAAAATTACAAAAGCACAACAAAAAGAAACGACGTCATAAGAATTAAAACACAAACACAAATACAACAGCAACAGCTTCACCTGCTCAGCCATCCGCCGCTGTCTCCTATCCTATTCTACTACCCTCCTGCACTCATATGATTAGTTGAAAGTCCGTACTCTCTCTCCCCCTCTTTCTTACTCCGTCTCTGTCACTCTTTCCCCTTCTCTGTCTGTCTCACTATTTTTTGCAACCAATTATACCCACTTTTGCACCTATGTTTTCGTTTCTGTTGGGTGCCTCAAATGTTGTAAGCCTTAACTTTCTACATACTGACCTTGGTGTCTGCTGGCAAATTTTTTCATATTCCATTTGATATTCATTCATTTTTGTAAATGCGTCTTTCCTTGCTTTTTCCTTTAGCCGATCTGAAAGTTCTGATACAGGAAACCACGTTTTTCCACAGGTAATGTGTTCCTCAAGGGTATCATAAACGAATTTGTATTGCTCCTAAAAATTAATGCATTCATTACAGGAACAGAAGTACGCAGGAGTATATAATTTGCAGGAGTATTCGGGAAAGTAATAGTGCAATAACATACATACATACATACTCGTGCATATTATACATATGCAATCTATTATAGTATACAATCTATAATATACAATCTATTAAAGTTATACAAACATAAAGTTATTCTTAGATTGAGTTTATTCTTGTAGTACTATATGTGTCACAGGTCTGTTTTTTAAAGATATCTGAATGGAATTTCGTTCTATTATTTGAAGAGTCTATGGTTTTTTAACTACAATATGTAAATAAATATATCTATGCCATTCTCAAAAATTGCGTTTTTTTTTCTTTGTTTTATTTTGTAAATAAAGGTTAAAACAAATGCCAATATAAAATGTTTTTTTAGAAATTTTTGTTAAAATAGGATTAAAACTAATAATTTTGTAGGTAAAGGAGTATTAAAAAAAAGAATCCTTTTTCCGCATTTATAAATTAATTATTAAAAAGTTAGTTTGAGTTAGGTTGTTATTCCTAAATAATAAAAAATAGTAATATACAATAATGATAAGACAACTTACAGCTGTACATACCAATTTTAGTTAATATTAAAATTTTAATTAATTGAAGATAACAAGCTTCAAGATTGTACGTAAGTTATAATGAAGGTATGAAAGTCGAGGTTTACGAACTGCTTTCAATAAACGAAATCTTTTTTCATGTATTTCGAAACTCAGGGGATATTTCTATTTTTTGTTTATTTTTTGCAATAAATAGCACAAACGCCAGTAGAATAGCAGAAACGCCACTTTTTCCTAATTTCAAGTGTTTAAAAGTCTCTTCAGTATCCGATGATGTTGTGTTAATGCATTGATTTATGCATTGTGACATACCGTGCAATAAATTAATAGTCATTTACCTTTATTCCATATATGTATGTACTTTCGCCAAAATACAATAATGCAAGCAATGCAATATGTAAGCATAGCCAAATGTTATCACCTTGTGTCCCATATAAACAACCGTATTGAATGTCATAATACAATAATGCAAGCAATGCAATATGTAATGTAAGTATGGCTAAGTGTTATTCACCTTTTGTTCTGTATTCATACGATATACATATTTTACGCTAGAATTAGTATTCAATAATTGTTACTGTAAAATGCATTGTAAGCATTATTTTACCTATAAAAACCACAAATAATTATTGAATAAATTAGTCTTAAAGATGCACCTAAAACTAATAGTTGTTTCTCTACTGACTCTGGTCAACACATCGGCATCCTCTGCCTGACCATAAAGACCACTAATATCGGCATCCTTGCCAGTGGCTACTATCAACGGACGTCAAACGTCACAGCATTAAAATATTTTATTGATTAATTTTGTATACCGTAACCATCTAATGCTATGTTTACACCGACCCCAAATGCGCATTTGTAATCACGCATTTGAAAAGTGTTTACACTGCTTTGTTCGCATTTGGTTTGACATATCATCAGACCAAATTTATGTTTTTTGTTTGCCAGATTTTTTTTTTACAATTGTGTTTTGACAGCTGATTGACATTATTTCCCTTCCATTTTCACTGTTTTGTTTTGGGATTTTATTTATGCCTACGACAGACTGATTCAAAATATTATTTTGCTTCGCATTTCATTCGCATTTCTCTCAAATGCGATCAACTTTATTAAATTTGATTTGTCAAATCGTATGAAAATTTTTAAAATTTCGCTTCGCATTTGGAAAATAGAGCTAAAATGCGCATTTGAGGTCGGTGTAAACATAGCATTACAGTACTCCATTTGAATTTTTGTGAGCAACATGGAACAAATCATCACAATTAATTTCTTTAATTATCATTTTAGGGGAAAGAGTCTCGGAACTCGTGTCGTCTTGCTATTACATGCTATTCATCTCAATTTTTGTGTGAAATAGCTTTGCGGGCAAGATAAAAATTTCAGTGTTGATAGACAAAAATGTTCTGTTTTTGAAAATTTTCAACACTGAAGCAAATAGTAAACAAAGATATTTTGTTTTCCACGCGGAGATGTGAGCAATATGGAAATGCCTTTATAAGTACTTTTTAACAGGGTTCGGAAATGCTCGCTCGTACTCGCGAGCAGGAGCGACAAAAAAAATTTTCAGCGCTCCAGCGCCCAAATATTTCGTATTTTTTAACACTGAACATTTTTTATAAGCTCTGGTGAAGAATTAGGGCTAAATAGCCAAATTTCAAAGAATCGCTAAAAAGAGGTAATGGTTTTATTGCTGTTTATTGGCTTCGTTTTTCATGCGGATGTAGTCAGAGTTGGGCAAAGTTATTAACTAGTTACTTTTCGTTAAAGTTAATTTAACTTCGTTACTTTCACTTTACGTTTAAGAGTTAACTAACTCTAAAGGGACATGCGACTAATTAGAATTATATTAAATAATTAATTAACTACATGAAATGATTGGATATTCCTTGTTTCTTTAAACTCCTTTATTTCCCTTAAATCAACCAACTCAACAATAACAACACATGAATTTCCGCAGATGCCGAAAAATAAGTTGTTATTGTAATGCGATGCCACCACACAGTCGCCGATACGAAAGGATACGAAAGAGAAGTTGATAACACACAGTCAGCAATTGCTGGTTGAGCAGTTCATCTATACACCTACTCAGCGACAATTACCATCTATCAACCGTCTATCGATGACAAAATTTTTTGGAAAATCATCCACCAGTTGTGGACCACCATTTATCCGCACTTAATTATATTCGTAATATGGTATATAAAATGAATGTATGTACGCAGAAACATATGTATACTTAGTCTTAAATGTAGAATTAACTTAAATAATTACTTTTTAAATAAATAGTAAAATTTAAATATTATATAATATTATGTGCACCTCTCGCAGATAATGACCAAAATCTGTCTTGTTAATTTTACTATGGATTAGCAAAGCAAAAATTTTTCTTTCACAGAATCCCATTGTGCAGTAAATACCTACTATAAATCTACAAAAGTAACGAAGATTCAACGAAGATTCAAGAAAAAGTAACGTCGTTAAAGTTTTTAGTTACTCGTTCTTTTAACTAGTTCAAGAACAACTTCGTTGCTTCAACGTTAACGACCCAAACTAACTTCGTTACATTAACTATAACGATCAGAACAACGATCTTACTTTCGTTACTTTAACTATAACGATCAGAACAACGATTCTACTTTCGTTACTTTAACGCTAACGATTGCAAAGTAACTTCGTTGCATTAACGAAAACGATCAGAACAACGATCCTACTTTCGTTACTTTAACGTTAACGATTACACAGCAACTTCGTTACTTTAACGATAACGATCAGAACAACGATCTTGCTTTCGTTGCTTTAACGTTAACGATTGCAAAGCAACTTCGCTACTTTAACGATAACGATCAGAGCAACGATCCTACTTTCGTTACTTTAACGTTAACGATAGCAAAGTAACTTCGTTACTTTAACGATAACGAAGGCGTCTGTGAAAGTAACGAAGTTAAATTAACTTTAACGAAAAGTAACTAGTTAATAACTTTCCCCAACTCTGGCTACATCCGCATGAAAAACGAAGCCAATAAACAGCAATAAAACCATTACCTCTTTTTAGCGATTCTTTGAAATTTGGCTATTTAGCCCTAAGTCTTCACCAGAGCTTATAAAAAATGTTCAGTGTTAAAAAATACGAAATATTTGACAAATTTTTTTTATTGCCTTTGACTTTTTTCAATTATAAATATTGAACAAATTATTTACTTGCTACCCACCATCAGCTCAGAAACAGCTCAGCTTCGACGCTCCTTGTTTGCCGCTCCTGCTCCTGCTCGCTCGTGCTCCTGAAAACAAACGCTCTTTCGAGCGAGCAGGAGCGCCTGAAAATTTTTTTTGTCGCTCCTGCTCGCTCGTGCCCCTGAAAACAAACGCTCTTTCGAGCTTGAAAGAGCGAGCTAGAGCGGAAAAGAGCGAGCAAGAGCGAGCCTTTTCCGAACCCTGCTTTTTAATAAATAAATAAGTGCACTTTTATTTGGTGCGTTGAGTTGCGCTGAAAATATGGATTCTATTGTTGAATTTTTGGCTGTAGAGATTTCGTGGATTTTGTTTCCTTTTCTAGAATTATTATAAAAATCGTGAATAGAAAAGACGCGTAAGAGACGATTTAGAGACGACGTGACTCATGGAATAAGGCTGTAAGTCTACGAAAGTAACAATAATACATCAATATAACTTCTTTACAATGGCTGCGTTTATAAATGTAACGGGATTTTCAAAAAAGTAATGCAACATTTTTCGAGAGAAAACGAGCCATAAGGTTTTGCCTGTATCGCATTTTGCTGAAGCTGCCCTTATGTGGCCCAGAATTACTTTCGTAAGTTCTTTTTAACAATCACGTAACAAAGCAACTTTTGTTACTCTAACGTTAATGATCAGAGCTTCGTTACTTTCGGTACTTTAACGATAACGAAATAGAGTAACTTTTTTAACGATAACGATGATTTCTGTGAAAATAACTAAGTTAGAGTAACGATAAGTAGTTAGGTCGTGATTACTCTACCGAGCATACTTGAAAAGTAGGACTTTTTTCTTGCTGTTTTGTGTGTATCCCATTCTCTCTTTTACACACAAAACTAAAACAAAAAAGGCCTACTTGTCGAGTATGCTCGGTACCGTAACCACGGTCTTTCTGATTTCATTAGATAATATCCAGCTCTGTTTTAGATCCCACCGTGTTAACAAATTGATATCAGTAGTATTAATATACTGGTATGAAAATGGGCCAACTGAAATTAATGGTGCATAAGGTTCCAATGTGTTCGTGAAATGTTAATGTGAAAAAGATCGACAGAATTTGTTGATGTTGTTGTTAAAGGGCACTGGAAAAAGAAGCGAGACAAAAAAGAGAGTGTTAAAAGTGAGCATGACAAAGGTGGGCTTAGCAAAGGGGGAGTGGCGAAAAGGTAAGTAAGTGTTAAAAGGAGGAGTTAAAACGGGACTTTTGCGTTGGCAAAAAATGGCGGGACAAAAGTTCAAACGTGCGCATAGGGTATGGTAGCGGAATGTCAGAGGTGCGGAATGTTGTTATAGTCTGTTTCCATAAAAATATTTAATCCGGTTAAGGTGTTCGAAAATCGATCAGCTGATCCAGTGTTTCCATTCATAATCCGGTCCGGGCTGTCAAACCAAAAAGAAGAAATAAACAGCTGTTGTTTTGTTTGTATATTTACGCAGCTATTTTTAAAATTGTGCATCGCTTTAATTTTTAATACAGTGAATAAAATAAAAATAATATTCAAAATTGTTGTCATACATTTTTGTATGGTTACGAAATTCGCAGAACGAAGTTTACAGAATTTGGATAGCGAAACACCGTACATCGTAAATAGCAAATTCCTCTCAGTATGTCGAGTTTTTTTTTACATTTGGCAGAATAGTTTGGTAACATAAATTATCTCTTTCTAACTTATTTGCACTAGACAAAGAGAAAAATAGTGTCTCTGCGATTCCGAACTTCGAAACAGATTTGCAAACTAAAAACTGAGGCTAAAAACCAAAAGCATTTTGGTTTAGCGCTGGAATCGCAACAATAATTTCAACGGAGTTAAAACAGTTTACGAGTGGTTTTGGGGCTTAAAACAGTTTATTCCAAAAACCTGGAAAAACCATTTTATGGAAACAGGCTATTATTATTGTTGCAACTTTGTTGGACTTTCGAGAACTTTTAGAACATTCTAGAAATTTCGAACAATATAACATATATTCTTAGAATATAGTGTTAACAAATCTCACGGATTTTTTGTGAGTTTATGTTTATGAAAATTTGCGGAGATATTTAGAACATTTTCGAAGATGCGTGAGATACCATTCATTTAGCCTTGTAATACGATCTCAATTTGAGTGACAGTAGTAGAGTTGCAGCATCATAAATAAACGCAGGTGTCCGGAAACTAGGCAGTGTGGATTCTGACACTGGGGGCAAGGTTTGTCCGTGATTGGGGAATAACGGTTCCACAGCTCCGTATTTTTCGCAGGCAAACAAGTCGACTTCTTCCTCCGCGTGATGCTCCCTGATAATCGTGTCTTTTGTATCTGGCTAACAGAAGCGACGCCTATTATTTTCGCTACCCCCCTTTACGGAATACCCACCGAAGCAAAAGTGTTCTGGTATTCGTGCCTGCATAGGTGTCAGCAGCTATCGGTAGTATCAAGTATCTAGTCTCGCTAAGGCGGATCTGCCTGAATGGTCCACCCTTTCCGACCATATTCGGGTGAACAAAAATTAACAATAAAAACAAACAAACAAACACGACGTCGTATATAATTATATTTAATTCAGGGAAGCATAAATCCCACACCGTTAAATAAAGAGTTATATATTTTGCTTTCAAAACATATCCGAGTGAATAAAAAAGAAATAATAGAATTTAGATTTTCAGATTTCTTCTGTGTCATGGCCGCAAACCTGGATGACTTGGCATAAACTGTATTCGCAGCAGATTTATACAATGTCCAATAAGTATATCCAAAGGACGACGAATTTAGTATTTTAGAAACTAACGGTGTATAAGAAAGAGGATTCCATATGAATACTTAAATTCATGAAATCGTTTCAAGGAACCTCTCTTCTTTCTCGAGATAAATTTTTTAGTCAATTATCCAATGAACATTGTCCATGACTATGAACTAGAGATGAGCGATTCCGTACCTGTGACCTGTTTTTGTCACCGTGATTTAAAAATCACTGGTCACTGAAGCGACCGAATATTATTTTTACCAGTGACTGACACGATTCGTTCCTGTCACTGGCAGGTTACCGCCGCCGTGAATTCGCTATATGACATATTTTCACGTATTGTATAACAACCAAGGCCTGTTTTTGCGGAACAAATATACGTTAGCCCATTAGCCCCGATTTTTTTCGTTTTTTTCCAGGAATTCGGAATTCTGAGAAAACCCGAATGGTGAAAAAAAACAACTCTGCTCGTGATTAATGTGGGCGTGTTGAGATCTAAAATCGTAGTACGTATATATACAAAACTACTACGTGTATCCTAGCATTAAGGGTATCAAAAGGTAATGTCATTTGCTTTTAAACTGTATATAGAAATTTTTAACAATTTGGCCCTATAAGTAAATAATGCAGATTATGTAAAAAAAGTCAAAATAATCACAAAAAAACGTTGTTTTCTTACAAAAATACGTGAATAATATATAATAATTTGCATAAATTTAAATCATTACCTTTGATTTTGTATACGGTACTTCAATATACACCATCAATTTTAAAAGACATTTCTAAATAAACTGTTGAGCTATGTCAATTTGAACTACTATTTTAAAATGGCTACGCAGTAAAATAGTATTTTTAGGATAATTTTTTGGTGCGTCCTTTAGGAAAGCCATTTAAAATTGATGGATGATATTGAAGTGCCGTATATATTTATAATATTATTCAGGAAGTTTATATTATTAAACTTCCTGAATAAAACTTTACATAACAACTTATTTTGGAAAAAACATTATAACAGCAAAACTTGGCCCAATTTTACACTACTTATACAGTATAGCTCATGAAAACAAAATTTATTACCACGTAAATAAAATTTAAATTTTAACACAATAATAAAAATACTAAGCTAGTTATTTTGTTTTGAAAACAGGTAACGACCACGGTGTGGCGTAGCTAGTACTTATGGAGCCGGTTAATCAACTTACAGCACCAAAAGTTCCTAGAATTCAATAAGTCAATACTTGATTTCCAAAACTGCTTCCTCGAAACTGCGCCGCACGGGGCGTACCCCGCCCCACCTTAGCTACGGCACTGTATTTATATCCGTCTTAGATTAAATGTTATTTTAAAAAAGCTTTCCTTATAACCGCATATTTCCTCTAGTTTCAGTTTGTATTTCACTCTATAATGAAAAATCTAAATAAATAAAAAATTTAAAGAAATAAAACTATTTCCTTTAATTAAATTTTTTCGAAACTTTTAGGTGTAGGGTATTTAAGATTCGGCCTGGCTGAATATAGCACTCTTACTGGTTTTTATTACGTTCCAGAAATACCAAAAGTGCCCAAAAACTTAAATCCGCGGTTTGAGATGAGGTATACAGTTTTCGTGGAGCATACTAAAGCAGCCAATCCTTGACAATAAGAGCGGTGTATTTTTGTCCTTATCTTGTAGGAAATTCCAAATCTCAAGAAGATTTTAAATATGGACCGATGTTGTGCAAAATATGTTTACATTAATGATGATCTATAATACTTTTGGAATTTCTGGAACGTAATAAGAAAGAAAGCCATTTACTAAGAAATTATACCATTACTAGTATTCAATGGTAAAAGAGGAGACAAAAGTTGGGGTGGAGATATTTAAGAAAATATAGTTTTCTCTGAATATAATTTTCAATATCAACAATATTAAATTAAAATCTATCCTAAAACGTAGCGTGTTTGTTGCGTGGCAATGTCCAATGGCCATAATTTAGAAACTATGAGGACAGGGAAGCTGAAATTTTAAGGAGTGATTGGCATTATAACGTAGAGGTGCACTAGCAATTTTGAAAAATTCCGCCATTAAATGGTTAAAATGCGCGAGACAATGTTTTAATTGGTAATAATTTGGAAACTATGAGGCCTAGTAAGCGAAAATTTTACATAGATATTAGTCGTGCACTGCAGAGGTGCACTAGAATCGGATTTTGGAATATTACTCTCATAAATGGTTTAAGTAGAAGTGGCAAAAATTACAAAAATTTTAAAACTACATGGCTAGGGAGTGTAATTTTTTACAGTAATAATTTTATTACGTAAAATAAATCTAGAGAATTTTCTATCCTAAAGCATTTAAAGGGGGAAAGGGTGTCGGGGAATGGGTAAACAAAAGGCAGCGCAGCATATTGCCTCATCGGTGCCAATGCAAAAAGAATGGAGTTCTTTTCTAATGACTTTTGCAGAAGCTGTAGGAATGAAGAGGATACCAGAAAAACCTGGCAACTCTACCTTCACGTCTAGTGGTATAGTCACTCTAGTCATCAGTATGCAACGCAACTGTGCATACATTTTTAAACCCTATATACACCTTAAGGTTAAGGGTATATTCACTTTGTCACGAAATGTGTAACGCATAGAAATAGAGGTAGAGGTATAGAAAAGGAGGATAGGTATAGGTATAGAAAAGGAGGATAGGTATAGAAAAGTATATGTATATTCTTGATCAGCGTGACCTCCTTAGTCGATTTAGCCATGTCCGTCCATCTGTCTGTCTGTCTGTCTGTTGAAATCACGATCACAGGAGAACCGGTGATGATATCGTGATGAAAATATTCTTTCTTGTGGTATGTAGGTTGATATTGAAAATGGGCAAAATCGGTCAACGACCACGCCTATTTTTTATTAGAAATGTGATATCAGCGTTCGTTTTTGAGTTATGACAACAAAGTTGAGTTATTTCATTCCTGGGTATAGAGTAGCATTGTCTGTTAATATGCCAAATATGGGCGTGATCCGCCCATTTTTAGGTTACACAGGCAAAAGAGCATCTTAAATGGTTATATTGTTAACAGAACTTTAAAAATAACAACTCTCGAAATTTGTTAAAGAAAGGTCACTATATAGAGAGGAAAAGTTCAGTTGTCATTTGATCGCGTTTGAGTTCACATGTTTGCTATGTCGAAGAAAAAATCACGTTGTTCTCTTTGTTTCAAAACTTGTGAAATTGAAGCTAAATTATCGTGCTTGATTTGCAAGAAGACTTTTCATAATCAGTGCGTTGGGTTAGATGATATTACACTTCAAAGTTTAATTAAATATAGCTTGAATTATTCATGCTCTGATTGCCTGAGTAACGGTACATATATTTTTGCACTTGTTTCGGCTATGGCGTGTGATATTCATGAGTTAAAAAATCAGTTGTCTTCGCGCACTCTAAATTTTAAAGAGAGTCTTGGCTCATGTGTAAAAGAGCAGTCGTCGACATCAACCAAGAAGCCTAAAAAACCGGTTTCTGAAGCATTGGGAGATAAGGGAACAGATAACTTTTACATAACAATGACACACGGTGTTGTTGTTTTTGTTGTTGTTGTTTTTTATTGTGCTGACCCCAACAACAACCCCAAAAAGGGGTGGCAACTTCCGGTTCCGGTTCTACAGCCCTTTGAAATCTGAAATTTAAATGCCTATATCTCCTAAACTATACCAGATATCGGATTGGCATAGGTACCGTTAGAAAGATATTAAGAATGCCTTCCATTTATATAGCCCTCCATTGAAAACCTTACAGTTTTCGACAAAAACGCAATTTAAGATTTTTAGTACTTTTTTTCTCAGCTCCTTAATTTTTTTCTAAGTAAAATGCCTAATGAAGACATATAATTAAACAAATAATAAGAAAGCGGTGATCCTTAGCTATCTTCAGAAATTTATTTGACCACGATTGGTGAAGGAATTTGGGAGAAAACGCAATTTAAAGGTTGCTACATCACGTAAGTATGTAAGCGCTTTTTTAATTCTACTTCTTCTATTCATCCGAACACTACTATAATTTCGGACTGTTGGAAGGTACGATATTATGAAAATATATTTTGTTTAATTTGCTTATAGTTTTCTATTTTTAGTCTAACGATTTCTTGGGCGTTGAGGGATTTTTCCACTTAAGGGTTAATCACTTCCCGTTTCCTAACGTAACCTAGTTTTAACTGGTTGCCCAGTTCTTGTAAACTAGCTCAATTTTATGCTAAGGAACATAGTTCCTTAATTTAGTTCCTTTAAATCCTTAATTTATTTTATAAAGACACAAGTGGATATTAACCATATTTTTGCATTTGTAACACCACGCAGAAATACTTAAGAAGGAATTATTGTGAAAAATATTATTCAGATAAATTTATTCGGTTTCTTTCCATGCAATTTAAAATATACTCTCTCTGCATGCAATGCTCCTATACATTAAAATATACACTACAACACATTTAGTTAATACCGACAAGTTACAATACCCTCAGTTATGTAAAATCGATACTTATTACATTATTCGTTGAACGCTATTTGTTTCTGTTTCGAATATCGCTGATCGCCTTCCGTAGTTACACATGTCTGCTGTTTTTACTTTTTGTTATAATATTAGAAAAGAAGTAGAAAATTATAACGTTTTTAACATACCATATTTTCCACTAGACCTCTCCTAGACTCTCGTAATTTTTTTAAGTACCCAAAAACATGAAAACATTCTTCCTCTTCACAAAGTTCAAGGTTTGCGTCAATCGATATATACACTCCAGATCGGCCACCACCATCACTAAAAATAATTACAACTTTAGAACATTCGTGTTCAGGAAAATTATGATTACGATTAAGAATCGATTTTAAATGTATAATTAATTTTTTGGTTAATTCATAAGTTCATACTGATTTACTAAATCATATCCACTTATCTATTTCTGAGTATATAATGGGTTTAATTGGTATCTATACAAACTGTACATAGCATTTTATGGTCCAATAAATGTTGTTCCAAAACTTGGCGGGTCCGCCCACTCAAGGTCTAGGGTATTTAAGATTCTGGTTTTTTTTTAAAAAAAACATAAACTAAACCCATTAAGGCTTGATGTCGTATATTATATAGTAAAGACAATTCTTTAAGTTTAGATTCAGGCAGTTAAACTTACACCAATCTATCAAAGAATCTAAATCGAATTGTAGGACCTTAGCCAAAATTTCATTTTTATATAATAAGATATAAGTTTGTCAGACAAGATCAGGACCTGTGTATTCGATGCGCCAAACCAGGACAGTGGAGAAAAATATTGAAAAAGTGGGTTATATTTTGCAGTATTATTAAGACAAAAGGAAAAACGCTGCTCAGGGTTGTGAAAAAATTTGTGCGGTCTAAGATGCTTTATCAAAACCTGCTGCGCGAAAATGGTTCGCTCGCTTTCGTTCTGGTAATTTTAATGTGAAAGATGGGTCGCGCCTGGTCATCCAATCACTGGATAAGCTGATGAAATTCTTGTTCCGATCTCTGCAGAACTCTCTGAATGAAATTAAGCTGCTTCCAAAAGAACACACTTAAGAAAACCACTTAATTCATGGCTCTACCCGAAAAAATTAAGCATATTTGGCTTAAATTAATTTTCAGACTATAAGAAAATCAGTTGAACTTTTTCCCAGACCCAATATTTAAACCCGTCTGTGATTAAATGTGATTATAAAATAGCTTTCCTTATAACCACATATTTCCTTGAATAATTTTTTTCAAAACTTTTAGGTGTAGGATATATAACATTTTCCAGGCCGAATATACCACTCTTACTGGTTTAAGTTATCTCTTATGATTATTTATAATAATCTATATACTCGTATATAAAAATTTCGTGTCACGATGTTTGTGTTCGAACTCCTCCCAAACGGCTCAGCCGATTTTTATTAAATTTTCTATGTATATTTGGTAGATAGGTCGTAAAGTATATTTCAGCCTCATACCCCCACCTCCCACTTTATTAATCCTGATTTTAATATTTTTGTAGGAACAGTATCCAAATCGTTCGTATTTCAAACAGTGGAAGTGGGCATGGGAGAAGTAGGTGTGACATATGTGGGCATTGTAAAACGGACAGACAGCCAGACATACATACATACATACATACATAGCTCGGCGTGCTGACTGTTGTGAGTGTGGTGCGTGCCTTTGCCTTGAGTGAACTTGATATATAAAGCAGAACTAATTTACAGCGCAAGGTGGTGCGTGCCTTCGTTGTTCATAGCACCAATCAGAAATAATTTATATGGCACAACATCATTTTCCGGGTCAGATAGTTTATAATAAAAAATAAATATAAATTTTAATAATGTTATTTTTAAAAAAATTTTTCTTTCTGAAGAAATATGTGTACACACGGGGAAATAGGTATAATTGCTATTAACAGCTATTGCTATGGTATTTTGAAATAAAGAAAAATGTTTGCTTTCTTTCTTGTTATTTTCTTGTGAAGTTTGAAAAATATATAATACACCAAAAAATACACAAATGGACAGAGGCGTATCTAGGATGGGGTAGGGGTGGGGGTCCTCCCCAGGAGACTTATACGGAGATCTGAACAATCCTGCGACTTTTACAGCCTTATCTCGTATTTTTAAACGCAAACGCAAACTCAAATGCGACTCAAACGCAATGCGTTCCAAATGGTATGATCTAACTTTTTCGAGGAGACTGCGTTTCAGTTTTGAGGAGAAACACAAAGGTAAACAAACTTTACGTAGTTTTGTAGACTTCCCCTGCTTGCAGAGCACAAAGAGTTACCATGCATGAAGCATTTTTAGCATTTTCACAAGTATTTTTTAGGAATCCCAATGAATTAGTGCTATCATTGATGTATGGCAACAATTTGTACAACAAAAGCAAATCTGATAATACGCACACATTGTTTACATATTGTTTATTATCATACATATTATTATTATTGTGTTTATTATCGTGTGCTCTTTATGCGAGAGTGAATATAGCAGCAATATTCCTCGTGCGACTACTAGAGAAAGAGGGACAATTCGGATCTTTTACATATGTCAGAGCTTCAGTAACTCCAATATTATTTGTTAGTTATGTATGTGCATTATTTTATTTTATATAATGAACAGGTTTATGACGAACTACGCATGAAAAAAGAAGTTCTTCTGAATCTTTTGGAGAAGGAAGCGCCGTGCATAAAACAAAATGTATGATCCACTGTTTAGAATCACACCAAAGGCGAGCATTTTGCGATCGTCTGGTTTGAGAGACTATTTCCACGAAATACTTCATCCATCATGCCACAAATACGTAGTGAAGTTTGCTAAACATGTAAATTACCAACAAAACTGCGTTTGCGTTTGGTTTCGCGTTTCGATTGCGTTTGAGAGGTTTACAGATTTTTCTCTCTCAATTCTTCGAAAAATACGAAAAGCACAAAACAAAACGCGAAATAAACGCAACGCAAAAAGATCCATGATAAGGCTGTTACTATCAACTTCGGTCATCAGTGATCAGCACTATCATTCACTATAAAAATTGTTAAGTAGAGATTAAGATAAAATAAATACAACCAAGCCACCGAGCTGAACTCTGCAGAGAATCAGTGCTAGATTGTGAAAACAGTCGTTCGAAATTCGTATGGCGGTTGAGTATCACTTGGAGGGTTACGAGAACCCTTCAAGCTGCCCCTGGATAGACTGAGCTACATCCATGGCTAAGAAACAAAACTCGTAACACAGTTAGGGATTTTATTAAGAAGTGTCCAAATAAAAACAATAGGAATTCGCATGAACATTCCTTACTCCCTTAAAGTAGTGAATGAATAAACATTAGTGAATAAACAATGGTACATAGACTCTGGCGCGATGGCGCACATGTCAAATACAAAAGAGAATCTAATAAATAGAAAGAAATTGCATCACAAAGAAGTGATTGCCGCTGAAAACAACAAGGTCAAAGTGGAATGCGTTGGAGATGTACAAATATCATTAAAAGAAAAAGGAAGAGAGACAACAACAGTGAGTGATTAAAGACATCGAAAACGTAGAAAATCAACAGATTCACAATATTCGCCGTTCAGAACGTTTGGCGAAAAAGAAAGCCTATGAATTAAATTTTTGTGCTTCGAATTTTATTTCCAATGATCCGTTAACTGTTAAAGAGACGTTCAACTGAGAGCGATATGTGGAAACTAGCAATGGATGAAAAATAAGTTCCTTGGCTTCAAACAAAATGTGGAAATTAAAAACATTACCATAAAAATTAAAACATAAAAACATTACCATTGTAAAATTCGATTTACAAATACATCAATTAAATGCAGTAAAGGGGGTTTTTAATGGAGATCTGGAGAATGAAATTTATATGGTGCAACCTGAAGCTTATAACCTGTGATTAAATGTGATTATAAGGTAACTTTGCTTATAACCACATATTTCCTCTAGTTTCAGTTTGTATTTCACTCTATAATGTTATTGTTCTGCGATGAAAAATTAAAACAAATTAAAAATTTGAATAAATAAAACTATTTCGTTCAATTAAATTTTTTCAAAACTTTCAGGTGTAGGGTATCTAAGATTTAGTCAGGCCGAATATAGCACTCTTACTGGTTTATAATTACACTAGCCTACAAATTAACATTTTTTTTTGTAACGGGCTGTTTGACAACATATTCTAAAGGATTTTGGTTTGATATTCCAAAAATGATAAAATCAAAAAAATGAAACGAGTCGTTTTCGAGATAATCGGTTTTTAAATTTTTGGCCACTTTACGTTAAGGTCCATCCACTTGAAGAGCCACTACACCTGACATATGTAACCGATTCGATTACAACTAAGATTAAATTAAAGAGGAGGGATGCACGCATATTTTTTGCTAACATTACTTTGAAATCCGAAAGATAGTTTAAAAGCTTTTGCTGAAATCGTAACTTCAAAAGAGGAATTTTTTAAGAAAAAAAACAAAAAACTGCTATATATCTGTATGTAAAAATATGTTCCCGAAACTTTTTTACCCTTTTTATTTTTTATATCGATAGATTGGACATTTGCGCGAATTTGAAGCTTAATATCAAAAAAATCTGCACAGAAATGGTTTCTTGGTGCGCGTTTAAGTAAATTTAGTGCTTTTCGCAAAAAATACTAAATTTTGAAAAAAAAAGATAAATAAATACTTTTTAAATTAAAACTGATTTTTATTTGTGCTTCTTCGCTTATATAAGTGGGTTGGTGTTTTCCTAGTCAAACTCCAGCAATAGTCCGCCATCATAGTTGCACCCCAGGATCCTTCATAGCGCTTTTCAATTGCCATCATTTGCGGGTGGAATCTTTCCCATCCTCGTCGCTTACTGCAACCAAATTTTGCGGGAAGGAGTCTAGATGAGAGTTCAAGAAGTGCATCTTCGATAAAAACACTGGCCTGCGAGAAATGAGCATATCATAGGCCGCAATAACATCAAATTTACACCATTATGCAAGCCATACACGTTACAACCGTTGGTACAACATGGTTAGCAATCAAGTTGTGTGTTTTGCCCACAAACGATACAACCTTTGTACAACTTCATTGTGCAAACAATTCATTTTGAGTAAAGATGACGTCTGATGTTATAAAATATATGTTAATAAAATGTTAATAATGTTAATAATATGTTAATAATATGTTATGTTAATAAAATCACGCATTTCGGCTGTGTCTTCCATTTTTGTGTTGTTGACTCGGCAATTAAACTCCCGAATCTTGCCCACACACGTGCTTCTCCCGCAAAGTCAAAATGAGAATGAAGTACCAAATCGCATGGCCAGCCCACAAACGTTACAACCGACTTCTACAACTTGCCAAAAAATCAAAAAATTTTGATTTTTCGTACAACCGAAACACAACTTCATACAACAAGCCCACAAACGTTCAAATCTTGTATACAACCTGCTCAAGTTGTACCAACGGTTGTAACGTGTATGGCCTGCTTTAGTAAGAAAGGAAAACGTTATTCTGCCACCTCTTCATATTAAGCTCGGATTAATGAAAAACTTTGTAAAGACTTTGGATAAAAGCAGTAAAGCATTGAAGTACCTGCAGACCACATTTCCCCGATTGTCGGATGCCAAAATAAAAGAAGGCATTTTCGTCGGCCCGCAGATACGTTATCTGATAAAATATTTATATCACACCTAACACCAGACGAAAATGCAGCATGGCAGGCATTTAAAGACGTTGTTAATGGCTTCCTAGGAAATCACCGAAACGAAAGTTACAAAGCCCCTATAGAAAGTTTGCTAAATAAATACAAACGAATTGGTAAGAATGTAAACCCAAGTATTTATTTTTCTGAATTAATTTCATATATTCTAAATTTATATTAAAAGGAGCTCGAATGTCTTTGAAGTTACACTTCTTGAACTCTCATCTAGACTTCTTCTCGGAAAATTTGGGTGCTGTAAGCGACGAGGATGGGAAAGATTCCACTCGCAAATGATGGCAATTGAAAAGCGCTATGAAGGATCCTGGGGTGCAACTATGATGGCGGACTATTGCTGGAGTTTGACTAGGGAAACACCAACCCACTTATATAAGCGAAGAAGCACAAATAAAAATCAGTTTTAATTTAAAAAGTATTTATTTATCTTTATTTTCAAAATTTAGTATTTTTTGCGAAAAACACTAAATTTACTTAAACGCGCACCAAGAAACCATTTCTGTGCAGATTTTTTTGATATTAAGCTTCAAATTCGCGCAAATGTCCAATCTATCGATATAAAAAATAAAAAGGGTAAAAAAGTTTCGGGAACATATTTTTACATACAGATATATAGCAGTTTTTTGTCTTTTTTCTTAAAAAATTCCTCTTTTGAAGTTACGATTTCAGCAAAAGCTTTTAAACTATCTTTCGGATTTCAAAGTAATGTTAGCAAAAAATATGCGTGCATCCTTCCTCTTTAATTTAATCTTAGTTGTAATCGAATCGGTTACATATGTCAGGTGTAGTGGCTCTTCAAGTGGATGGACCTTAACGTAAAGTGGCCAAAAATTTAAAAACCGATTATCTCGAAAACGGCTCGTTTCATTTTTTTGATTTTATCATTTTTGGAATCAGCGGACCAAAATCCTTTAGAATATGTTGTCCACCAGCCCGTTACAAAATGGCTGTCGGCCAGTGTTATTATCGTAATAGTCAAATCGCAATAATGTGGTAAAAGGAAAATATTTTAGAGTGCAAAATTAACCATGATAAAAAAAATTAAATCGTGTTTTCAAAATCTATATTTCGTTGCTGTTTCAGCAGTTATAACCACTCTGCGGAGTAACCCTGTACTCCACCACAGAAATGTGGGGATAGAAAATAGATAGAAAGAAAGTGAAAATAGGAAATAGTGAATAAAGAGAAGATAGAAAGAACAAAATAAAGCATGGACCATTTGGATATCAAAGGCTTGTAAGCTATTCAGGTTAAAACAAACGCAATTCAAACAAATAACCTAAGCATTACTTGGCAGGCAATATCCTGGGCAGCCAGATACCAATTCAATGAGCCTTTTAAATTCAGGTTCTTCGAAAATCCTGAATGCGTGATGTCCCTTTGCAACCATTTTCGCGAGCTGCGTGTCAATCTCTTCTACTCTTCGAATTGGCGGTGGCCTGCAAACAAATTGCGAAATCATTGGTTGTGAAGATGAGAATATGGTTGAAACTGCAGTTTGTGTCTCGTCAGGTGCATTGATTGATGCAATTTGTGGTTGCTAGTCAGGGGTGCTTGCTTTTCATGTGGCTCCTAAGATTGCCTAATGAACCGCCAGCGATGCTCAAGCATGAAGAACAATATTAGCATTTCGCAGTAGTTATTCCAGAATTCACGAAATGATTCCATATAACACTTTGTTTTCTATTCGTCGACATAATATTGGTAAAAATTCGTAAATAACTAACTCAAAACTTCAAAATTATCGCACAAAATTGACTAAAACAAAAAATGAAACGGCAACGGACTTAGGGATTATAGCACATGATGGATACCAATCGTTTAGTTCAATTAGCTCGTTCAATATGTAGTTCACTCGTTTGTTTAGCTCAGTAGTTCGTTCGGTCGTTTAAGCCTTAAACACAATCAGGGACGCAAGATGCAGATTCATTTTTTAACTGTCAAAATTACACGGGCTCTTATGGAGATCGAGAAAAAAGTTTGCATTTTGCTTGCCTAATTTGCTGCCACAATTTGCATCCCGCATCCAAGCTAATTCTAATTTTCTGTCATTAAATGTGATTATAAGATAGCTTTCCTTATAACAACATAATTCTTCTAGTTTTTAAGATATGACAATAAAATTTCAATATCGAGCCACATTATTATATTTTACGTTGCAGAAAATGGGCGTGGTGCGCATACTTTTAGGTTACATGGACGGAAGGGTAATATGTCACAATCGTCCTACATATATCCTTATACATATAAGTCTGCAGTCTTATGAATGTGTTAAATGTGTTAAACGAGCACTTCCTTTTACTTGCAAAATATTCAATATTGCGCAACTATATGACTTAAAAAAGGTTTCATGTACATTTCTAAAAGCATGCGTTGGTTTTAAAACTGGCGCCTTGGTCTTTTTTACGTATTTAAAAAATTATATTTCTGGCTTATTTATATGAAGAAGAACAAGAGTTGCATTCCTCTCTCAAAATATTTTGTAAACAAATTACCGAACTGTCAAAATTCGTTCCCGAACTGTCAAAATTACATGCGTTTTGTTTTTGTAATCCCAAAAATCAACACATTCAAAGCGAAAAAAGAGTTTCCAGTCTTGTAGTCTTTGTTCTCTACTGTCTAATTTTTGACATTGCATATTTTTGCTTCCCGAAAATGCTATTTGGTTTACATCCGAGCGATTTCTTGCGTCCCTAACTTGAATCTGCATCTGGTGTCCCTAAGGCTTTATTTCAGTACTTCGTTCGCTTGTTTAGTTCAGTAGTTCGTTCGGTCTTTTAGTTCAGTAGTTCGTTCGCTTGTTTAGTTCAGTAGTTCGTTCGTCTTTTAGTTCAGTAGTTCGTTCGGTCGTTTAGTTCAGTAGTTCGTTCGTTCGTTTAGTTCAGTACGGTCTCTTAGTTCGTTACTTCATATCAGTGATAACGAGATAAGAAAAGCGTGAAGCATACAATACAATGAAAACAAACCAGGTTTCACATTTGAGCCTGGCTAGAAGTTCCAATTATGAACTAATTTTAAGTGTATTTTTACAAATGTATGCAATTATAAAAATATATACATAAAATTAACCATTCCAACAGTACTTCGTTAGTTGCTCTTCCTCTCTTAGTTTATGAGATAAGTGACTTTTATTAAACCATTTATTTGTCCTTCAAACGGTCATAAATCCAAGATGGCTGACCAGCCCCCGATAAAACCACCCACTTCCGTTCCTGATGATGCCAACCAACGGTAAAAAAAAGATGAACAAAATCTGGCAGCTATTCTGCATTTATGACAAAATTGTTTATGTGTTTGTGGTCCTATGATGAAAACTTTGAAAAAAAAAAATAAACAAGAAACATAAATTACTCTGAACGCACATAAATGATTTTCTGCCGCATTCCGCTCCTTTTTCTGGCAGATAAACGAACGAGCTGCTGAACTGAAACAAACGAACGAGCTGCAGAACTAAAAGAACGACGAATGAACTAAAAGAACTAGTGAACTAAAAGAACTACGAATTGTGAACTAGTTCTTATAGTTCACAGGAATGAATAGTTGAATTGAACTAGTTCGTTCATGAACTACACAAGTCTAGTAAGTGCCTTAAAAACTCCTACCCAACCGAACTTTTGACGCACTCTGTCTCTACCTTTCTTTTCTTTCTTTGCTCTTTCTTCCGTCTACGGTCACCAAGCTACGGCTTTCCCCCGGCACCGGCCGAACCAACCATTAGCGGTTTGCTTGCAGAAATGTAAACAGGTAAACCCTTAGTGGCTGCGCGACTACCGCATACCGAACACTCGGTACCCGAATCGCAGCGAATTGGTCGCATCTAAGCAACCAACTCTCTACCTTCTGCCCTACCAGTGTATGATATTTGAAGTTGAGCCACATGCATAAACCGAGTACGCAAACCGTAGCGTAACTTGTCCACCGCGATTTTAACCGAATACGCAAACCGTAGCGTAACTAGTCCACCGCGGCTTTAACCGAATACGCAAAACGTAGCGTAACTAGTCCACCGCGGCTTTAACCGAATACGCAAACCGTAGCGTAACTTGTCCTCCGCGACTTTTGCCCGAATACGCCAACCGTAGCGTAATATTATTAGTCAACCGAGACGTAGTGACGTCATAACCGAGCACTCAAACCGTAGCGTGCATTGTATTAGTCAGCCGCGACTTTTATAACCGAATACGCAAATCGTAGCGTAACACCGGCATCTTCGCTCGTAAACCGTGTACACTAGCGACGCTCCTGCGCGATTATTGTAGGAAAGAATTATTATTGTAAATTAGTTGTAAGAAAGAAATAAATAAACGATTTTTCCGTCCAAGCCAAATCCTTCGGGATTGGTGAAGTTTGCTGGCGCTACCAAGCCAGCAGTGCATAATTCGGCATTAAAATCAATTGAGGGTTACGAGACCCCTTGGTGAAGCCTGGAACCGCTGAGTTTTATCCCAGTCTACGAATAAACCTCGTTACAAGTACTATGTTTTTATATGTTGTTTGTATGTTTTCTATGTTGTTACAAATGTACAAAGCATAGTTACATAGAAAAAATGGATTGAACTTAGCCTATACCTAAAGCTATATAAGCTTGACTAAGGAGTAATAGAATATATGTATAGAGAGCCAGAAATAGAAAATATAGAAGAGGGAGTTCAATGAGAAGAAAAGTAATTTAACGTGGCATCCCTAAAACTGACCCTTCCAGGGATTTTGTTTAAGAGCTTGTGGAATTCCACAAAAGTATAACATTAATAAAGAAAAATCTTGAAGAGCTTAAGGTTCGAAAAACTGGAATTCTTAGCAAGGTGATTGGGCTCCTATTTGATTGAGTGAATTGTATTTTTTGAAATAAGTGAAAAGGTTGTTATGTCATCTTGGCAATTTTTAAATATTTTTTCTACTTCCGGTTCCGGTTAGATGAGCTGTTGCAAAAACGCATCACTGGAATATATGCATATATGACTACTTTTTTATTAAAATGACAACAAATAAGGAGTCACAACATCATTAGAACTCGCAGTGGTCCATTATGAATGACGGAAAGTATGCCTGGTATGCAATGCTTCAAGAGTTATTTTACAATAGAAATGGTCGATATAATCGTGCCAACCAACGCTTTTTGCGTAAACTTGCTGAAGATTTGTGTGCAAGAAGAAGAAAGAGTAACCAATCGCCAAGTAACGCGCAACTTTTCCACCAAAACAGCAATTTATAGCTTTTTGGGAAGACCAGTGGAGACGGTAACCTATACCGAGCAACCATCCACTTCTACGGCCGCTAATAACAGGAAGCTGTTATTTGTGCGCTTCTTTGCCAGATAAAAGGAGAAGAAAGACGAGAAAAGTCTGCAGCGTTTGCAAGAAACCAGTTTGCGATCAACATACTAAAACAATATCGAAATGTTTTCCATGTTTCAACAATGACTCAACATAAGACATCAAATATTAGAAATAAGTTAAAATGAATAAAATATAAATAATTCAACTAAGAAACAATTACATTTCATATTTTACATATCAATAAACATTATGAAACAAAATAAAAATAACACAAACGTTTTTTCTTTGAAATATAAGGTAATTTGCACTAAGGTACCCGGGTACCCTGGTCATGGAGACCTGTATGCAAAAACATTAAACTCATTTTTTTGTTAATATATTTAACCAAATTTGATAAATTTTTTCTAGTCTCCAAGTTTAGCCGAAATGTCTGATGATCCGGAGTTTTCAATATTATAGAAACAGCAGCACTTTAAAGTTCAAATTGTTACCCGGGTACCCGGTTATGGACCGTAGGGTTAAGTGAATGCAATACATCTTAAAATTTGTCCTTGAATCTATAAAATCAAACACAATTTCGTGAGTTTGTGTGATGTTTTCCTTCGTTGAAGCTCTTTCGTAAATCTGTAATATTTGCATTTGAAAAAGAATTTACATTAAAAGTAGGGTTAAAGCCTCAAGTTTTGATAATATTCGCCCCAAATGAAGTCATTTGGAAGGAACTGTTATACTTTTGTATGTTGTCCAAGAAATGCTTCGATCGCGTATCTTCGACAGAAAGCAATGATGCCAATGGCTCTGGTGGCGGTGTCAATTGTAGTAAAATTAATTTTACCTTTCCGCTCGCAAAACATATTCCTGCTGGTTCCAAAGCATTGCAATACTGACAAACAGTGCTCATTGTACCGAAGTTCGCCATATCCGCTGCGTAATCGACTCTTGGATCGTACCTGAACGCCAAACATTCGTTAATGATTGAGTCGGTTGGCCGGTTTTTTGTCGATGTTCAAAATTATTTCGAGCGTTAGCTTGTACTGAGCGAGTCGATTGATTGAATACGTTGTTCCGGAGTCATAATCGATCGCCTTGCGAAATTCTTATACGATTTTTTTCCAAACAGTGTCTGCGTTCTTCATCATCTCAAGTAACACGATGGTTACTTGTTCGAGCTGAGTTACGCGTATGTCGACCGTTTAACTGGTGGCATTTTAAAGCGTAAACTGCAAATCAAAAAGCAAAATATCACGAACTTATATGACCACAGTAAACAAAAACACAAAATTATCACGCACTGATCACTGATAATAATTATTATCAACTTTTTACAACATACTATGTATGCAAGAAAGATAGATTACTATCATTATTGTATATCATATCAAAAATTGTCATATTTTATTGTTTTTTTTTAATCTCATATATTTTTTTCATTTTTATTTTTCTAAAGTTTGATGTGACAGCAAACTACTGATGTAAACTGTTTTTTTCTAATATTTTTTTACTGAAGTTTTAGTTTCATACAAATTAAAAATACAAATTTTCAACTTTTCCAATCGATTTTCTCAAAATTTTCTTTCATACAAACCTTGTGCTGACAATTACGAACACATCAAAATAACAATCAGTCAAATCGGTCCATTTCAAGTGATGATCAAGTGACTTGGCCGTTCTCAAGTGATGGCGTTACATACATGGCCATTTCATTTTTATACAGGGTGGCGCTTAATGACCGATATGGTTTGAATGTTTAATAACTTTTTAAATTTTTTATTTATTTTTATTTTTATTTCAGAATTTTGTGAAGAACACTTGGGGAATTTGAAATAGAATACTACACAACAGAACAGTGATCAGCAATTGTTGAATTTTATTTTGAAAATCAACGGTCAATTGTTTTGACGCAGCATGCTTATCGTCGTTTTTAATGTGCGTACTGGACCTTCAGCATCAACAATAAACCGCCTTGTTGCAAATTTTCGACAACATGGTACAGTAAGACACCTTCCACGTACCGGGAGACCACATCGCTAAATTCGCAATGAAATTCAAGCCGGAACAACACCGGAAATTTTACGAAAAGTTATGCAAAATGTACTGGAAAGAGCACGAATGTGCGAAGTCGAAAACGGCCATCACTTGCGGGATATAATTTTTCATACTAGAAGCCAAAAATATTCCCCATTAATATACTTTATAACACCAAAAAAAAAATAATAATAATTCATTAAATAAAAAAGTTATTAAACATTTAAACCATATCGGTCATTCAGCGCCACCCTGTATATATAGATTTAAATTTTGGTATTATTTTGAATGACATTTTGTTACTCGTAAATACCACGAACTTTTTCAAATGGTAAGCCTCTGCTATGTTCCTCTTTGCTATCGCTTCAACACCAGAAGAAGATACTGATTTCTTCATCTTCGTTTTCGTCCTGACAGCTTCTGCAATTGTCATGCTAAACGACACCCAGTCAAGAAGCGTTCCTCCTATCTATGCCTGTGATATGCGCGATTTTATCCGAAATATTACACCTACGGAGATTTAATAGTACTCTCATATTTATTGTAAGACAGATCATTCTGGAAATACAAGAATCGGACATTTGAGTTCTATTTCCCAAATGCGAAGCGAAATTTTAAAAATTTTCATACGATTTGACAAATCAATTTAATAAATTTGATCGCATTTGAAAGAAATGCGAATGAAATGCGAAGCAAAATAATATTTTGAATCAGTCTGTCGTAGGCATAAATAAAATCCCAAAACAAAACAGTGGAAATGAAAGGGAAATAATGTCAATCAGCTGTCAAAACACAATTGTAAAAAATCAGGCAAACAAAAAACATAAATTTGGTCTGATGGTCTGTCAAACCAAATGCGAACAAAGCGGTTTAGAGCTGGGCCACAATACGGCAGCGACAGTATCAGTGTTTCTCTCACTTTCACTGTCAGCCTACAATGAAAACAGTGGCAGCGCGCAGCGCTATCTGTCATTTGTCATTTGTTTTCACATTTGTATTTGTTTGAGTATTTGTTTTGTTTCATTCCTATAGAATAAGTGAGATTTTTTCTAAAAGGGTTGCAACACTTTTATCCAAAAAATGAGAGGATTTTAATTTCACTGCTCACTGCCGAACTAGAGTCTATAATTTTTCCCCTACTCGGCAGTGTTTTTTCCCATAAGGTTTGCATGGTGAGAGAAACACTGACACTGTCGCTGCCGTATTGTGGCCCAGCTCTTAAGCACTTTTCAAATGCGTGATTACAAATGCGCATTTGGGGTCGGTGTAAACATAGCATAAAGAACAATATGTTTCCTTAAGGCTATAGAAAACTTACGCTAAAAACTGTGAAATATTCTCAAAGTGATAAAATCTTAATAGATGTTATGAAACGTCGCGATTTCTTCCGGTGGTTTTGATGACCTCGGTCCTGTCGCGATTTTTTTAAAATTAACGTTCGCAAACCTTATCTATAGCCGGGGTAACTCATCGATGTCGAGGTCCGTCTCAAGAAACCTTGTATTAAAATAGCCACTTTTATTGTTTTTATGATCTTTAATCTTTATTGCTTAATTTCGCGTTGAATAGTTGCGCGTGGTACAATGGTGCCTAATACAATAAAATACTCCTATAAAAAAAAATTAATTACAGGGTCTGCCAAATAACTTCTTTTTTTTGAAAATGCTATAAAAAAAACCACTGAATATTTTCTCAAATTTCTTTTTTTATTTGAAACTACAATCCTTCCGGTTAGTAATGGAAAATAATTTCATTCAAATGGTTGCCTCGGCTGGCCATGCAGTAGCCTACACGATCGGTCCAATTTTTAAGCACATTATCGATTACGTGCAGCTGTATTTCACCAATGGCTTCACGAATATTGTCCTTTAAAGCGTCAATTGTCTCTGGCTTGTCGGCGTAACACTTATCTTTGACGGCATCCCACAAATAATAGTCCAACGGTGTCAAATCGCAGCTCCGAGGTGGCCAAACGACATCAGCTCTGCGGCTGATAATGCGATCTTCAAAAACAAGGCGCAAAACATCGAGTGTAGCTTCGGCTGTGTGGCACGTAGCGCCGTCCTGTTGAAACCAAATGTTGCCAATATCCTCCTCTTCAATTTTTGTGAACAAAAATTCGTTCAACATGTCCCGATAACGATCGCCATTGACTGCTAAATCATTACCATGATTTTCAAAGTAATGTCGCAATATTTCCCAGCGTTGTTCAAGCGTATACACAACCATATTCGTTCAGCGGAAGGATAAAACTAATTATCTGTCAAATCCTGCTAATTAGCAGCTGCCCTAATCTTCGCACATGAAATCACAAATGTTGCCGACAACAAATGTTTCATGCAATCTCTTTACCTATTTATACTCTTTGCCATAAAGTAGATTCAGGATGAACAAGACGTTAAGCATTATCCTTCGATGAATCAGCGATGGCAAGTTTATCAACTTAAGTCGGGACTCGTAAGGTGGCAAGTTTAGCGAGGAATCCCAATGTAGATTGCGTAAACAAAACAGTAAAAACTGCTTTTGTACGGCTTCAATTTGAGATATATAGCAGCCATAGCTTGGGGTCTAAACCGGTGAAGAATACTCCAGTACTGGACGAACTAACGATGTATAGAGAAGTTTTGTAATACAAGGGTCATAAAATTCTTTTGCCCAGCACTTTAAGAATCCTAAAGCTTTGGTGGTTATTCGATCGATGTGTTTGTGAAATCGTAGTTTCTGATCCAGGACCACTCCCAGGTCTTCAACGCTATCTAGAATTTCAAGTTTATGGTTACCAATGGTATAAGAATAGTTTAAATGTCCTGCCCGTGAAAACGACATTCGTTTACATTACTGAATATTCAGACTCATGCAAGTGATCTTGCACCAGATCAGAAAATTATTTAGATCTACTTGAAGCAACAGTGCATCAGATTCACTTTTAAATGATGAAAATATTTTTAAATCATCAGCAAACAATAGAGCATCACTATGATTTAAGACAGAAGGTAAATCATTAATAAATATTAGAAACAGTAGCGGACCAAGGTGACTTCCTTGGGGAACGCCTGATTTAACATAAATTATATCCGATTTGGTATTTTGCTAGAAAACCTTTTGTGTGCGATTAATAAGATACGATGCAATCCATTTCAGCAAATTAGTAGGAATTCCGTTATGGTTCACAACGTCGAAAGCTTTGCTGAAATCCGTATATATGACGGCCAGACCAAATTTAAAATTGTTAATTGTCTTAGACACGAATTCAAGTAGATTAGTTGTTGTAGATTTTCCTGGGCGAAATCCATGCTGTACAGGAGAAATGGAAGAATAAACATCACGCGAAATCTGACAAATGAGAATTGTTTCGAATAATTTGGGCAGCGCACTCAGTTTTGCAATACCACGATAATTGGATATGTTAGATCTATTTCCAGATTTGTGAATAGGAATGTGGTAAATTAAAGTCCCCTAGCACTACTAAACGTTCAGTGTTCAGCAAGCGGCTACTTAGAGCCGTATTCAGAGAGTCACGACGACGACGTTATTGGGTGACCCTCTTTGTGCTTTTCGTCGATTACAAAAACAAAGACATGAGAAAATGTCAAAGTCGACGAAAACCACAAAGAGTGTCACCCGATAGCGTCGTCGTCGTGACTCTCTGAATGAGGCCCTTAATCTTCTTACGTAGTCGCAATGTTTTTGATAAACGTCCGCACCAGAGTTGGGTGGAATATAAGCACAACTGATATACATATAATGATAAGTTGCCTGTCTGAACCTGGACACAGCATAATTCAATGTCAGCGACATCATTTAAGTTTACCAGTCTTGAGAAATATGAAGATTTAACTGCAATGAGAACCCCACCACCTCTTTTTAAATCGGACCGATTTTGGTTTCTATCTTTCCGGTAAATCGTGAAATTATGGGATAAAATTTCCAGGTTCAAAACATCATTAGTAAGCCACGTTTCGGTGAAAGCAATTATGTCATAATTTAAAGAAAAATACTTCATAAAGAGATCCTTGAGTTTAGAATTGAGCCCACGAACATTTTGATACAATATAGAGATTAGACTCTCTCTGGATTCCGTTGAATGAAGTTTTTTGAGTCATTTATATTGAATGAAAACTGTTTAACTTGAACTCCAAAGGGCCATATGGAAGCATCCATAATGCGACTTCTTAGTTGTTCCGGGAAACCCAATTTAAAGTTAATATGACTTAAGTCCGATAATGAAGTACCTCTTTTGGATAGTCGATAGCACTTCAAAAGGGATGAATGAATTTGTAGCTTTTTAGATATGTGATTAACAATATTTTCAGGAGTCGTATCATTTTTAAATTTAGATATATGAATCCAAATGTTCTTTGGCAGGACGTTTAATCCGGTATCGGAGTCCGAACCGAAGACATTATAAGGACTTCAACGATAGTTGTTGTTGATTCGTTTTTTATGCTTGACTATTTGGAGCAATAATAACAATAATTATTAGGTGATGTAGACGCTAAGATGTCATTATTTACCGAAGCGTTATTAAAAACAAGTGTAACGGCAGCAGAATCAAATTCACCCCCTGAAATAGCGAGAGTATTCGCTTCATTAATTCCGCCTGGTAATCCATCACCTGCGCGAGAGCGAGAAATTTCCTTTCCATGCTCCACAGTGTTCGAAACAGGTGGAGAGAGGCAACGATTTGTGGATGTTTTTGTTGCCTTATTTAAAGCTGAGTTGTATGTATCAACTGAAACAGAAACCTGTTTTGAGCGCTTGTCTGCAGCCGGATCGTTCAGCTTGCGAGGGCGAATTCGTGTAGCAACTGGATTTGCAAGGTCTACCTTCTCTGTCACACTTGGTGATTTATTGACTTCACAATTTAATTGTTTAAAAACTAATTCTTCCAAATTAGCAATTCCACTTTTTAAATTATTTATTAATGATATTATGTCAGTGTCCTGTTTTAATACAGATGAACACTTTGAACACAGCATTTTTAAGATGATGATTGATTTTAAGGCCCAGTTTTTCAGTGCTCGTTTAAACGGCGTTTAAACGACGTTTAATTAAACGTCAAACAAAAGTCAACTGAGATTTGGGTTTTACAGTGCGAGTTTAACTTATCTATGTTAAACGTATCTTATCTATATTTCATACAGAATTTATCTAAATTCAATGAATATTTAGCGTATACCTAAACCGATTTTGGCAGCACTTGTCAATATTTTCATTTTTACAAAGGGAACAGCTGTTCTGGTGCAAATATACAAAATTATTAGTATAGTTTTGAACAAAGGTAAATGTCTGTACTCGAGGAAATAGCTGTTTCTTTATCTATTAAGAAGATAAATTTACCGGAGTTTAACTCACCAATATTGGCCGGTTAAACGACGTTTAAACGAGCACTGAAAAACACAATGTGTCGTTTGAACGAAGGTTAACTGAGAAACGACGATAACCGAGCGCTGAACAACTGGCCCTAAGAAGATTAACTGTAGGAATAATTATACTTTAATTAAACAAAAAAGAATTAAAGAGAACAAAAGAACGTCAGGTTATCACGTCGAAAAATTACACACAAACACATGAATGTTCTAGATTTTGCAGATAAGAATATGCACTGAGAGAATAAAAGAAAGCACTTCAAATATTTCTTGACGAATGCTTGAAACTTAAAAAAAATAATGGCAAAGTCGGTGCAACTTTCATTTATCCCTTTTACAAAACAAAAAACGCATATGAGTCATCATTCACGAAAATCAGTCAGTTTTTGGAAATAATTATTGGCAAGTTGAAAGTAAATGTCATTATATATAATTTCTCTCAGTGAATCTCTGCTTCTCGGCTGTTGGATACATATAAACAAAAATATATTTATGAGTACCCAGCCGGAATTGTCACATTTACAAAAATTAAAAACAAATGACCTTTATAATGACAAATAATGCCCAGCTACCTAAGCGTCCTAATTTTTTATTGCTGTTGTTAGTGTTACCTGTGGCCAACAACAACAAAAATAATTTAGACTCTGAGGTGTATTCCAGGAAATTGAATTCCAGGAATAGTGATTGAATGTATAAAAAATGCATAATATAAGTGGGCTTTTTAAATTACATTGGCACATTATTGAAAGTGTTTTCAAAGTGAACAGAACTGATGCATTGTATTCTGGATAATTAATATTAAATATAAATAAAAAAAAATTGAAAATTAAAATTAAACATTAATTGAAATATACTGCCATTTCCATTTGGGTGTTCATGGTATAAGCTTGCTGAATGTGAATACAATGGGATACTTTAAAATGAGTGCTGCTAAAAACGTGGAAACAATTATTTGGTGATGTTGTTCCTCTGTGCAGTCTAAAATTTTCGATAATTGACAGCTTGTGATTGGCTGGGTTTTTATCTGATAGAAAAGTTGTGTGCATAAATATTGTACCATTTGTCCACGGACGTAGATATTAATTCGGGTTTATTCAATTTCTTGTACCATGGTATTATAAGATTGCCAGATATAATTTACTAAAAAAGTACATTCCTAAATTTCTAAAGGCTGAATTCAGTCAGAAGTTTGATATATTGCAAATGTTATGAGAAATTGTTGTTGTTTTAAAGAGAGGGTTCAAAAACCCAAAATATCTAAAATCTTAATGCGTGCGCCGCTGTCTCCAACACTTCCCTCTCAACTTATCTCCCTCATCCAGCTCGTACGGGCAATTGCTCAGCTCGCCAGAATTGCTACGGGCAGCTCCGCTGAACATCCCTGCTATATGTGGTCTTAATTTCATCAGAACATCAATACTGTTATCTTGTTATCAATGTTGCAACACCAGCATTAGATAAAGAATATCTGCTAACGAGCAGGGTACACTGAAGTAGCAATAACACTGGCCGACAGCCATTTTGTAACGGGCTTGGTCCGCTGATTCCAAAAATGATAAAATAAATAAAATGATAAAAAAAATTAAACGAGCCGTTTTCGAGATAATCGTTTTGTAATTTTTGGCTACTTTTCGTTAAGGTCCATCCACTTGAAGAGCTACTACAGCTGACATATGTAACCGATACGATTACAACTAAGATTAAATTAAAGAGGAAGGATGCACGCATATTTTTTGCTAACATTACTTTGAAATCCGAAAAATAGTTTAAAACATTTTGTTGAAATCGTAACTTCAAAAGAGGAATTTTTTAAGAAAAAATACAAAAAACTGCTATATATCTGTATGTTAAAATATGTTCCCGAAACGTTTTTATCCTTTTTATTTTAGGTTGGTTATATCAATAGGTATTAATAGGTATTAAACAAAATATATTGTTTAAAAATTTGTTTGTTTTATGTTTTTTTTCCTTTTGTTATACATATGTATTTTATTTGAATTTTTCTCTTTTTTTCATTTTTCAAATAATGTGTATGTATGTACATTATTATAGTTTATAATATATTTATATTCATTTATATATTTACTTTTATTTAAATATTATTTATTTATTTATTTTTATTTACTGAATTTTTTTATTTTTTTTTTTTTTTGGTTTATTTTAGAATCAAAATTCACACACACACACGTATATATTTATACATATATTAAAAATTGAAAAAATGCAAGTCGTATGCGAAATATGTATGTGCCACTTGCTTCACAGAAAAACGCAATTTGGTTCGCCACACTAAGACCATGCATGAGGAAAAACTACTAAAGTGTAATGACTGCAATAAAAAGTTATATGTTGCAAGCACATAAGTGCATAAATAAAATGCAATGCAACAGGGGAGCTGGTATTTCAGCTGAACTAAGGACAGTTCAAAGCACTACAACATCCTTTTGCGCAGGATGTAAGGAAAATGTAGTTGCAAAGAACTGGGCCTATCACGTCAGAACAAACAGGCAAAAGAAAAACTGCTGTGTGTTCACAAACAGCAGTTTAAAACGGTTTAAAAGGGTTTATCATATACATATGTTCAAGATCATATTGCCACAATGCCAGTGACCCCAACCTAAGATCAACGACCGACAAGCCAACGGATTCTGATTTTGATGTCGCTGCATTTTTACATATTATTATTCTGCTTATGTGCGGTATTGCAGTCGCAGCAGAGGGTCAATGATTGCAGCCGACGCGGAAAAATTGACACCACAAGAATTCGCGACGCAGCAAAGTAGCGGAAGCAGCGACTGCGAAATTAGCGAAGCGACTGAAAGTGCTGCACATGGGCAGAATGATGACATGTAAAAATGTCGTGTCCAACCACGACCAAAAATATTATAAGAGCTTGAATAATCAGTCAAATAAAGAACAGTCTCAATTTTACAATCAGTTTGTTAATCATATTGTTAATTCTCAAGCTGTAGTTATTTCACAGTTATTTTATTGCTGGAGAATACCACGGCCACCACTTGACTTGAGGATTACTACAGCCACCACTTGACTTAAGTTATTTCACCTAGGACTATTATGCAGAGGTCATGCCTGTGGCAACCAAATACAAGGGCGAGTTTGAATCTGCTCTCGTAGCTCTACGATCAAAGATGGCAACGGAGGCAGAAGAGCCCAATCCTACTGATTCAACAATATCCAGAAAAACTGAAGAAGCTGAAAAAGGATCGGTTCTTGCAACAGCATTGTTCAGAAAACAAGCCGCATCATTAACAGCTCTGCGCAGAATGTGCGCAAGATTACGGGATGTTAAAGTAGATCATCCACAGCAGTACTACCAGGTGAAGAGTGAGACCTTAACACACATGTGACTCTCAACCTGAACATTTTCGAAGCATACGAGGATCTAGAGGCGGTGGGATATGACAATGCAGAATTTATCAATGTAGAATATCAGGTTTAACAAGTACTGGTGGAACTAGCAGTAAAGGCAGAAGAGACATCACTACAGTTAACATCTAATTCCACAATACCTAATTCAATGTGCTCAGTGCAATTGCCCTCTGTCAGGAGAAGCGGCCATTCTTATTCAGCATTTGACCTTATCAGAAGACAACTATGCAACAGCATGGACTATGCTAAATGACAGATACAACAATGTACGAATATTGGGTTCAACACTAATTCAAAGGCTATTGGAACAGCCCAGCATATCCCAGTATATCCTCAGCAGCCTCAATTAAATCACTTCATGACACAACTCAGGAATGTCTACTAGCGTTAAATAATCTTGGCTTTGCTACAACATCATGGGATCCACTCTTGCTGCACATGCTGATCCTGAAAATAGATAGAGTATTTGGCATTCGAGCAATCCAAGAGAGTTGCCAAGAATGATGGAATTTTCGACGTTCTTAGAAAAACGATTCTACTCACTTGAAGCATTCACCCACAAGGAAAGGCCGCCAGGAACGCATATAGCAACAAAAAATTGCAAACTGGGAGCTGTTATACGATCAGGAACAACTACATGCAGTGCATGTAAAAGAGGATCACATTCCTCATTTACATGTCCACAAATTTTGAAGCTTGAGACTGTGTATAAATTGTCTCAAGACTGGACATATGTCAGGACAATGTACGTCAAGAACGTGCCTCAAATGTAATAAGAAGCACTTCATCTCGATAGTATCGAACACATAAAAGATGATAAGAAGAATATAGTTGAGAAGAACCCCAGTACTTCAGGCAAGACGTCACAGAACGACTCTAAGGCTGCAGCGTTGACAGCATCAAATAGTCAAAGACCTCAATCCTATGTGTTGCTAGGAACGGCACTAAACTGACAGCAAACAATGGAAGAGGAATAGAGTGCAGAGACATTCTCGATTCTGGTTCTCAAATAAACCTAGTAACTGAAAGAGTGGTCAAAAAATTGGGAGTCAAGTTAAGAAAAACTTCCATGTGCATTCTGGGAATCGGCCAAGGAAGCAAGAAGGCAGAGCATCGAATCAATATCAACATGCACTCAAACCAAAAAAATTTCTCAACACGTTTGGAAGCCTTTGTACTTCCACAAATTATATCACAACAACCTTCACAAACATTAAACATTCTTGAATGGCGAATCCCAAATAACATAAGGCTAGCGGATCCAAACTTCAACTGTCCGAATACAATAGACGCCTTGTTAGGAGCTGAGTTTTACCATCAACTTTTAATGATTGGACAAATTTCGTTAGGAAACAATCTTCCAACATTGAAAAATACAGTTTTTGGTTGGATATTATCAGGCAGAGTTGGCGAGACCAAACAAACAGAGTTAATTAAATGCGGAATTTGTACCGTTGAAGAAAACAGCTTGGAAGAAATGATTGAACGACTATGGAAGTTGGATGAAGTAGAAGCAACGAAACAAAGATGGTCCGAGGCAGATCACCAGTGTGAACTACAGTTTGTTCAAAATACTTCCAGAGTCAATAACACAAATTTTATGGTAAAACAACCATTCGCCGGCAGCCCGGAGGAAGTAGGAAAATCAGGAACAACAGACAACAATATGTGGCTTGCGCGTCGTGTTTGACGCATCTGCAAAGGGGTCATCAGGAGTGTCTCTTAATGACATACTACCACAGAAACTCATTTACGACGCTCCAACGGATTATTGGATATGTAATTCGGTTCGAGAAGATCCTCAAAGGAACTCACAGGTCAATTCAACTTCAACTCACACCAAGTGAATTAGACGACTCCATGATGTTTATAATACGAACAATACAACGATCGGATTTCTGTGATGAAATACGATCATTAACAAAGGATGAACAAATCCACAAATCAAGTTCTATGGTATCTCTGAATCCATTCCTAGACGACAGAGGAATTATTCGAGTAGGCGGGCGCTTAACAGCTTCAACTCTAAGTTACGATGCAAAGCACCCAATGCTGCTGCCATATAACGACCCAATTGTTAAACTCTTAATATACAAGGTTCACGCTACTCATCTTCATTGTGGACCCCAATTACTGCTTGCACACATCAAACAAAGGTTTTAGCCAATCAAGGGAAAATTAATGGCTAGGTCAATTGTTCAACACTGTGTAACATGTAGCCGAACTAAGCCTAAACTGTTCAAATTATGGGGAACTTGCTTCCAGAAAGAAGGACTCCAGGGCGACCATTCATCAACAGCGGTGTTGACTACTGCGGTCCTTTTGAAGTGCATTACAAGATTCGTGGAAAGCGACCATATATAACGCATACATCGCCATATTTTGTTGTTTCGCCACGAAACCCGTCCATATGGAAGTAGTATCGGATCTCACCACTACAGCATTTATTGGAGTTTTAAAACGGTTCATTAGTAGACGATTACATTGTCAAAATCTATTTTGTGACAACGCTACGACTTCATAGGAGCCAGCAATGAATTGCAATATATACACTCGCCTGAGGCACAAGAAGCTATAGTGAATGCTTGCAGCCAGAAGAATATAATCTTCAATTTTATTCCACCCCGGTCTCAACACTTTGGCGGACTGTGGGAATCAGCAGTAAAATCAGCAAAATATCTGCTAAAAAGAAGTGTCGGGTCCGCGACATATGTCTTTGACTTATGAGAAACTCGAAACGGTAATTGTTGAAATCGAGGCCATACTAAATTCACGACCGATTACCGAAATGTTTTCAGATCCTAATGATTTGACAGTATTCACACCAGGACATTTACTGATTGGGGAACCTCTTATCGCCCAAATAGACAACTCAGCCAAACCAATTAAGGCAAGCCTACCATCAAGATTGAAATTGGTCACACACCCGAAGCATGAATTCCGGAAGCGCTGGTCGACGGAATATTTAAACCAATTTCAGCAAAGAGCCAAATGGAAAATGCCCTCACCGAATATAAAAAGTGGTGCTATGGTAATAATCAAGGAGGACAACTTGCCACCACAAAACTGGCCTTTAAGACGTGTCATCAAGATTTAAGAAGACGACGACGGATTCATTCGGGTAGTAAAGATTAAAACGGCAACAGGAGAATTAAAAAGTCCAATCCATAAACTGGCACCGCTTCCAGTGCAGACCACCGGAGGTGACATCGCCGCGTCCTAGTGGCAGCCAGGGCCGAGTCAACAACGATGAAGCGTGCGGTAGTGAAGGCGCTAAAAGACGACGGATAGGGTCAAATAATCTTGCTTGATTTCTTGAAATCATTGTTTATATTATCAGTGGCAATGTGCCAATTTATTACAATCCATAATTTCGACCAAATCACAGGAATTCACTTTGAACAAATGGGGACTAGCTACATCGTGTCAAGCAACTGGAATTTGATTGTCTGTTATAACTTAATTCCGATGCAGCTCGAACTCAAGGACCTCAACAATGGAACAAGAACTCTTATGTAAATCGTTTATGTAACATTTATGTAAATCGTTCCAACAGCAGCCTCTATGTGAAGATCTCGTTGCACATTTCCAACACATGGAAGGGGAACTGCACTTAAGTGACAGCCTGTTGAACCGTCACCGGCAAAAAAGAGGAGCACTCAACGTAGTAGGAAATGTCGCTAACACTCTCTTTGGCATACTTGATGATGACTATGCCAACCAACTGTCCAAAACCATTATGAACGTGCAAACCATCGAAGAATATTTGCTACAATGTTTAAAAACTCAGACCTCGATCATCGATTCAACATTAAACATCATGAAAAAGGATCAGAAAGAACCGGCCAAAACATTTGGGCGATTTGAAAGTAAACTTACCACCATCACCAATCGGGTACAAGTCAGCACTAATCAGTGTCACGGACAAATTAGTCCGTTACTGCCTTCCTCAGCACAACTAGAGACTGAAGTGCGAAGAATACGAGGACATTTGCCACCAAATACAGAACTAGTAGGAGATCCATCTGTGTGTCCACAAACAGCAGTTTAAAACATTTAAAGGGTACCTTCAATGAAAGAATAGAATCTTTCATATACGAAAATCAAGATGAATATACCCTTGTGCCGGAAACATTTTTCCAAAACGGAAAAGACGACATGTGCCGAGAGCTACAGATTAGCCTGGAAAAGCACCTGTCGTACAAGTTCAACTTGGAGATGTTTTGCGAGTTTGTGAAAATCACGGCTAACGATGAAATGATTGTGGACCTGAAATCATTTCAGACGAAGATGAGGATGGATCAGCTGGAGGAGCAAATAATGCCAGTCCTAGATGAGATGTTCGCCAGCTTAGGGAAAAAAGATAAGCGAATTCCAAAAGCGAGACAGTGGCTGGAGCCTGTCACGGATATCTCAACTGGAAGTAATTATAAATCAATACAGGGCATTGAAGAGCTCCTCATATATCCCCCTACCAGCAGTCCTGAATAAGAAGCATGCCTGCATCAACATCCACAACAATGATGTTTATTGTTTTAAATGGGGAGTAAGAGCAGCGCTAAGTCCCACCGTCGATCGCAACCCCCAAAGGCCCCAAAATTACAACATTCGGAATATTGAAGATAGCGAGATCTAATGGAATGGTTGTAAACTTTGGGTGTTTAGCATTTCCGCTAGCACTCAAAGACCTTGAACGCTTCGAATGGCTTAATGACGATATAAGCGTCAATGTTTTCGGGTTTGACGAAGATATATTCCTTCTGATCGGTTTCAAAGAGTAAAAGTTGGAAATATGTTTTCCGACTTTAGGAAGGTTGAGGTAGGAGTACCCCAAGGTTCGGTTTTGGGTCCTTTGCTGTTTACTATGTTCTTAAATGATTTGTTCAATGTTGTACAGAAAGTTAACATACATGCACTATGCCTATGCTGATGATGTACAAGTGTATTTGTCGAGCCCGGTTGAGTCCATGGATGAGTTGTGTAGGAAGATTAATGATGACCTTAAAAACATTACTTTGTGGTCAAATATGAATTATTTAAAATAAAATGTCACTAAATCGTTTGCTATGCCAATACATAATAATGTTCCAAATTTTTCTACATTGCCACTCTTATTTATTGGTGATACGGCACTCAAATTTGTTCCCAAAGCAACTAATCTTGATTTTTTGATCAACTCTACGTTAACTTGCACTGATCACATTAATACAGTGGTGGTCAAAGCCTACTGTGTGATGCGTAACTTGCGTTATGCTGCGGAATATCTTCCAACTGAAACTCGGAGGAAACTGGTCTTGACACTTATTCTCCCTGTTATTATAAATGCTGAACTTATTTACTGCAAACTGGACTCCATATCTTCTTATAAAATTATGGTATTAATTAACAATATGACTAGATTTGTTTATGGTTTGAAGCGATATGATCATATCGGAGAGCGGCGACACTCACTTCTTGGTGGCGACTTTTCTGATTTCTTGAATTACAGAAATTGTTTATTTATGTATAAGTTGATAACTACAGGCATACCAAGTTATCTGTACTCTAAATTATCATTTGGTACTTCGACTCGAACTCGAAATCTTATAATTCCCCCGTATTCATTGCTCAACACTGGGAGGCTGTTTTTCATCAGCACTATCAGGCTCTGGAACAGTTTGCCAAGTAGGCTAAAAACCACGGCAGATGAGAGTGCATTCAGGCGTCTGGTAAAGGAGCATTTCCTTGATTCGAATACGTGAGCTAGGTGATATACTTCTTCATTTCCTACTTTTCCCTTAATCTTTACTCGTTCTTCTCTCACTTCTCGGAATACATTAATGGTATTTATTAGTTAATCTAATTATTTACTTATTATATGCTAGCTTCTATTGCTTCAATTTCATTGCTATAAACCTATCTTATGGCATAGGTTGTATTAATAATAAATAAAAATAAATATTAGTGCTATAGTCGGCCCATACTATAGCACTAAATTAGAAAAAAATATCACGTCAACATGCTTCTTATTCTGGACATGGATCGATCCCACTATGTGTAGATTAAAATTGTGGATTAATATTTCAAGGTAGGTTATAAAAATATTATAAATATTTATTTTTGTTTTTTAATTTATTTCTGTTTGTTATTGTTTTCCAATACAATTTGTTTTATAAGAATATAATGCATTATACTTATACACATTTCTTCTTTTTCTCTTTCATTTTACATAATTTCTATGGCCTGGTAACCAACAGACACATGCAGCACATTTCTGCAAAAGCTGCCTGCAGTACTCCAGAAGCGGCGACATCATGGGCAGGCATAACTGTAATATAGTCGTCACAGTTATGCCCGGCAGAATAAGGCGACAATAGGTTTTAAGAATATTGAGCGTAAGCTCCCAGTGCCATTCGTTGTCTACGCAGACTTCGAATGTATTTCAAGTTGTGTAGATAGTAGTAATAGTAATAATTTAGTTATTAAGCATATACCTCTGGCCTTTAGCTATAATATTCATTGTAGTTTTAATCATAGATTAAGTAAATTTGTAATTTATTCGGGGGAGGATGCTCCAACAAAATTCGTAGAATTTTTAGTTAGGGATATTTTAGATATATATTATAAGTATTTGAGTGTTATAAAACCAATGGCCTCCTTAACACCTCAGCAGTCAATGCATCAGAGGGAATGCAAAAACTGCCATATTTGCAATTTGGAATTGGGTGCAGACAGAGGGGTGACAGATCATTGTCACCTTACTGGCGACTATAGGGGTCCAGCACATAACAGCTGTAACCCACAATTCCAATTTGCAAATTTCGTCCTCATATTCTTTCATAATTTTTCCGGTTATAAATATCATTTGTTCTTGAAGGAATTAAATTTACTTGATGGGGATATAAATGTGATTCCTATGAACAAAGGTTATACGTTTCTCTTTCGAAACATATCAGAGTTAGCGAGAAAAAAACAATTGAGCTGAGATTTTTAAATTCTTTCCGGTTTATGGGCGCAAGTTTGGATGACCTGGCATCAAATTTAACAGTGGCGGACTTCCACACAATCCACCAAATTTATGCAAACAATAATGAATTTAGTCTTTTAAAAAGAAAAGGTGTATTCCCATATGAATACCTAAATTCTTAGAGTGGCTGAAGAAACTTCTCTTCCTTCTCGAGATGAATTCTTCAGTCGTTTGACAAACAAGCAATGATCGGTTGACGACTATGAACACGCCGTTAAGGTTTGGCAAACATTAAATTGTTAAACTCTTAACAACTACATGCTTCTATATCTGAAAACTGATGTTATTATTTTAACAGATATTTTTGAAAATTTCAGGAAAGTCTGTAAAAATATTTATGAGTTGGATCCATGTCAGTATTACACTGCCCCAGGATTATCCTGGGATGCCATGTTGAAAACCACTAAGATAGAACTGGAACTTTTTATAGATATAGACATGTATATGTTCGTAGAGAAAAGTATAAGGGGAGGCATTGTCCAGTCCATAGAGTTTTAAAGTATAAACAGTCTTGTTGGTTGAAACAGTATATCGATCTCAACACTCACCTTGGCTAAGAATAATTTGGAAAAGAATTTATTCAAATTATTGAATAATGCCGTATATGGGAAGACGATAGAAAATGTTGGTAAGAGGAAAGATGTAAAAATTGGAGCTCGCGCATTGATTGCTAAGCCCAATTTTCACAGTGTATCATACTTCACTGAAGATATGGTGGCAATTCAAATGAGTAGAGCTCGATCAGTCTATAATAAACCAATTTACTTGGGGTTTGTTGTGTTGGAATTGTCAAAGTGGAAAATGTATAATTTCCACTACGATTACATGAAGCCTAAATTCACAACAAACCTCAAGCTAAATTATATGGATACGGACTCCTTTATGTACTCCATTCAATGCGACGATTTTTACGTTGATATTCGGGATGATATCGATTCGAAATTCGATACATCCGAATATCTCTCCGACAATTCTTTCCATATACCGCAGCTTACCAGCATACGAAGTCAGGTCGAACAGTTTTGAACAGCTTTTGAACAGGTCGAACAGCTTGTGAACTGCTTTTGATCGGATCTATTATGAGCTTATGATGAGGTTGAAGTCATATAAAGTACTAATAGATAATAGAAGGAGGCATGTGGTTTTATAGTTATAGTTTATAGTAGAAAAAATTACCAAATCCCTTTCTATAACGCACGCCATCAATTCGATCGTATATACTTATAACCACAAATCCATATTTATCTTTCCAACATTCTCTGCATATATTTGAAAACCTCTCAAATTACATATCTGTACCCACATGATCAGCGTAAATATGTTTCATATTCATTTCGTCTTGTTTGAACATAATTATTAAATTCGCATTATGACGTATCAGATGTTTAGGGATTCGTGTATATGTTTGGCATAAGTAAAAACTATCAATATTTTTATGTCGACCCATACAAAAGTATGCTCGAATATTATTATGTTTTTCACATACGACATCATCAAATATCATAATAAATAATAATATCATAATAGTTTATATTATAGCCCGCAATCAAAAAACCTTTATTTAAGTTACCCAGAAGACCGCTCACAGACATCGACTTGATGGAGCATGCAAAACAATTGCTACATTTTAGAGGCGTTTTCATGAGAGATAGTCTACCGAAACGTGTACGTCAGACAGAATGTGGATTTATCAATCTGGATTCATCGAGCGGTCCAGCTACTCACTGGGTAGCATATTATAAGAACGGAAAAATTAAGGAATATTTTGATAGCTTCGGAAATTTACAACCAACACAAGAAACTATAAAGTATATGGGAGAGAACATACGCTACAACTATATTCAACATCAAAATTACAATTCATATAATTGTGGTCATTTATGTTTAGAATTACTTTATAATATCACTAAAAGTACTCAATAAAGAATGTTTTATTATCTTTGAGCAGAAAATCAAATTGTGTTTTATTTATTTTGAGTTAGAATTCAGGAGAACTAAATACTGTACGAAGGGCTGTTTCACTCCTTTCAATCTCACATGAGTTGTTTTTTAACTGTTTATCTCGCTTCTCCATACACATACGATTTGGTGGTGTGTGTTGTTTGTTTCTCGCCCAATTTTAGTTCTGTTTCCATTGTTTTTCTATTCAAATTAAAAATGTATAAATAATACGTTATTCGAATAGGTCATTTAGTCGTTGTAGATATTTGGAACCATCAAAAGGTAAAAAAAAACAGAATGTCTCCAATTCAGAAATCAACATATTCTTTAGCTGCCTTGGAAGATTACACATTCAATTCAATTCAATTCAATTCAATTTATTAAATTTATAATTGCACACTAAGACATGAGTCTTTAATAGTGCTCCACGAAATAAAATACAAACATGAAACAAAAAAAAAAAACTTAAATAATAAAAATAAAAATAACACATAATCAGAATAATAAATTACTTAAAACTAAGAATAACAATTCATATAAGTTAAATTTGGTAACAAACATAGTAATTGCTTATAATAACAACATAAAAGGTAACATTTTCCATGATTAAATAAAATGATAAACACATAAATGCTAACATTTTTCGTTATTAAACTTAAAACCTAAAGATAGAATAGAGTCTAGTGAAAATTTTTAAAATGAAAAGAAGACAGGAATATAGATTATACAATAGATTCGAACACATATTTAACTATTAGAAAAATACACAACAATTGCTTGCTTGAAACGGGCGGTCAACGAAATCCGTCGCAAATGCAACGGTAGCGAATTCCAGAGTCTGATGGTGCTAATGAAAAAGAACCTGCTACTATTGAGAAAGTTGTACCTCGGAACTATAAAACTTAAAGCTCTCGCAGACCGAAGATGTCTAAGCTTCTCATATAAGTACTGGGGATTCTGGATACGGAAAAGTTTATGTAAAAACATAATGTTTTGGATATTTTGATATTCCGGTAATCCACACCCTGGAATACCTCTGCTTACAAGCGAAATATGCTCGAAACGTCGGACAGCATAAAAGTACCTAGCAGCATTGTTAAATGCTACAAGAAGCTTATGCTGAGATTGCGAATCGAGATGGCTGTACACAATACCCAGAAACGTTACATGAGGCATAATCAACTGTTTGACGACTCTGCGTCTGGTCTCAAGAGGAGTGTAGTTGGCAGACGACCGCAAGCATCGCAAAATCCCATAAATTTTCCCAACAGTAGCAATAATATGGTCCGTACATGTAAATTTGGAGTTGAGTATGAATCCAAGATTTTTTACCTTGCTTACAAACTCCAACTGAGTAGCGCCAATGATCAAAGGCGGGATGTAATCAAAACAAGAATTTCTTCTTATAATAGGAAATACTTTTGATTTGGTAGGATTAATGCGTAGCAGATTGGAAGCAGCCCAAGTGTTAAGTGAGGACAAATCACAATTGAGTTTACAGCACAAATCCTCAACAAGACTAATAGGACTGGATAAATAGATCTGTATATCATCAGCGTAAGCATGTATCGAGGCATGTTTGCAAACTGAGAAGACATCGTTAATAAACATTGAAAACAATAGAGGACCCAAAATTGACCCTTGAGGGACTCCTTTGGTGACTAATTTAAACGAGGACAGTTTACTTCCAATTTTCACACGCTGCATTCTTCCTTCGAGGTAACACCAAAGCAAATTAACTACACTACTACTAAAATAAAAATGACTACTTAGCTTTTTACACAGCAGAGTATAATCTACAGAGTCAAAAGCCTTAGAAAAATCAATCAGGCAAAGGAGTGTCAGATCATCTTGGTCATAAAATATTCTAACATCATCAGTAATTTTCAATAGAGCGGTCGCACAACTATGGCCAGTTCGGAAGCCCGATTGCAGTGGAGATAACAATTTGTTCAAATTCAAATAAGTAGATATTTGAAAATACATGATCCTTTCAAGGATTTTTCCCAAAGCAGGCAGAATACTTATAGGCCTAAAGTCAGTAAGGTGCGACGCAGATGCGGATTTAGCAATAGGGATTATTGTGGCTGTTTTCCACAAACTAGGAAATCTCGAGCATGTCAGGCAATGATTCATGATGTGAGTTAGGGGAGCTATAATGTACGGTAACACTACCTTAACAAACCTAATAGATAATCCATCAACCCCCACCGCATTAGAGGTTATTTTATATACATTATTAGCTACATCACTTTCATTAACAGAAGAAAATACAAACGGAGAAATGGATGATATACCTGACGTTTCAGATAATTAATTTCTATCAAGAATGCCACTATAGGGACTATAGCTAACATTAGAAAAAAATATTTCATTTAATACATCCGGATCCAAATCACATTCTTCCTCGACTTTGTCAACAATTCTTAACTTCTTTATATTTTTCCATAGCTGCTTAGAACTCAAATTGTGATTAAGCTTTGAGCTAAAATACTTCTTTTTTTCATTTCTTAATAACATTGTTGCTGTATTGCGAGCACTTCTATATTCTTCCCACGCCTGAGCTGCCCTACTTTTTTTCCATTTAGAGTGCAGTTTATTCCTTTTTTTTATGGCCACTAAGACACTATCAGTAAACCAGGGGCATCCTCTATTTGATACTCGAACTGATCGCAGTGGAACATGATTGAAAAAAGCAGTATTTAATTTTGTCATGAAGTCATTGAGTTTGTCATCAACTGTTTCATAGAACCAGACGTCATTCCAACATATTGCTGATAATTCCCCATATAATGACTCATAATTAATTGCATTGAAATCAAAATAAGAAAAATTATGTACTTGATTTCTGCATAAAGATATATTAAGACTAAAGAATAAAAGATCGTGGTCAGATATGAAGGTCAATTGGTCGTAATGTAAAAGAATGGAACTATCAGATATAAGACAAACGTCAAGTAAGCTAGGTTCACAAGCAGGTGCATACCTAGTAGGTATGTCAGAGTTGATGATACTTAAGCCACACATTGAGACATAATACAAAAAATTTTCAGTTACAGAATCACTAACTAACAAATTAACGTTAACATCACCACACACAACAAGATAATCGTAGTCAAAAAGTTTACCAGAGAGGTCAGTAAAAAACGGTTCTACACTTTGACTACGCCGAGGATTATAAACACACGAGACAAGATTTTTATACTATTATCATATATTGCTACATTTAGGAACTCACAAGAGCTATTTCCTTTATCAATAAGTTTAGAGTTGAGAGTACGCTTACAGTAAATGGCAACGCCACCACCCCTTTTAACACATCTGTCATTGCGGTAAAGCTTATAGCCATCAAAGTTATACAACAAATCAGACACCTCACTTTTGAACCACGTTTCCGAGACACAAACAACATCCACAGCCGAACCCTCAAAAATATATCTAGCATAGTCCAATTTCAAACCATTCAAGCTTCTTGCATTAAAATGTATGACATTTAAACCACACGATTGCTTGCATAAAACATTCACCAAGGCTTTGTAACAATCAATAGCACCATCAACATTATCGCCATCATGAGACAACATTAGAAAAAATAAAGCCAGTCTCAGATACAAGCAAGTGTATAGCATCAAAATAATTCAACAGGTGTTCAAAAAGAGATAATGTTGGGGAGGAAGATAGTAAGCAAATAGTATTCGTAGGAAAGATGAAAGTTAGTATTATAGTTGAAAAGAGTAGTAATATGTTAATAAGTAGTCCTAAACAGAAGTATAGACAACTTAAAAATAGTAAACATTTATAATTACACATAATTCACATAAATATTAGCTTCCAACGACGCGATCAACACTCATCATGTCACTAACCAGCTTTGCCTCGTTATCAGCTGAAGCTCTGACAAATACTCGCCCACGTAAAGTAAACACAGAGACAAATAATTTCTCTCTCCTCTTCATGTTGGCATACTGCAGTACTTCACGATTTGCTTTAGTTAGATTTCATGCAGGTAGATATTTTGGTCACCGCTTAATACAACATCATCAAGTATTAATTGGCGTTTATTCTGCTTTCGAAAAACAGCAATAGCCTTGAAGAAGTCATTGCGATCATCTGCCGAAGACAGCTTAGCTACGATCATCGAGTTTTTGTTTCTGTTATTTATTTTAGTCTTAACACGAAATATCTTCCGAAGAACTAAAGTATCAAATTTTACAGCTTTGCTAATTTTTCCAAAAATGTCAGAAAGATTTTCACCAGGTGTAAAAGGTATCCCATTAACTAAAACATCTAATGAGACACAATCACTCTCAAACTTCTCCATCCATCTTCGATTTTAAATTAATAATCTCAACATTTCGCGCAGCTGCAGGAGAGTTTGCGCTTACACAGTCAGTCGCAAGCTTGCTCTTAAAATCATCGAATTGCTCTTTTAATGTAGACATTTCAGCACAAGACACTTCAAGTACAGCCACTCTTTCTATAATGTTTCTTAAAGCAGATTTAATATTCGTCAGCTCAGCCGACACTTCACCAATCCTCTGCAGCACTCTCTCCTCAGATGCAACTAGTGCGCAGGTCATTTGCTCTACAATGCTCTCCTTGAAACAATTTAGCTTAGAGTCCAAGTTAGAATTCGAGAGCAATAATGCAGAAGCCGAGGATGAGTCATCAATAGATAACGGTTTCGTGCAAAGAGGAGTTGAAGGAGTCAACACTTTTCGTTCAGCACTTCGAGTAATTTTTACATTATTTGACATATTGAACAATTAATAACAATTAATTAACAAACGATTACTTATGAAATTATTATTCAAAAAACACAATTTCAATGACGGCAAAAGTGATCAGAGGCCAGATAACTTAAATCATGAAATCAATAGAAGTTAATCGCGAGCGCCAAAAACACGTCTACTCAACTTGACATTCTCACACACATTGAAGACAATACTAAGTTATAACCAGAAAGAGTGTTAACTTCGGCCTGGCCGAAGTTCATATACCCTACACACGTTTACTTAAAAATTAGGCGTGGCAATGGTCTAATTTTTTTCCTTTTCAATCTCAAAAAGCCAGTGATGACAAAGAATATTCGTGCCAAATTTGATGAAAATTTCTCTATTCGTTCTCCTGTAATCGAATTTTATTTAATTAGTGGGCGGACCACGCCCATTTGTGGTAGTCTTTTTTTGGTCAGAGACAGTCTACTTCTGGACAAAATTGCAACCGCAAATTCATTCTACAAGCTGCGAAAATGAGCTATAAGCATGGATTAATTTATATTCATTATAAAAAGTAGGCGTGGTAATGGTCCGATTTCGCCCATTTTCAATACCAATGAGTTTCTAAGGGTAAACAATATTCGTGCCAAATTTTATGAAAATATCTCTATTCGTTCTCCTGTAATCGAGTTTTATTTAAGTAGTGGGCGGACCACGCCCATCTTTGGTAGTCTGTTTTGGTCAGAGACAGTGGACTTCTGGACAAAATTTCAACCCCAAATTCGTTCTACAAGCTGCGAAATTGAGCTATAAGCCCGGATTAATTTATATTCACTATAAAAAGTAGGCGTGGTAATGGTCCGATTTCGCCCATTTTCAATAGCGATGAGTTTCTAATGGTAGAAAATATTCGTGCCAAGTTTGAAGAAGATATCTCTATTCGTTCTCTTGTAATCGTGATTTCCACAGACGGACAGACAGACAGACAGACAGACAGACAGACAGACAGACAGACGGACGGACATGGCTAAATCGACTCAGGAGGTCACGCTGATCAAGAATATATATACTTTTCTATACCTATCACGCCTCCTTTAATGCGTTACAAACGGAAGGAGTAAGTGAATATACCCTCTCACTTCGTGTGCAGGGTATAAAAATATGGAGCCCAATAGGAGCTATGCGATAAAAACAGTTCGCAAAACCAAAACCAAATATGGCGAGCGGATTCTAATGGAAGTGGACGACAACATCGTTTTTCTACCACCAAGATTCAACAACCTCAGCGACGACACAATACAGGAATCTCCAACGGATCTATTACTATTTGGTGAAGCTAATGATTGAAAATAAGGACCACTTTCGGGATTTGAACTCGTGTCCACCATAGAATGTACATATACAACAAAAAAACGAAAAAACAACAAATTTTGACAAAAACTTGAGTTGTGTTCGCAATGGTCTGCTTCTGAGCTTCGAAACAACGTTATACTTCACAACAATGTTGTCTAACGTTGGAGTCATATAGCGGCAGTTGCATATGGAAAAACAGATCAACAAAGATCGCTGATGAGAAACTTTGGAAAGTTTGGAAATAGCTATCCGATCTGCCAGTTTGAGTCAAATAAAATTTGTTGTTGTTTTTGAAATAACTACAACATGATTTGTTGTGTTATATATACACATTACTGCAATTATAGTATAATTGTAGAAAAAAGTGTAGAAAAAGAATTAACGGTTTCAAAAAAGACCTACAGCCCACATAATACGAAATATTTTAAAAAATGTTATATTTGGTTTAGATTTTATTTAATCTAGAATACAATAGTATTAATTTACTTATTCTTAAAATAATACATTCCACAATGTAGCATGTACAAGTGTCTGGTCCATCGAAACATTCGTTTAAAGCCCAACAACAAGATTTATAGTTATGTCCATGATTTGATTCCACTAGTATTTCATGCTCACAATGACTAATTTTAACGTATCATTTTAGAATTTCATTAAAATTCTCATCAAGCAAAGATTCCTTTTCAGTTACCAGAAACTCATCAACTTGTTTCAAAAAAGCGGAGATATTCACTTTAAGCATGTTTACTAATCAACAATCCAATCTATATTGATGAAACATTTTTATTCTTATAGCGTACAATGAAAAGTATTTTCTAACAGCTTTCCCTCGAAAATTAAAACATATTGAAACATAAGAATAGAATTAGTGCATGTACGAACATTTTCAAAATTTCATATATATACATCCATGTGGACGAGAAACACGAGCACACTTTGAATATTTTTTTCCTCGCAGAAAGGGAAGGGGTCCCAAGAGTGTGATAAGTACACCTTTGTTGAAGCGTTACAACAATCACACACACACAGCAAGTGTACCCAAATTATCACGTGTCTATGAATTAACAACCACAACACAGCAGGGAAAAATCCTACAACAACAGCTTCGACTATTCCATCCCGCCGCCTGTAGAATATTCCTTAAAAGGTCAATTGCAAACACGTGCATGTTTGCCTACTATCACACAACAGGTGATCAAAGCCCCGAAAATACTACTGTGTACCCAAACACTCACGGTACATAGTGCAAGTGCTGATAAAAAAAGTTATGTTTAAAATGTCAACCGAAACTTAATTTAACATACATAACACTTGATCTCTAAATCTACTATCACACAGCGGGCGAATCATCCCCTAAAATAAACAACAATAACAACAACAACCACATAGCAAAACTTCTTACTTCTACAATAAAATGTATGCTACGCTTTTTTCTTCCCTATTTATTATTAAACGAAGAAAACATAAAAATAAAATCAATTCCCACCAAAGACAAAATCGCACCTTCATTCCTAACACCGAGAAATTAGCAAAAAAGACTAAAAAGTATGCTACACTACAAACTTCCCACTAACGCCACTAACGTCTACTCCGGTATACCAAACGATCGGCATTCCTAAGTCTATATCACAGACACAAGCCTAAATGAACATTCCAAATCACTTATCCACGATGGCCATCTGATGGACGACAGTATGGTTACAAATCTATAGACTAAAACACAAAAAATTACCCTAGAAAACACGCCTAAAACCATATTTTTAGTAAAGACACAATCCTATAGGTTTGAAATGCGATAATCATCCAAAAATACACCTGAAACTATTCTTTCAGCAAAGACACAAAGCACAAAACACATAGTAAATGCACAAACCAATTATAGCAAAGACACACTCCAAAATTCTACTCCCATTTAATCCCACTTTTCCTTTGTGCTAGAACCGGCCTATAACCACTACTTAAACCATATCAAACAAACCTCTTACACCTAAAAGCAATAATAACACTGGCCGACAGCCATTTTGTAACGGGCTGTTTGACAACACATTCTAAAGGATGTTGGTCCGCTGATTCCAAAAATGAAAAATATAAAAAATTAAACGAGCCGTTTTCGAGATAATCGTTTTTGAAATTTTTGGCCACTTTACGTTAAGGTCCATCCACTTGAAGAGCTACTACAGCTGACATATGTAACCGATTCGATTACAAGTAAGATTAAATTAAAGATGAGGGATGCACGCATATTTTTTGCTAACATTACTTTGAAATCCGAAAAATAGTTTAAAACCTTTTGGTGAAATCGTAACTTCAAAAGAGGAATTTTTTAAGAAAAAAGACAAAAAACTGCTACATATCTGTATGTAAAAATATGTTCCCGAAACTTTTTTACCCTTTCGAAAACGGCTCGTTTCATTTTTTTTATTTTATCATTTTCGGAATCAGCGGACCAAAATCCTTTAGAACATGCTGTCAAACAGCCCGTTACAAAAAAAATGTTAACTTGTAGGCTAGTGTAATAAGCGCTAAAGTAATATTATTTAAAACACTGAAATTCAAAAATATATTACAAGAACAAATTATAGCAAAAATCATGTCATCAAATTTTCATGAAACCATATAGTCATATTGAAATAGATGAACTATAACCATATTCAAAATCTAATCATAGCATTTTCTAAATATCTCAGTATAAAAAAAAAATAATAATAAGCGACTAAAATATGTGTGTCTTCTCCAATACAAAAATTATCTATCAATTAATTATTAAACGCTTATCCTACAACAAAGAAAAGAAGAATTAAAATAAGAATACTACGAGAACATATTCTAGATTTACTGCTTAAACCACGCATTTTACTAGTTCAATATCGACAGCATGCGTCTCTATTCCTATAGTAAAAACAAATTTTATAAATAAAACTAAAAGGTAAACAAAAATAAACAAAATAATTTTAATTTGAACATATTCAATGTCGCTATGTCTCTCTGTCTGTCAGTCTGCCCGTCTATATGTATGTAAGTGTGTATGTTCGTCTATATGTATGTCTGTTCGTCTTCCCACCCTGCACTTTCCCATTCCCTTTTCCCACCAACCACTTTTGCCTTCAAGCTGATCTCCAAGCTAACTATGACACTGAATTTATGACGAATTGAATTTGTATTAATGTTCACTGTCCATCTGTCTATTCGACCCTTTGTCTGTCCGTCTATATGTATGTATGTTCTTCCATCCGTCCGTGTGTCTGTCCGTTTGTCCAACACGACCATTGAATTTGTCGCGCAAAAGAGCCATTGTTTCGTTAGCTGTGTGGCAAGCGGCACCGTCCTGTTGAAACCACGTATCGTCTACATCCATATCTTTCAATTCGGGCCATAAAAAGTTCGTTATCATCTCACCATAGCAAACACCATTCACAGTAACTGCCTGACCGGCCTCATTTTGGAAAAAATACGGCCCGCTGATGCCGCCAGCCAATAAACCGCACCAAACAGTCACTCTTTGTGGGTGCATTGGTTTTTCGACAATCACTCTTGGATTATCATTCGCTCGAATGCGGCAATTCTGCTTATTGAAAAAATCACGAAGTGCACGATATGCATTTTGATTTGAATGCCCATTTTCATAATAAGCCTAAATAACTTTAACGCGTTGCTCGATTGTGTATCTTTCCATGGTTCAAATTGAGTTAGTCTGAAATTGAGAAATGTCAAATGAAATGCAGAAAAAAACTTGACTTTTAGGTGTGGTTCACATTCAACATCGGCCCTTAAAATTAACCACCCTTTATATGTATGTACATTAGACCGGTCCTTATTTATATGGACAAATTTATTTTCTCGAATATATGTTACGGCAAGCGCTAAAAATATTCGTTTTAGTCTCACAAAGCATAAAAAAAAATTTGACAACGATTGGATAATTTTTAGCCGTGCCCCAAGCACCTTTTTGTTTTTATTATGAGAAATAAGGCAAAAAAAAAATATATTTTTTTATTTTATTTGCATTTATTTGAAAAGTAAGAATAAACTGAAATATTTTTATTAATTACATACTCATAGTAACATTAATATTATTTTAATTTAATAGTGAAGTCTTTTTAAAAGTGGGATAATTCATGTTATATTCTTTAACCACTTGAAAAAGGAATTGTTTCTCCTCTTCATTGTGGGTTAATTTATTATTATAATCTGTAATGAATTTGGCGCCTCTTTCAGCTGCATCATTTACTACAGATAAGTTTTTACAAATTTGTGATCCCTGAGCGTAGTCAAATCTTTCATTCCAATCCGCCGGATCGACTTGCAAAAATTCTTTTGAAATTTCTAAGCGATCAAAGAACGCGTGTGTATTGGAATTTACAAAATCGCTTAAATCTTTTTGCGCAAATGTGTCGATATTTGTTGGATTAGTTATTATTCGCTTGCATTTTTCTGTATTTGCTTTAACATTAATTGCCTGAACCATTTTTTTTTTAATTGTAACACTTACATTAGGATCGAAGAATGAAAGACCGACTGCTTCTTTCGACAAATACCACAAATGATTGCTTATTTTTTGTAGCAAAGCAAGAGCTATATCCCTTTCAGGATAAGCTATAATATTTTTAATTAAATTTAGGTCTTGATTTGGTGCTTCAATTGCTTTAGTGCATCCAAACCAGGCTTTTACATAAATACGAACTATAAACAGACAGACACTACGTATACCGTTTAGCTCTTGTTTGGTCATATTGAATTCATTACGAAACAAATACATTTTAAGTGCATAAATAGATTTTGACATCTATCGAGCATGAGAAGTTGCACCAGGTATACGAAAGGTGTTAAAATTCGGCACCGTACCACCAAGAAAACTGACAACTAATTGTAATAATTCTTTGTAGTCGCGTCTGCTATGAGCTTGTTTTAAGTTATCTAGACAGTAATTTAAAATTGTTCCACGTTCTTCAGCTGTCAATACTGTAATAATGTGTTCATCTTCTAAACAACTCTTATAATTTAATTTGTCAATATTATTCCAGTATTTGCTAAAGCGATTAAAAATTAGCACTTCTGGACCGGCTGTAGTAGGCACTCTAATTTCAAACACTTTACGGATCAACAACTCGTAAATATGGTGTCTGCAGGGAAAATATAATAAATCGCGACCTAGTTTTCCTTCAAGCAGAGCAGCAGCACCGTTTTGTGCTCCTGTATTATGAGCAGTTGTGTCGAAGCAGATAATTTCAACTCGATCAAGCATTTCATATTCTTTTATTGAATTAAACACGGCATCTGATATTTCTTTTCCACTCGAAGATTTTAACTTTGGAATGCCAAGTAGTTTATCGATACCTTGAGATGAGACTATGATTGGCAAGCGATCAACTTTTTCCCTGCCACTAATTTAGGGGGCACGGCTAAAAATTGTCCAATCAAGCTCAAATTTTGTTTGTGTATTTTTAGGATCAAATAAAATGGTTATAGCGCTTGCCGTCATACGAATTCGAAAAAAAAGAAATAAGGACCGGTCTAATGTACATGCAATAAGTGTGGTCGCGAGGCAATCGACCACTTAAAATATCCCATAACTCATTTACTAAATCTACAATACTATACAACAACCTATGTGGCAAAATTACGAAAATAAAATACGAAATAAAAAATATTTTCCAACAACAACGCTATGCATATTCAGAACAACAACAACAATCTCAAGTGTCCCATAAACGCTATACAGGCGGGCAGAGGAGCACACAACACTCACAACAGTCAGCACGCCGAGTTATGTATGTCTGTCGCTCTATATATACATATGTCCGCCTGTCTGTATGTATGCCCGTCTGTCTGTCCGTCTGCCTGTATGTATGCCCGTCTGTCCGTCCGTCTGTATGTATGTATGTCCGTCTGTCTGTCCGTTTTGCCACGCCCCAATCTGCCACACCTACTTCTCTCTTCCTACTTCCTCTACTCGGTCTCACCCACTTTTGACACGCCCATTTCCTCCCACCCACTTTTGCCACAATGCTCCATATCACACATGCCCCTGAATTAACCAATCAACGAGAGTGATGCACACATCATTATTACAAGTGTGACATGGCCCGCTCCAGGCAGCACGGCAGTCTACAGGCAGAAGCCATCTCCTTCTCACTCACTCTCACATATCCATATAGCCCTTTCTCACTCTTCACTACAGCGCATACCCACTACTGACGACGATCGTCTCTGACGAGCAGAGATAACGAGATTGGAAACTTAGAACAAAACAGCTGTTCAAAAAAACAGCCGCGTGTTGTTTCTATAAATTTTGTATGCAAACTCACCCGCCAAAAGCATAAACAAACCTTTGTTTGGGTGAGTTTCGAAGACTCGACTGAAAACGGTGAGTTTCAATACAAATTTTACAAAAACAAATTTGATTGAACGGTTGCATGTCGAAAATGTAAAAATGTGCCATATCATTACTCGTAGAAAAGTGGTCATAATCTCTGTTTCCCGCTTTTAAAGCTGGCATTGACAAATATTTATTAATATTGCTTTAAAACGTCGTATTACAAAACTTGTGCCTGCGGATGTAAAGCAAATGGGCATTTTTATGCTTTTGCATATACATATGTATAGTAAAATTTGCTTTTTTTAAGAGAAGTATTTTCGAACCTGATTTCAGAAATGAGATTTTGCGCATAACACATAAATAAATAAAACGAGTTTGTTGTAAATATTTTGTTATTTGCGTTCACTTGCGTTGCATTCTTCCCCTTAATCTTTTTCTATAAAATCATTACCCGGTGGTCTGCATGAAGTAAGGTTTGCATGTATTACATAACATATTTTTTATTTTAGTATTAACTAGTAATTAATATTAGTAATTAGTATTATTAAATTTAGTGTGTTTTTAGTTAATACACCCTAAAAAATCGGTAACTCCCCTTGACTCTTATCTCAATGGTGGTGTGGAAACAGCATGATCTCTATAACTTTCAGAATTGTCATCTAATAAAGAAGTAAAAAAATATCCTTTATATATTTTTGTCATTATAAATTTTACAAATATAGAAAACTATATAAGTATTATAATATTTGAACTAAATTAAAAAATAGTTTAATCAAATTTCTACAATCACGTAAAAATACCCACAGAAATAAATTTATGCCCACATTTTTCACTTTGTCTACTTATGGTGGCAAGCCCTTGCAAAAAATGTTGGTGAATAATACTGTCAAAAGATAAAGCGTCACTTGCTATCTCTTTCTGGCTGCAAAAGAAATGTAGACAAATTCACCAGTTCATAAAAAATCGATCTTTTTTTCATCTTTATCTGAAGATAAAAGAGTTTCCAATCTCATTAATCTCTGCTGACGAGTCACGACGACGTCATAACCTTATTCCAAGAATCACGGAACTCGTCTCGTCTTGATCTTACGTTGTGGTCTCCAGACTTTGCGTTTATTTTACAGCAATTTTTTTGTCGAAAAGGTTTGCGTACAAGATACAAATATCTGTGTTGGTAGGAGAAAATGTTATAATTGTGGTTAATTTCAATTAATAAAAACCATATAAAATTGGATTTTTTTGCGAAAACATGTTTACAAACGTTTCTAAAAAATACAATAAACTTGGCAAATTATGTTTAGATTAATATTTGCGTTATTGTATATCATTTCGCTTAAATTGTAGCAACAAATTTACTATAGTTTTTCTCTTTTTGGAAGTTTCCAACACCGAAGCAACTTGTAAACAAACACATTTTCAATTCCACGCGGAGAAGTGGGTAGTCTTTAAATGCTTTTATAAGTGCCTTTAAATAAACAAATTCGTGCATTTATATTTTGTGCGTTGAATTGTGCGTGAAAATATGGACTCTGTACTTTAATTTTTCGTTGTAAAAATATCTCCGATTTTGTTTCGTTTTCTAAAATTATTATAAAAATCATGAATTTCATACCTATAACTAAAAAAAATTATATAAAGCATAAATACGAAGTCCAGCTTTATGTTGTGCACTAAATTAATTTATGTTTTGTATGAGACGACAACTAAAAAGCATTCGTCTTATTTAAGACGATAATCGGTTCTGACTCGTCTCTTAGAATACATCAAGACAAGAGAAAGCTTACGTCGTTGACGATTGAGAGACGATATTTGAGACGACTGTGGCTCTTGGAATACCAAAGACGAGTGAGAGACGATTTAGGGACGATTTTAAGACGACCGTGACTATTGGAATATGGGTATTACAGCCTTATTCCAAGAGTCACGGTGACTAAGACGACAATCGTCTCTGACGAGTCACGACGACGTAACAGACCTATTCCAAGAGTCACGGAACTCGTCTCGTCTTGCTCTTACGTCGCGGTCACCGGACTATACGTTTATTTTACAGCCATTGTTATTTGCCAAAAAGGTTTGTGCATAAGATGCAAATTTTAGTGATGGTAGACGAAAATATTATAATTGAGGTTAATTTCAATTAATGAAAACCTTATAAATTTGTTTTTTTTGGCAACAAACGTTGACAAAATATAGAATAAACTTGGCAAAATATAGATAGATTGATATATGTGCTATTGTATATTATTTCGTTTAAATTGTAGCAAAAAATTGTTTTTCTCTTTTTGTTAGTTTGCAACCATGAAGCAAATGGTAAACAAAGACAGTTTCAATTCCACGCGGAGAATTGAGCAATGTTAAAATGCTTTTATAAGTGTTTTTAAACAAACACTTACATAAAACAACACACTGCATTTTTATTTTGTGCGTTGAGTTGTGCGCGAAAATATGGACTCTGTCGATTAATTTTTGGTTGTGGAAATTTCGTGAATTTTGTTTCCTTTTCTAGAATCATTATAAAAATTATCAGTTTCATATACAGTCGAACTTCCCTATAGTGAATCTCCACGGGGACAGACAATTATTTCACTATATAGAAACTTCATTATATTATTATACAGTTTTATTTTTTTTTGTGTGTTCTGTGATTCTGTGTTCTTGATTTTAGTTCATAATAAGGAGAACTTCATTGTATAGAAGTTCACTATAAGGAAGTTCGACTGTATGTAGCTACATATAACTAAAAAAAATTATATAAAGCATAAATACGAAGTCCAGCTTTATATCGTGCACTAAATTAATTTATGTTTTGTATAAGACGACAACTAAAAAGCACTCGTCTTATTTAAGACGATAATCGTCTCTTGGAATACCTCAAGACGACCAAAGTTTACGTCATTGACGATTGAGAGACGATTTTCAAGACGACCGTGACTCTTGGAATACCAAAGACGAGTGAGAGACGATTAAGGCTCCTCGCACACTGCATGCGTTTTCCGTTCGTCAGAATTCTGACGAAAACATGCGAACGATCCCATTGCATGTTATTGATTGTAAATGCGCACATTGAAGCACTGTTCCGTCGTCAGAATTGTTGCGAAAAGTTGCGAATTGCGAACGATCCCATTTGAATGGGATCTTTCGCACGAATTCTGACGAAGTGTTTTTTTTTTTGTTAAATTAGTAATGCAGATGATGAAATATTCACCAAAATGACTTCTTTTCGCGAAAACCTCACGAACTTAAATCTTCCTTTTGAAAAATTTTCCTTTTAGATAAGAATTTTCTAATAAAAAAAAGTCATCAACCGTGTCCATTATGTTATGGACACATATGGAGCATATGTTGTTTTTGCTTTACTCATAATTTTACGCACCAGTTCTGATAGAGTGTGCGGACTCTAAATAAGACTTCGGACGAATCGTTTTCGTCAGAATTCGGACGAACGAAAAACGCATGCAGTGTGCGAGCAGCTTTAAAGACGATTTAGACACGATTTAGAGACGATTTAGACGTGATCTGAGATATTTGTTTCGACTACAGCATATCTGCGCAATTCTTACATCTGACAAAGGTATGATGGATGGGGGTCTATAAATTGCAAGAAAGGTGAGTAAATTTTTTGCCGAAATTAGCTTCAATTTTTTCTTCTTCAAAAGGGGGCTTTCTTAAAATGTTAAATTCATATGAAAAACAGTTCTTTACGAATACCGCAATTCCACCACGTGTACTTTCCTCCGTATTAAAGAATTTAACATTGAAATCCTCAATATAGTGTAGTTTACTTTTGTAATTCGCTATGTTTGTTCCTACCAAAATTATTACATCTATGATATCAATGATTTTACCTATTATCACTTTACATAATGTAAAGTTAAATTAAAATTGAGATAACAACATTTAATGCCTGATTTATTAATTTTTGTTTTTAACAAGCCTAAGTTTTCTATTTTTTCAACTGTTATATTGTGACGAGTTTTGCTTTTCAGCCATGGATGAAGCTCAGTCTGTCCAGGGTTCGCTCGAAGGGGTCTCGTAACCTTCCAAGTTATACTCAACCGCCACACGAATTTCGAACGGCTGTTTTCACAGTCTAGCACTGACTCTTTGCAGAGTTCAATTTGGTGGATTGGTTGTATTGGTTTCTATCCTTATATCTACTTAACAATTTCTATAACTTATGATACGTACAATCAATGTGGTTTTGCCTACTCGAATCTAAGGGCAGGGTGCCACGCAGCACATGGCTGTACAGTTTACCGCAAAATCACCTAAGCAGGAGTTCTTAACCAGCGCGTTTCTCGGCGGAAGGCCTAAAGTAAGGGCTTGGAAGCTCAAGTGCTTCCCGGCGGAAGGTCTTAATTCATCGAACCAAATGCTGGTTAGGTTAATCTCCTGTTTAAGGGACTTTCCTACCGGTGGCGTGCAAATATGGTTGCACGCCGATGGCCTGCGCCGATTGGTGAATGATAGGGCATTCACCGATGACCGAAATCGATTGGTAATATATATTACCGATGGCCGGAGCCGATTGGTGAATGATAGGGCATTCACCGGTGACCGAAGTCGATTGACAATATATAGGGATATTGCTGATGGCCAAAGCCGATTGTGAAGTCGCAAGATTGGGTTAAGATCTTAAGTATAAGGCGAAACCGTATGTTTGTATGATAAGTGTATGTACGGCGAAACCGGTTTCGTGCTGTTTTCGTCGATGCGTGCACGCAAGAGTGTAAATACATTTACATTTTGAATATCAATAAAACAAAATAAATGTTTTGTCGCTGGTGGGATTTGAACCTGCGATTCAGTAATGTATTCTGTCTATTAATGCCGCGACTGCGCTGCGACCGTGTTACGCTGCTTTTCTTTGTTTTGTTGTACTTATTTCTACATTTTGATATTTCAGTTTTCTTATATTTCTAGCTTATCTAATCTTAGTTGTAATAATCTTATATTTATCTTATTTGTAACGTTATGCACTTTACAATATTATTCATTTATCTATGTGTATAACTAGTATTGAGTATATTGCTTATTGAGTATTACTGAATTATTCAATATACTGCGGTGGTAAATATGAAATCAATATCGTTTTCACATTTAAATTTTGGCCGTTTCCTCTTTTTTTGATAGTACGACCACCTTGATTCCAAATGAATTTACGTTTGTTGTTTTCCTTTATTTTTTGCCAACCATAATAGATGATTATTGACAGCTGTCATTCGTTAATGTAAATTATTTTCTTCTCATTTTTGTATTCACCCCAAACCTGTTCTGCAAATTTTTTTTCTTTGGCTTTCTTTAAGAGTTAATTTTTGGCCGTCTTTGAAGAGAGCCTAACAATAATTTTGTTGCTTCTTTCACTTGCATAATAAGCTTCTATAATATCGCTCTCACCTAAGCTGATATCCAAAGTTTTGTCGATCTCTTGAACATCGCTAAAAACACTTAAGTGTTCTTTTCGGAGAACATTTACGATTTCTACGTTATTCTCTAAAGAGCGCTGATAATAATAATTAAACTTTCGTTCTAGCTGATCAAGGGGGTTGTCTTTTTCAACTCCTTGTTTTGAAAGGTCATTAACCTAGGAGAGCTCTTTTAACGTCTCATTAATATTTGCATACACAGCATTCATCTCTTTTCTTATTGTGAATTTGGTTTATTTTTTTGTCTGTATATTGGTTTTGTGTCTCATCTCAGATTTGAGTTTTCTTTTCTCATCATTGTTCCTGTTTTTTCCAAGATTTCCCTTCGATGTCGCTGCTTTTTTCCCCCATACCTAACTCTGCACCAACCTCACCACTATCAAGTATGTCATCACGTACGATTAGAATTGCCAGAGGTATATTCCTAGGAGACAGTTTAGTTCACTTTGGTTCTGCCTTGCCTTTACTCCATTGCCCTTTTTCCTAAACAAGAGTAAATATGGATTTGAAGTTAAAAATACAATAGCAACCAGAGCGCCAGGTTCAATAATCAACATCACAAGAGGCAACATGTCCAAGGGGTTTGAACTCCAATAACGAAACCATGGAATCCATGGGAGAAGGAAATATGTATATACAAATTGGGTGTTGAGCAGGCGAGAATGATCAACCACGCATCCGTTATAACCTGCTTTAATATGATATTCAACATTCGCTTGGAAAATATATTATGAACATCACTTAATTCAAGAAATGGCAATCAACAGCCATTCCTATAATTACATACTAGCAGGTATAGCAGTTATATATAGATGAACTAAAACTGACTTAGAACGCCAGGATAGAAAAGTCCGAACGCTTATGGCTAAGTACCGCCATCACCACCAAAACCGCCAAAAGCAAACCACTGCACGGCAGATACCCTAATGTGCTTGATTACCGGAACGTAGATGCCAATCTCCAACTCTTGGCTTCGATTTAGAAGATTACTTTCAGAAACGGAAGGGTTTATGGTAGCCATCCAGGATGAAGTCATAGCGTCGAAAAACTACTAGAAAGCATTTACATAAGAAGTATTCTCATTCATGGTGGATATTGGAAGAAAGTATATGGAGTAATAATCAAAGCTTGGAAGAAACTCCAGAAAATTTACAAGCTTAGTTAAACTATAGATAGATCTATTATAATAGATAGTTATAGAAAGTTAGAACTATAGTTATCTATAGATATGAAAGAAACCAAAAATATATATAAAAAACACATTTACATACATACATACATACATACATACATACATATATACATATATTGTACATATGTACACTACCGGCCAAAAGTTTCGAAGCACCCTTGAAATTTCTACAAATCTTACTAATAGTTATCCAAAGCTTTTAAAAATAAAAAGTTTCATTATACATTTTAAAGTTTATTGTATTTGCTTTCAAATTACATTAAAATTAAATTTTAGAAACATTTTTATTATCAAAAATTTTTACAAAAATGTCTAATCTGATATTTCATGAAAAAAGCCCCCTTTGCACTGAATAACTTTTGCTACAATTATATTATTTTGAACATATATTTTGAATATATTTGAACAATTTTGTTACATAACTGAAAAAAACATAAACTGAAAAAATACTTAAAAAATTAAGCTTTTGGAAGAATGGGAGCGCAAAACTCAGCAAAGAACTGATGATTGTGGAAAAAATCAACAAACATTCGCTACTACGCTAACTCGTAGAGATAAGAAGCAGGACAAAAAGAATAATTCCAAGGGAAATTGTTCACTACGCTAAGAAATGCAAATCAAAGAAAAATTCCCATAAAACATTCTTGCTGATTTCGGTTGCAAACAGTAAGCTGTCAGACGAATTAAATACTTGGTGCATAGATAGTAGAGCGATATGTGTTGAAATATTAAGTTACTCGCAAAATTCGATTATAACGACGATTTTATAATGTTATCTGATCAACAACAAATTCTTGCGAAGGGAAAGGACACAGTTATTATCCGTGTCAAAGGTACCGTTTTGAGATGAAATATGTTTTATATTCATCAGAAACACACGTAACCTTATGTTTGTCAATACAAAGATGTGTTGTAGGACTTCTCATTTCCCGTAAAAATTCGAATCCCGGGATTCCGGGACAAAAATGTTCCATTTCCCGGGAAATACACGTAACAAGCAATAATTTATCCAATTAGGTGGAAAAAATACACCTAATTCAAAAAAATACACAAAAAATGCGTTTTCGACACTATTATTTTTTAATAAGAAACAGATAAATATGTAATAAATTCAACACTAACACGTGCAGATCATATCAACATGATAGTTAGGAAAATGTATTACATTTTACGCAACCTTAGAGTATCGGCTTATTGCAAACCAGTTAGTGTGAGACGCATGTTGGTTTTGCAGCTTGTATTGCCTATAATAACGGATGCGGATGTGGTGTACAGTAGACTGGACTCTTCTTCCCAATTAAAACTAATACTAGCTTATAACTATGCTACTCGAAATACATATGGCTTGAGTAAATTTGACCATATATCCAGCTTGACCATATATCTAGCTTCAGGAGGTCCCTGTTAGGTTGTGATCTTATTAATTATCTAAATGCTCGCAACTGCATTTTCCTTCATAAGTTAATCCTCACTAAAACTGTTCGATATTTATTCACGAAATTACAATTCGCACAATCGCAACGTAGTCGTATTTTAATTGTACCTCGATCTGGCCCCTTGCATACATCAAATCTTTTTTTTGTCAATGCTGTTAGATTATGGAATTCGCTGTCACGATGTATTAAAGATGTGACTAGCCGGGAGATCTTCAGAAGAACTGTTATTTCTCATTTCTCTACTCATTAACTTCTAAGACTTTTTCTATCATCTAACTTCATGGTATCATAGAATCTCACAGCATATTAATAATAATTAGTGTAACGTATTTGAATTTGAGAAATAAAGTTGTATTGTTAGAAAAATCCCAGAATCTATAAATTTCTGTGGCGCACCGTGGACTAGCCGGCGAGCTAACCCGCGTACAAATCCGGAGAACCGGGTAACTTCGTCAATTAATTACGTCAATTAACAGTTGTTTCCTCCGTATATCTAACGTGCCTCCATTAATGCGGCACAAACGACAAATTAGTAAAAAAATGTTAAAAAAAATTACCGGGATTGCCGGGAAATTTCATTGAAATCACGGGCTAGCGGGATGATTTTTCAACCCCGGGATGCCGGGAAAACGCGATCCCGGGATCCCGTTTGAGAAGCCCTAATGTGTTGAACGCGGTTTCACCGTAAAATTTACTTACAAATCCCCTGTCATAACTAATGCTGAGGGAGAAGTATTTAAGGCCATGCGAAAAAATTGTTTGATCGTTTTTTAAGCTGGTGAGAAAAATTTGGTCAGCGGTTTCGAGAAACTAATTGTAGCACTTGAAATATGGTCATCTCAACCAAATTACCAAAGCCTGAAGAAATTGTACAAGAAAGATATAGTTACTGGTTTAGATCTGAAGAGTGATTTCATGCATGCTGAATTACGGAGCTGATTCAGTCAGATTTGTGTGGACCAATGAATGTGGATTCTGTTGGGGGCGAAAAATATTTCGTAAAACTTATAAACGTATTCGTCTATTTCCTAAACTACAAAAATTAACTGCTCGAGAAATTTAAGCCATTTAAGAGCATGGTGCAGCTGAAAACAGGTACAAGCCAAGCTTAATAAGCGACAATGGAGGAGAATATGTTAATCAGGCCTTAAGTCGTAAATTGGAAGAGTATGGTAGCCAACGTCAATTAACAGTTGTTTACTCCACAGCAGAGTAATAGTAACTGAACACGTCTCCATTCCTAAGAATTTAAAACAAAAATATAAGCATGATTACCGCAACGACATCTTATACTTTCACGCTAAAGAACTCGCTATTAGACTCTCTACTCATCTCAAGAATTTACCCCTATCAATCAACAAGAGAAAATCAGCGGCATACACCAAATTTCTTATGACATGCGTCTATACTACTCATAAGACTAAACAGCAACAACAATGCACAACAACTACGGCAACTACAACAACATACACGACTAAAACACGAAGAGAAAAGAATACAACAATATAATCACCATCTCTTTGCCTCTGTCCTCTACCTTTATCAACTGCATGTCTGTCCGTCGGTCCATCTGTCAGTCTGTCTTACCGTTCGTCTGTCCTTCCGTCATTTTGTTAGTTCATCTTACCATAGTATGTCTGCCACACCCTCTGTGGATGCCTCTCCATCTTTTTCACACAATTCACCTAGCCATCTCTATTTCCTTCACACAATCCACATAGCTCTCTCTTTTCCACTTACACATACATATATTTATTATATTTGTCTTTGAAACATGCAACCCTATCGACCCTGGATTTCAGTTATGCTTGCTCTATGCTCTATTGCTTTCTCACCATCAGCATTGACCCCAGATTTCATTTGGCCCAGAATCGGCCTATTTATCTCACCTCACGATATACTACGTTATCACGTCATCTACTAGGTTACCTTTTCCACTCAAACAACTAACGCCGTGTATATATCAAGGTAAACAACTGCCACCAAGGTCAACCGAAGACAACAACAACGTCTAAATTCATGACGAAGATAACAGCACATAAACACCATTTCCTTTGTTACAAAATCCGCATACAATATTATACTACTAATATATATTCTGCCAAACTTCAGCATTGATTGGAGTAAGAAAAATTATTGTACTTCAATAGCACTGAGCGTCATCTGCCAGAGGTAAGCATGACGAACCATAAGAGAAGTAAAAGCTACAAAGTACATATGTACAGCAGGCAGGAGAACACAGACATTCCAGAACTCATTCCATGTGAGAAGCAGCAGCATTTAAATTTGAAAGAAAATAATTATTATAATTAAAAAATAATAATAGACCTCAAGCCCGAATCAGTCAATAAAGACCGAGTGCAATTCCTTTTGTCTTTCAACAGCAGAGTATAATTCAATACTAAACGCCTACGTCTAGTTAAGCTCTCATGAATGTGAACTTTACCATCTCCCACAAAATCAAGTCCACTCAATTTAAGAGCGATACATTTATCACGGCAGAATGCAAAAATTCCACGTAAGAAGATAGAGTGTTATTATCTTTTACCGAACGCATCACTCACATATTTTGGAGTGGACAGCTGTTATGTTCTCGCCTTGCGAATAAGGAATGCCTCACACAATAATGTCATATAGGCTAGAGCATGATATGTATATAGCATAATAGGCTATATCATCATTCTCAAGCTTCGTGAACCTAGTACTGAAATCACCATATCGTTCCTAAGAGAATAGTAGTGGTTATAAGGGGGTTCTGGGACATAGGAAACGTGGGTGCCGTGGGTGCGCAAACTTTTGATAGTGACTGTAAATTTTTTACTGTTTAGGGGCGTTTTAGTGTGGTTTTCTCAAACTTTTGATAATGACTGTACATTTTAACTGTACTCTTAGGATTGTGTCTTTGCTGAAAGTATAGTTTTAGGGGTTTTTTTGTTTTCTCAAACTTTTGTGAGTGAGTGCACATTTGTACAGCACATATAGGATTGTGTCTTTGCTAAAAATATGGTTTTGTGGGTGTTTTCTAGGATAATTTTTTGTCTTTTATCCTTTAGGTTTGTATCTATACTATCGTCCACCAGATGGCCACAGTGGATAAGTGCTTGTAGGCACTCGGTGGCGATACTCACGCCAGCTATTGGAGTTGAGAGAAAAAAAAATATAATTGTAGAAGCAATGGACTTGCAGTTTCTACAAATGGTGACCCCGACGTCTGCTATTCTAATCGATGAATAATATGTCGACGTCAAGTCCGGAAGAAGGGAGCGCAGGCGCTCCATCGAAAACAAATGGAGTAAATTCGCAAGAAGAATCAAGAGTGGACGCCGTTTAATCGCTCAAGCTTCCTACTCCCTTTTGGAGAGAAAATCCCTCTCGTTTTTTTACAGTGGTGAAATGAAGTTTGATCTTTTCAACATAACCTCTGACGTTACTCGATTCAGGCACATTGTCACTCATCTGGATCCAGATCTGCTGGATATCGTTGGCGACATCATTGATAACCCGCCAGCCGTAGAACAATACGAAACTCTGAAGCGCCGAATAATTGGCGCTCTCCCCGAGTCTCAGGAGACCAAACTGCTACGCGGACAGCCGATGGGCGATGAAAAGCCTTCGTTATTTCTGCAGCGCCTACGGGTGCTATCAGTTGACTAATACAACTCTCTTCGTTGAGCTGCTTCCCGAAAGCGTCAGAGGTGTTCTGGCAATTTGTGAACCTGCGGACCTAGGCAAATTGGCTGAACAAGCTGACCGAGTCGTGGAAGCTATTCGTTCACAAATGGCCAATTTGGCGCTCGAAAACGATTACGTGAACGCCATCATTAGGAAACGTGTGCAAGGCGAAACGACGAATGAGCCAAGTCGACTATTAAGAGCTATAGAGGAGTTGATTAAGCAGGTTAAGTTGCTTACGGCCCAGTCACGCCAAAGAAGTCGCAGTGGCTCTCGTATAGCTCGAGCAGTCACACCAACGACAGATCATGTCGACAACGATAGCGTTTGTTACTATCACAGTTGTTACTATTTGGGACAGGTGCGCGAAAATGTCGTCCACCCTACAGCGTACAAAATTCTTTAAACTAAAAACGCCGGCGAGCATCGAGGCTGCCGCCGGCACACTCTTAGTGTCCAAACGCCTCAAAATCCGTGACCGACCCACAGGCATCTGCTTCCTATTGGATACTGGGGCTGATGTGTCTGTACTACCTAAGTCAACGCCGCTCACTCATATCAAACACACTGGCACTCTATTAGCTGCTAATGGTAACGGAATTAGAAAATTTGGCACTAGGAATTTAACGCTCACTATAGGGCTAAGGCGTGAGCTACCATGGGAGTTCACGATTGCAGAAGTAACTCAAGGTATCTTGGGGACCGATTTCATTCACCACTACGGGCTGATCGTCAACCTTAAAGAAAAACGTTTAGGAGACCCACACACGCAGCTTCGCACACAATTGGCATTCAGTAAGTCGCAACAGCCATCACTTTTCTTATTTGACAGAAGGGGGGGGGGGGGGTTTACGCTAATATCCTAAATGCATTTCCTGCTATTTCACGAGATACGAATCGAACGGTGGCCAAACACAGTATACAACATTTTATAATTACCAAAGGTCACCCCGTGGCAGAGCGGGCACGTCGACTCGCAGGAAATAAACTCAAGGTAGCACGTGAGGAATTCAGACTAATGATGCAACGACGTATCTGCCAGCCATTGAACGCGATCACCATTCCTGACAGGTATCCTATACCTCACCTTAGCGATTTCACACATAAATTGTCAGGTTGTAATATTTTCACGACGCTTGATCTAAAACGTGCTTACCAAATACCTGTGAGTCCTGAAGATCGGCCAAAAACAGCTGTCATAACGCCTTTTGGTTTATATGAATTTAAGGTTATGACTTTCGATCTCTGCAATGCGGCTCAAACGATGCAGCGGTACATGGACATTGTGTTACGAGGTTTAGATTTCTGTCATTGTTACATCGATGACATTTTGATTGCATCTCATGATAACAAAGAGCATGAAAAGCAGGTGCAATGCCTTTTGAAACGATTAAACGAATACGGCTTGGTTCTGAACATATCCAAATGTATTTTTGGACAACACGAAGTTCAATACCTTGGATATTTAGTAAATAGTCAGGGAATCAAACCGCCATTAGAACGAGTCCAAGCTATTAAAAACTACCCTAAGCCGCAAACGATGGATAAGTTGAGAAGGTTTTTGGGTATTTGGAATTTTTATCGAGCCGACATAGCGGATGCAGCTAAAATTCAAGCTCCGTTAATCGAATTAACAATAGGAGCAAAGAAAAGAGATAGAAGGCCCTGTAACGTTGCTCTTCCCAGGGCCTGACTCAGCGAGTTCGACCAGAGGTCCGTCCACAGAAAAATTTTGGTGGAACAAAATAAATTCACTTTATTTTCTTTATCTCAGTCTTAGTCTACTTAATAATAAATGATTAAGTTAATGTATTGGTGGTGACTTCGTTGGTGTCCACGGATGACGGTGTCGCTTTACACCGGTGACTGTGTTGGTGGGCACAGGTGAATATTTCGGTGTTGCGTGTAGCAGCGAGGAGGAAGGGGGGAAATAGGGGGATGCTGTAGGCAGTCGTGGATGCTACCGTACACCTATAGCGATGAAGAGGGAGGAGGAAGGATGCTGTAGGCAGGCGTGGATGCTACCGTACACCTATAGCGATGGAGGGGGAGGAGGAAGGATGCTGTAGGCAGGCATGGATGCTACCGTACACCTATAGCGATGGACGAGGAGGAAGAAGGATGAGGATGCTACTTTGCAACTTACCATAAGTTTTGCTGAAGCCAGGATTCCACGATGTTGCTCAGACCGCTGCCGGTGACGAACCGATTTCTGAATGCTTGTGTGCCTGCTTTTATACCCACTTTGTGCGTTACATTGTTGTTGTGTTTGTTCAGATCAGCTGTTGTTTCGGGGTTGCCAGGTGCTCGGTTTCTGTGCCAGAGTTGCCCTTACTTCTACATTTTTCCGATCTTCCCTTTTTTCAAAATTCATTTAATTCATGCACTTAATCTTTAACTTATTCTATGACTTATCGTAAGCTTCCCTCCATGGGCGTATTAAATTCATTTTTTCCAATATTATTATGACTGTTTTTTCTTTTTCCTACGATATTTATTATTATTCATTATTAACTTCATTATTATTATTTATTATCATTTTGTTTTGTTGTTTGTGGCGTGGTGTTTGTACCGCGTCACATTGCCCCCTTATTTTGGGTGACGACAAAAAACTTGAGATTTCCCGGAGCAGTTAATGTATACTTGGTACAAAAACCCGTCTACTGTGGTCAGCAAACGGGCGCGACTTCGGGCCCGCTCCTTTGCCGATTCAACCTGGCGGCGCAGCTCCTCTGGCCATTGTTCCAACGGAACGCTTTGCGGGGGGCCTTGGTTGTTTACCGATGGCGTTGGCTCTGTCGGTGGGTTCTGTGTGTCCACCGTTTCGACCGGCGTTACTGGCGGCTGACTAGCGCTACTTTCCTGGTTGCCGCTCGTACTACCACCGCTAGTGCTGCTGCTGTCCTCGCTGCCGCTATCCTCGCTGCTGCTGTCCTCGCCACTGCTGTACTCTCCGCTGCTGTCGTCGCTGCTAGTGGCCACCTCGGGGAGGTTTATCTCGGGCAGCCGGTGACTGGTACGATGTTGCCCTGCATGTACCCTAACCAACCTGGCAACGCTTCGACGAGTTCTGTCGGCACTCCCGTTCCCCCACTGGTCTTCGTTCTGGGTCCTGACGTCTGCTCCCGGCCTCTCGAAGTACCTCTTTATATAGTGGAGGAGGTACGCTCCACAGCCCCACCCGTTGGTCTGTTGCGGGACTTTTGCATAGACGCACGGTAGATGGTCCTCGTGGAAGTGGGCTCCTCCCTGCGGGCTGACCCTGGCTTGGTACTCCAGACGTCCGTGGTTGGTTTGCCCAGGAATCTAGAACCACCATAGCTGGACGTCGCGGGGTTCCATCGTTGTCGGCCAGCATGTCCATATTGGTACAGATTATGGCGTACCAGTGTTCGTTCCGGACGACCGGTACGACAATATGGCGTAGCTGGAACAGATCCACCTTCCTGACCCATCCTGGCCGTAAGCCCTGGTGTCTTTCCTCATGGGTCTGGTTGGGAAACCGCAACAGCCGTTGGACGAAAAACGTGTCGAACACGTAAGTTTGCTCTCTGGTCGCCCCTTCCTTCCAGAGCTACTGCAGAAAGAAGTTGACCAACGTGTTGTCGAGCACATGTTGCTCCTCTTCTGCGGCTTCCTCCCTTGGAGCTTCACGGACGCTCGCATGTACCGTCGGTGTCGGCCGCATTTGCTTGGCTTGGCTGGATCCGGCCTCCAACTCAGGGGTTGCACGGCGCACGCGTAGCCTTCCTTTCGGTCCGCAACTCTCTGACCATTCGGGCCCCAAGCGTATGGCGCATGGTTTTGACGCCGTGAGTTGCAAATATTTACGCCGTACATCTTCGGCGGTGCGTTGGAATGTCCGTTCCTTCTCCATCCTAGTTGTCGTTATGTTGTTGTCGCTGTTGTTGTTGTTGTAGCTGTTGTTGTTGTTGTCACGGTTGTTGTTGTTGTCGCGGTTGTTGTTGTCGCGGTTGTTGTTGTCGTCGCTTTTTTTGTTGTCGTCGCTGTTGTTTGTTTTTTTTTTTTGTGGGTTGTTTCGCTATCTAGGTTCACTTGAGACACGTTCTTTCGATTTGAAGTGCGATCACTGAATGATGGTATGTCGTTGTCTTCGACTGGAAGTTACTTGGGTGGAGTTAGCTGCCTCTCTCCTTCGTCGTGGTCGTTAGCGCTGTGATATTTTTTGAGCTCGCTGAGGTGGGCTTTGCGTGGTTTAGCCTCTCCCTCCCTTTTCGCTATTGCGATTACGGGGGAGAGGAAGCCGGTAACCTGATAGGGTCCTTCATATTTCGGTGCCAACTTGGCGGCATAACCTTCTGCTGCTTTCGAGAGGGGGTGCTGCCTGACCAATACTTGCTGTCCAACCATAGGTTTCCATCCAGCGTCGTCGCAGATTATAATGGTTGGCCTGTGTTCTTGAGGCCTTCTCAAGATTCCGGTGAACTATTTGGCAAATTTCTTTCAGGTTTCCTGCTTTATCCTCCGGACTCTGATTCGTACCGCCGCTGCCCAGATACCCGGTTGTTTCCGATACGCCTGTGTTGATGGCCAGGGTGACTTATCCGGTAACTTATCATCCCATTTTCGGTGATCATTCTCGGCTAGCTGAGCGACCAAGGTTCTGATTGTGCGATTAGCCCTTTCGACTGCGTTTTCTTGTGGGGTATATGGGGCGGTGAATTGCTGTCGTACTCCTAGTTGTTGGAGATACCTCTGAAACGAACGGCTGGTGAATTGAGTGCCATTATCTGAGATGAGCACTTTGGGGACCCCGAACCGCGCCAATATTCGTTCCCTGAAGGCGTTCTTGGCGCTTTCAGCGGTCGCAGCTCGTACTGGCGCGATTTCTGTCCACCTGGAGAACTTGTCCATAAACGCGACCATGGCCGCGTTCCCGTGGGATGATCTCGGTAACGGTCGCACGAAGTCCACCGTTATCGCTGGGATATAGCGGTAGAGCTGATCGTCTTTGATGACGTAGTCCGTGTGCTTTCCAGGATCTTGTTGTACTTCCATCTTCTTCCGCTCAATCCATGCACAAGCTTACTTAAAAAATACTTAAAATTAAAAAGAGGTTGATTTGGGTTCATATGAATTAACAAAAACAACACAGGTAGGAGAACACCTACAACAACAGCTTCGACTATTCCATCCGACCGCCTGTAGATTATCCCTTATAAGGTCAACCGCAAACACGTGCTTATGACTTCTACAACACCTTAGCACTTTACCGATATACCAAACGCCCACCCTATAAAAAGACTAAAAAGTATGCTACGCTTTTTCATTCCCTATTTATTGTTAAACAAAAAAATAAAAATAAAGTCAATTCCCACCAACGATACACTCTCACCTTCATTCCTATCACAGAGAAATTAGCAAAAAAGACTAAAAAGTATGCTACACTACAAACTTTCCACTAACCAAACGATCGGTATCCGCAAGTCTATATCACACACACAAGCCTAGATGAACATTCCAAAGCACTTATCCACTGTGGCAATCTGGTGGACGATAGTATAGGTACAAACCAATAGGCTAAAAGACAAAAAAATTAGAAAAACTAGAAAACACCCCTAAAACCATATTTTTAGCAAATACACAATCCTATATGTGCAGTATAAATGTGCACTCACTCACAAAAGTTTGAGAAAACAAAAAACCCCTAAAACTATACTTTCAGCAAAGACACAATACAGTTAAAAGTTAAAGTACAGTTAAAATGTACAGTCATTATCAAAAGCTTGAGAAAACCACACTAAAACGCCCTTAAAACTACACTTTCAGCAAAGACACAAGCCTAAATGTACAGTACAAAATGTACAGTGACTATCAAAAGTTTAAACTTCGACGAGACGGTTTGACGCTTTCGAATCTGAATTTTTTATTAATTTTATTATTTTATTTAAATAAATAATTTGTGTTTAAATCACAATGAAATCTTGATACATTGTGTATAAGTTAATAATGCACAAGTGTAAATTAAAAAACTTCACTTCAATTTCGATGCGAAACTTATTTTATTTCACTTAAAATTCTACTTATGTATTATATATAGTTTTCTGAGGTTAATCTTATCTATGTTTAGCCTATGGTAGGAAGATAACATTCCACCTACCCTTATTCTAGTCTGTAAAAGGTCCTAATGTTATCGTGAACAATATGTTTCTAATCTTTTAGTTACAAGTGTATCCTTATGTTTGTCTATAAATATGCTTAGCTTATGATTGCGGAATGTCTTTTATCTATAGTGAACTGTATTTTTAGGATTTTTGTGCTGTGGTTTATTTACATTTCTTGTTTTCATATCTGAACAACAAGTGAAAAGTAAACAAGTTAATAATAACAAGTTAATATTTCAAACATTTGTTTTCTACCTGAGAATGCGATGTGGTTCTGCACATTTACGTCACACCATCTTTGGAAAGGCACTAGGGTTAGAACACACGGTACAAATATTAAACTTCAAAAGTAGTATAAGGATGAGTTGGAATAGGTTGAATTTTATAAGAACACTCCCATTTTGTTGTTTTTTAGTTGTTGTAGTGTTATAAAGTAATAACAATAACAACTTTTTTTCGGTTTCGCGTATGGTTTTGGATATACAGCCTTTCAAATTGTCTTGCTGGCCGAACTCCTCCCAAGCTTTCGATAATTTTCCATCTGATGGAAAGCGGAAAAATTTCGATTACTATAGTTTTCTCTATAGTTATTACAAACTTTCGCTGCGCACTTCAGAACTAATCTTCATCCACAAACATTTCTATTAAAAGTTATAGCTACAATAGTATGCATCTCAAAGAAAACTGTCAATATGAAGACGCTATCAGCCTTATAATGTAAATAGTTTCAAAACGTAAACGAAAACAAAATTTACGTTTTTCAAGTGTGCTTTTCGTAATTTTTCGTTTGTTTGACAACGGAGCATAAAGGCAGGCATCCACCAAAAATTCAGCACGCGAACTGTTCGCGTTCTGACCGCGTTCTTTTGTATCCACCAAAAATTAACACAAAAGCTGCTCGCGATCTGATCACGCGCAGCTCGCGCGCTGAACGCGAACAGCTTTCCGAAATGTTTATGCGTCGTATCCACCAAAATACGAGTGCACGCATGAAAGCTGCACGTCGCTTTTTATTTCGTTTTTCGGTGGATACAACCAAATTCTTGAATTTCTGTTCGCGTTCTGTTTGCGATCTGCTTTTTTGCTATCCATTTGAAATGGAAAGCAAACGAACAGTCGCAGAGTAGAACGCGTGCAGAACGCGAACAGTACGCCAAGTATACTAACTAAAAAACATGTGCGCGAACATTACGCATTTTATAGATGTGCAAATGCTTTTAGTGGATATGACACACAAACGAAGTTCGCGGTCAGAACGCGCTCAGTTCGCGTGCCTTGGTGGATGCGCACCTTAACAGAACTCGAGTGAAATACACAAAACTGAAAAACCGGTTGTTGTTGGTATTTTCACATGCTTTGCAGATTTTATCAGCTACGCGAGGTACAATGGGTTGGCAGTTTCCAGGAAAAAAGTTGATAAATGACGCGAAAGTAAGAAGGCTATCGTCTAGTGTAAAATTGTTTGTGTTTTGCAAGTTCTATAACGAATTTGTATGTGTATAGTGTTGTGTTTAATAAGTTTTAAGTTTAAGTTTTATGCGATAAGTTAATGCCGACACGCATTTGCAATGAACTCTGCACGAAGTCTTTGCGTTTCTAAAAATTATTTATAAAAATGCTTCAAATATTGTACACATGGCAACATTTTATGTCTGCTAAACAACGAAAGTCTGCAATATGAACGAAAAGCTTCTATTATACTCATTTGGCTCATTTCGCTTTCGTTTTCATTTGTGTTTTTGTTTGCGTTTTCAAACTATTTACATTATAAGGCTGTATGACTTCAGACCAAAACGAAAAAGATAACGCACCTGTGCAATGCTCAATATTGTTTTCTATCATTTACCAATGACGCAATTAAGTTTATCGCAGCAAGTGAGATCGTTTTATGACATGTTCTTAGTTTGTTTGAAAGGTTCGTACTTTTTAAAAAGTTTCTTTAAAAATTTTAATTTGTATGCACAAACGGTCAATGAAAACGAATTCATAGCACTTAAGTAACTAAGCATGAAGTAAAGAGAATCGATTAGCGAAAATATATTAAATTTATACATTAGATGAAATTATTCATATTATCAAAGAAAATCTAAAAAAAAAAATTCAATGAATGATTTTATGAAAATTTATGTACATTTTTGGTTCATTGTACTTTGCACTAAGTGCACTACCTGTAATCGAGTGCACAAAATACCGAAGGATGATTTTCTAGTGAAAAGTATACCATACTTCGTAATTTTCACATTTCTCAGAAACTACAAAACATAGATCCTTCCCGTATAAGACGTTTTATCTAGAAATTGTATTAGAATTTTGTGATCGGACAAAAGTGTATTCCTATAAATATTACTTTACAATAAAATTGCGACCTAAATAATTTTTTAAAGTTTTGTTTCAAAATTTTAACTTTCAAATTAATTTTCATAAACACCGGACGTTTTTTTAGAAAAATTATTTTCTTTTTTGGTTTGGTTGTTGGTAGAGTCTTGCGAACAGTTTTAATACACAAATTTCATAATACTTAAATAAAATTAAAAATGCTACTTGTGCCACTTTTTTGGATAGAATGCGATGTATGTATAAAATCAATATCAGATCAGATGAAACATGGGATAATTCCTTCTATTAATCTCTTATTATCTTACCCTCTTCTTAATATATTAAATAAAACATACATTTATAATATATATAATACATATATATGTATATGTATACATTAATTTTAATACATTACATTAATACATTTAATACATTACATTAATACATTTAATACATTAATTTAACATTTAATTTAATTTATATGTATTGTATATGATATATGAGAATATATGTACTTTCTTACTTGCAATGCACTAACATTGGTCCGTTGCTGTTACCCTCTTTAATAATATTGCCGACTACAGATCGAACTCTTCTTCGAAATTCCAATAAAGCATTCGAGAATGGGCACGTGTGCGAATACCACTCAGTATAGTGAAATTGTAGGATAAACCTTTCATTTATTATTTTCTGTATGGAAATAATATTATAATTTGTGTTATTAATTTGAATTAGTTATTAGGTATAATAAGTAAAGTAATAATTTAGCTCAAGCGACCCCAAAAAAATGTTCGTCTGCATGGTCACGTACAGCGTATGTGAGTTTTATTGTGAAATTATCTCCTTGTTACAAGCTAAAACCTGCAATTATAAAGCAAGATAATTGAAAGGGTAAACCATTTTGGTTTGTCACCACACCATCACAAAATGAGAGGTTGAGTAAGTGGCAGGGATAACAACGTCACAACATTATTATTTATTATTTGTTTGGAATTTTAAGTAAATATTTATAGAACAACTACACCTATACCTCACTTTGCGTCGGGGTTACGTTCCAAAAAAACACGACGCAAATCGAAACGACGCAAAGTGAATTAAGATTTTCTATAGCAAACCATGTAAAGATCGAAGATAGGTTCCAGGGTTACGAAAATACTACTTTTTAAAAAGAAAATCGATCAAAGTAAACATTAAAAAACAAAAATAATATAACTCTGCCAATAAATAAATTGGAAAAATATTTACCTTTTTTGTAATCAGAAACAACCCGTAAAAATTTATAGAAATTAATTATTCTCTTTTTTAAAAAGCACAAACACTAATTGAAACGTTACAAAAAGCACAATATGTACACTACATAATTGAAACTGAACTCTAAAATTAGCAAAACAAAGTAAAAATAAAACTGTATTAAAATTGCGTTGATTTTCAGTTAGAAGAGGAATCCCCGAATTTGATGGCATGGCGCAATTAGAAACAAAAGTTAGCCATCTGTTAGAAAACAAGAAAAAAATTAAAGACTCGAACCCAAAACAACGCAACATCGAAAACCTAACGACGCATAGTGAAAATTGGTACTAATTAAGCAGCGACGCAACTTCGAAAACAACGCAAAACGAAACGACGCAAAGCGAGGTATAGGTGTACATTGAAATGAAGAGCTGTCGCGGTTTTGACCACTTCTTAGCGGTTTGGAAAAATTAAAAAGTAATGTAAACTTACTTGTGTTTTAATCTTTGATTTTTCTTTTAATTAAATTTAAAATACGATAAACACAAATAAATTCACAATTCATTCATTTAAATTCATTTAAATTAAAGAGCAAAAGGACTGAAATCACGTTGAATGCGTTGGCATCTCTTTCGGCTAAGAACATAAAAATATGATCCTTAGGTGTTTTAAAAAAATTCGTTAAAAAATGGCATGTACTCATATGTTTTTATTGATTTGCTCAATTAAAAAAAACAGAAAGAGTGTACTTCGGCCTGGCCGAACTTCATATACCCTACACACTTATACTTAGAAAACAGGCGTGGCAATGGTTTAATTTTTTTCCTTTTTAATCTCAAATAGCCTGTGATGAAAGACAATAGTCTTGCCAAATTTTATGAAAATATCTCTATTCGTGCTCCTGTACTCGTGCTCTGTTTTATTTAATTAGTGGGCGGATCACGCCCATTTTTGGTGATCTGTTTTGGTCAGAGACAGTGGACTTCTGGACAAAATTTCAACCGCAAATTCGTTCTGCAAGCTGGGAAATTGAGCTATAAGCATGGATGAATTTATATTCACTATGAAAAGTAGGCATGGTAATGGTCCGATTTTCCCATTTTCAATACCGATGAGTTTCTAATGATAGACAATATTCGTACCAAGTTTGATATCTCTATTCGTTCTCTTGTAATCGTGATTTCCACAGACAGATAGACAGACAGATAGACAGACAGACAGACAGACAGACGGACGGACATGGCTAAATCGACTCAGGAGGTCACGCTGATCAAGAATATATATACTTGTCTATACCTGTCACGCCTCCTTTAATGCGTTACACACGGAAGCAGTAAGTGAATATACCCTATTCGCTTCGTGTGTAGGGTATAAAAAACTACATAACATTTCATTTTCGATCAACAAAGAGTTCGTCATTTCAATGTACACATACTGTATGTATGTAGACTTACATATATGCTGGAGGACATGCTGATCAAGAATATATATTATATACACACCTTTCTATACCTGTAACGACTCCTTCTGCATGATAAACGGAAGAAAACTTATTTCAAACATTGCGACCTAATAACTTTTCATTTCTGACATTGGTTTCGAACAATTCGTTATCACAACTTTCCCTAATCCTGACCTTTCTAGTATTTCCAGTAAGGATTACAGGATAAAAACGAGAGAAAAAGTGATGAAATTACTGAAATGAGCAATTACTTTGGTTTAGGATAATCTATAAAGATGAATCTTTCTTTGACAGATTACATAAGTATGTTCTCAGTTGCGGTCTTTCAGAACGTTATTATCTACAACTATACACTTTGAGAATGATATGGTTTTACTGTTACATTATTTCATTTTTGTTACTTTCTATTTCAATAAATTTAGTTTACTCACATCTTTTGTTTCCTTATACAACCGAAAAGTTCGAATATCAAAATTAGCCAAATTCTCCTCTCTGACTATATTAATGTTTATGTCTCCATAAGTTTCGTGTATATCCATGTTTGGTGGCCAGTATTGAACACACATAATCTGTAAGTGCAATTGCTTATTTAATAACACGTGATAGAAATGTAATACAGTTAAATATTAATATGCACGTGTGGAGCGACTATATACTATATATTTGACTATATTTGCGATAACATAATCAAGGAGATCATTTCAAAGAAAACGTCGACATTTAAGCAACATGCTTACTTCTAGATACCGCACTACCAATAATGCACAGTATTGAAAAGTCCTTACATATAGATGTAGATTTAGAGCTTTCAATAATGTCACCATGGAAATCCGTATACCTTCCTTAAGCTAAATGATAAAACACTTGTTGAGATATAGTTACATATGGTGTAAACAAAGTGGCATGAAGGTTAAAGGAAGAGTGAGTAATGGGTATATGAATGTTCTGGGTCAAGGTAGCGGCAGCGCTGCCTAGTGCTCTGCCCGTAGCCTGGTGCTGAGCTAAGAGGGAGGAAAGTAGGCGGACCAAAAGTGGGCGTGTGAAAAGGAGACCTGTGAAAAGTGGACGTGTTCAAAGTGGGCGTTTGAAATGTGGGCGTATGAAAATTGGACAAAAGCGGACGTCAAAAGAGTGGGCGTGTGCAGGTGGAAGTGTCAAAATTAGACGTATTAAAAGAAGGTGTGACGAAAGGGTGGTGGCAACTGTGGGTGTGGAAAACCATTTACGCCACAAGACAGAGGAACAGACGGACAAGCAGATGTACATATTGTATGAAGACAGACGGACGGACTGACAAATGGCTGGATGTAGAGTCGATGATTAATGTTTTACTTGCTGTATGTGTTGTCTGCATTTCGATAGATTGATCACCTGCTCTTCACTAAAAACCCGATAATACAACGTGATCTTTTTAAGTGCGTTGATCAAAGAGTATTAATAGGTAAAAAAATTTCACGAGCCGAATGATGAAGAATATGTCTGTGGTAATAAAAAATTTGATTTCAAACAAATCTAATTTAGCCCAAAAGCCCCGATTTCACTAGCAGCACTTACTAAACACCATTATTTTACAACCCTTATAAAGTAACATTATGTTATCATCTAATTCAAATGTTTTATTGCCAATTCTCCATTTGCCATGTGAACCTCTATGTGGTCCATATAGAGTATCTAACTAATCCTGCTTTTCCAATTCATATAAATGTGATATATTACTGCTGTTGAATCCATTTGCGAGAAAAGGGGATCTTCATCATCATCGTCATTACTCTCAGTAACAGTGTTTGCAGTCTCATCTTTGAATGGTTTTTAATTTATTACTTTAAACGATGTGCTAGTTTTTAGAAAGAGTTCTTTGCTATTGATTGTGACGTTGTTTTGGTTGATTTTATCATTTGATTCAGATTGTTTGACTATTTCTTTTAGAGGTTTTGTGATGAGGCTAAATGTTTCCTCTAATCTTTTCTCCATATCGGCTTCACTCAATTTTAAACTATTCAATATTTCATCAATACATTTCTAGTCATTATTATGTCCTTAAGTACTTTTTCATTCATTGCGCTCTCCTGTTGTTTCCTCATGTATCAGGTTGAACTGCTTTTGATCAGGTCGAACTAGCTTTTGATCAGCTTTCGAACAGTTTTTGAACTGCTTTTGATGAGGTCCAGCAGCTTTTGATGAGGTCGAAAAGCTTTTGAACTGCTTTTGATCAGGTAATCAGCTATCAGGTTGATCGAATCTACTATGAGCTTATGATGATGTTGAAATCATAAAGTAGTAATAGATAATAGAAGGATGCATGTGGTTTTATAGTTATAGTTTATAGTAGAATATAAATATCAAATCCCTTTCTATAACGCTCGCCATCAATTGGTTGGTCTTTACACATGATCACCGTAAATATGTTTCATATTCATTTCGTCTTGTTTGAACATAATTATTAAATTCGCATTATCACGTATCAGATGTTTAGCGATTCGTGTATGTATATGTTTGGCATAAGTAAAAACTATCAATATTTTTATGTCGGCACATACAAAAGTATGCTCGAATATTATTTTGTTTTTCACATGCAACATCATCGAATATCATAATAGAGTTGCGTTTAGCTTCATTTGGTTCTGAAACATCTTCATTTTCGGAAAATGTATAGAAGCCCATGTTTCTTATCGGATCTAATAATTTCTTCAAGTATTAATACTTTGGCTGATATAATGACTCTGAGTACAAATATGTATTCGCAAACTCTCTATTAAATTGAATATGACATTAGTCTTTCCACAATTTGAGTGTGGAACTGTGTCTTACATGTGATGATTTATTTGTCGACAAATCTAAATTTTTAACAATGATATTCTTGTCTTGTTGACAAGATGCTGAGAGAAATAATTGTTTTGTTTTTATCCGTAGCCCTCCAACATTATGATAATAAATAGATAATCCATCGCCACTGGAACGTGAAGAGCAATTGACAGGGTCATGGTCGGCAGAATGAACGCTTTCTTTGCTAGTATTTGCACTACTATGATTCTCTATAATGGCACTGCATCCATTGATGGCGGGGGCAATCCATCTGATATCACTACAGGTCCAGTCCCGTTTTTTGGTTTAGCAACAAACTTTCTAAGTCTGACTGACATCGGCCACAGCTCTCCTTTAAAAACTTCGTTAAATAGATGCGAAGGAACACCCAGTTTAAAGTTCACAAAATTTAGTGTAGATAAGTCAACATCTTTCTTAACCAACCTTATACAGGACAGAATATTCGAATCCACTTTCAGTTTATCAGCGAAGTACTTTTTAATAGCCTCCGGATTTGTGGAAACCTTAAACTTGGAAACATGCAAGTATTTTAAATTGTGCACTACTTCGAGATCATCGCAGCTGGCGGCAACACCATAATGATTGACACTTTTTTCTATGCTCTTATTTGTGTATTTCTTCTTTCTTACTGTGACCCATCTTCTTCCATCGTCAGCAATAATTTCAGTTTCCTTACTCACGACATCGTTTTCGGCAAGTGAGGTGCGGGCGTAAGTACAAGGTTGAGCGCACAACACTTCATTCGATGACAATATAGCTGACGAAGAAACCGGTTTAACCTTGTCTCCCTTTGACGATACCGGTGCACTTTGTATGTTTTCTTCTGCATTTTCGTTGTCTGCCTCGTAATTTGCGAACTTAGAAGAAATGATCATCTTAAGCTCATTAACTTCATTCGCTAATGCAACAACTCGATCGATCAAACTAATATTGCTGCCATTGATGCATTCAGTACATTTGTACTGAGTTCAATATCAATATCCAAACACTTAATATGTAGATATTTAGAACAAAAATTGCATACCACAATTTGCTGTGGAATTTCACAAACTTTATTACAGGAATAACAATTCCGCATTCTAATCACAACCGTACTCGTCAAGAGTTGAAATGCAACTTCAACTGAAATGCAACTTCAAATATACAAGCAGTAGGTGTTAAAAGGGAATATAAGTCCCCCAGATGGATCAACAATAGATAATTTTCAAATATATTGGAAAATAAAAGAAAATATATACATAAATGCGACCATTCTGGACTTACTAACCTTAATTTTTTTTGTGAAAATTCGAACAACTTTGCACTGGCAGCCAAATATTCGCACAACGACGACTTTATACCAATTAAATATAAACAAATAAATCAACAAATACTATGTAAAATCTGAAAGTATACATTTATTATAATTATAAGGAACTGGTAGATATCTTATGTATATAATGTGAGCATAAATAAAAGTTTAATTTCTTAAATATATTTTTGACGTTTCCAAAAATACACCCCGTAAAATCAATATTGCATGCGTGCATGTGATACTGCGGCGAAGTACACATGAGAGGACAAAGCACACGATTTTCTGTGGCGAAGTACACATGAGAGGACAGCGCACACGTTTTTTGTCATAGGTTTAGTGAAATTTCAGAAAAATGCATATGTATTGAAACAGCGAATTCGATGTTTCCTATCTCTGATCGACGTGCAGACATCAAGCAAGCAATATGTGAAAAATGTTTAATAAGGAATGGGAGAATTTTTGTTTGTTTTTTGAAAATAATTTAGGCGAAACACAATGTCTGATTTGTTGATCAATGTCTGATTTGTTGAAATTTCACTATTGACTACAATATCATTCCCATTAATGTTTATGGTTATTTTTCCTTTTTTTTATTGGTGCGCCGCCGGTGCTTCCATCTTTTCAGTGTACCTCAGAAAGAGATTTCTTTCGCAAAACAAGCTCTCTCGGAGCTTCACACGTTGTTTGGTTTTCCCCTCAGCTGTTCTACCCGTTCCATAAGTTGGAGTTAATAAAATAGAAGTGCTTGGGAATTGAACCAGTACGAAAAAAATTATATTATTTTGCTCATGGATGAAATGGCGATTAGAAGGGAATTGCGATACAATTCCAAACTAGATTTAGATGGGTTTGAGGAAAATGGGGTTGAAAGGACAAACCAATCAATGTTTTCCAAATGGGCGCTTGCATTTAATTATTTTGTTTTCAAAAATAGACTTTCTGCCAATATACTGAAAAAGATCGAAATTTTGCATTTTAACAATTTTAATTTTACGAAATTTAACATTTTTGAACAGTTTTGGCAACATAATTAATACTTTCGAAATACCCTATTTTGTGTATAACGACAGTAAAATTTTCTTTCAAAATGAAATACCGCCGCTGATGATTCAAAGTGCCGGCAATATTTAATTTTTCTCCAGTAATTTTTTACTAGAGCACTACAATTAACCAGTAACTCTTGTTGATGCTGCACATAGCTATGCAATGTAAAATATGAAACTTTCAAGGGAAGAAAACCAAAATACAGAAATCAAAAGCTTGAAACAAAATTTTGTCAACACACGTTAATTCACGACGCAGTCTAGCAAAACAGATGTACGCACACATAAACGTTTTATGCTAGCTCTCTCGTTGCTTCTCTTTCTTCACGTTTGCTCTCTCGTTGTTTGATCTCCCCTCAGTTGTTCCGACCACACCATAAAGCGAAAAAGCATCAAAGGCCGAGATGCGACTTCTGTATACTATTTATTCTGTGGTATAAGGTAAGCTTTATACGAAGATCTAAACAATCTTGCAACTTCCCAACCAGTTTTTGCTACCGGTAACCTTGCTAATCGACTTCGGTCATCGGTGAATGTATTGTCATTCACTATCAGCTCTGGTTATCGGTAATATTCATACATTCACTAATCGGCTTCGGCCAGCAGTAATATTTTTATATATTACTAATCGACTTCGGTCACCAGTGAACGCACTATCGTTCACTAATCGGCTTCGGCCAGCAGTAATATTTTTATATATTACTAATCGACTTCGGTCATCAGTGAATGCACTATCATTCACTAATCGGCTTTGGCCATCGGTAATATTCTTATATACTACCAATCGACTTCGGTCATCGGTGAATGCCTTATCATTTAACAATCGGCACAGGCCACCGACGCGCAACCATATTTGCACGCCAACGATAGGAAAGTCTCTGAAACAGGAGATTAACCTAACCAGCATTTTGTTTGATGAATTAAGGCCTTCCGCCGGGAAGCACCTGAGCTTCCAAGCCTTTACTTTTGGCCTTCCGCAGGGAAGCATTTCTGCTTTTCTCTTGTCTAATTAAGGCCTTCAGCCGGTAAGCACCCGAAGCTTCCAAAACCTTACTTCAGGCCTTCCGCCGAGAAACACGCTGGCTAGAAGCTCCTGCTTAGGTGATTTTACATAGGGAAACTGTACAGCCGTTAGCTGCGTGGCACTCTGCCCTTAGTTTCGAGTAGACACAACCACACTCATTGTACGTATTATAAGGTATAGAAATTGTTAAGTAGATGTAAGAATAAAACCAATACAACCATTCCACCTAGCTGAACTCTGCAAAGAGTCAGTGCTACACCTTTTTCATATGTACTTCAGAAAATTCCATTTATACTTCAGAATCTCCATTTGCACTTCAGAAAATTCCATTTATATTTCAGAATTTCCATTTGCACTTCAGAAAATTCCATTTATATTTCAGAATTTCCATTTGCACTTCAGAAAATTCCATTTATACTTCAGAAAATTCCATTTGCACTTCAGAAAATTTAATTTGTACTTCAGAAAATTCCATTTGCACTTCAGAAAATTTAATTTGTACTTAAAAAAATTCCATTTGCACTTCAGAAAATTTAATTTGTACTTCAGAAAATTCCATTTGCACTTCAGAAAATGTTTAATACGTAGAAAATATTTTATTCAGAATGAAAAACGGCTATCTGACCATCAGAAATATTTTGTAAGTTTACAGATTTAAGCCAAATAATAAGATATCTCATTTAATCCGAAAGTAACATTATTTATTTATTATGTAGTATATATATATATTAAGAATGGCTGTTGGCGTGGCTGTTTATTGCCGCAGTACGCTAAACTCGAGAGTTATCTCAAGGTCATCCGACAGTGATGTGGAGTACCTTAATGTTTGCGTAAGTGATAGCAATGTAGATGTTCTCATTTCATGCGTATATAATCCTTCCAGATCTTTTAGCCATCTTATCGACTTTTCGCATTTCGTGATTTGTGGGGATTTTAACATCGACCTGTTAAGTGACGATGGTAATGCTAGTGCCTTGCGAGATAATGTGATTTCATTAGGCCTAACTATTGTTAATAATGATGCGCCCACTCGTTTTTCAGCTAATGATTGTCCTAGCCTACTCGATTATTTCATTGTCTCGGATTTATCCCTTGTTTACCTTTTTGACCAAATTTACTTTTTATCTGATCATGACTTGTTATTCTGCACTTTGGGTATACCCCTGAGTCGTAACTCAAATGAAATGACTTTTTCCTACTATGACTTCAAGTCGATAGACATTCAGAAATTATTTTATGAGTCGAGTATGGATCAGTGGAATAATATTGCTTTGCTCTGCTCCACTGTGGACGAAAAAACATCACTGCTAACGAAGTTAGTTAACGAACTGTTTGTTAAGTGTGTTCCTGTTAGGACTGTAAGGTCGATTAAGGCCACTTGTCCATGGTTCACTGAGACGGTATTGAAAGCCATACGCAAGCGTAACAAGCTGCGTTATCTCTGGAAAAGAAACTCTACATCGGAGAGATGGGAGAGCTACAAGCGTGCACGAAATAACTCGGTTCGTCTTATCAGGCGGTCGAAAGCTGCTTATTTTAGAACCAAGCTTAATGTTTTGTTGCCGCCCAAAGTTCTTTGGAACAATCTTAATAAGTTAGGTGTTCATAACAACAATAGCAACGGTGCTGCCCCTGGTACACTTGACCCTAACATCTTAAATGATCACTTTCTCTCTCATTATACAGATAATACTAACGACAATATATCTACTCTTGGCGTTGAACCTATCAATACTTATACTCGTAGATTTGAATTTACTACTGTATGTGAGTCTGAAGTCTAAGGAGCTGCTAATGGTCAACTCTCATGCAGTTAGTGTAGATGGGGTATATCTTAAATTTGTTAAAATAATCCTGGCGTATATCATTGGTCCCTTTACCCATATTATAAACCACTGTTTTACAACTTCAACTTTCCCTAGTTTGTGGAAAAATGCAATTGTCATACCCTTACCTAAAAAATCGAATGCAGTTGAACCCGTTGATTTTAGGCCAATAAGCATTTTGTCTCCTCTATCAAAAGTACTCGAAATGATCATAGCTAATCAAATTTCTAAGTATTTGACTGAATGTAAGCTCTTGGATGTCAATCAGTCTGGGTTCCGTGCTGGACATAGCTGCACTACCGCAGTCCTTAAGGTCTTAGACGACATCAGACCATTCTACGATAGTGGGATGCTGACCTTATTATGTCTGCTTGACTTCTCCAAGGCTTTTGATACAGTTAATCACTGTTTACTCTGTTGTAAATTAAAACTACTTTTTGGTTTTTGTGATAGTGCCGTAGGTCTTAATAACAGCTATTTAAGTGATAGATTTCAGTCCGTGAAGTGTTCAAATAGGCTTTCTCACTTCAAAAGAATTATCAGCGGAGTACTGCAAGGTTCAGTTTTAGGACCTCTGCTGTTCTCAATGTTTTTAAATGATATTTTTCGTATTTGCACACCACAATTCACGCGTACGCGGATGATATTCAAGTAAGGATAATCTTAGAGAGGATTTGGTAGCTAAAATAAATGAGGTTTTGGATATCATTCAAAGCTGGTCAGTAAAGAACTGCCTGCAACTCAATCCATTGAAGTCAACTGTTCTGCCCATCTCAAGACTAAAATTATGCTATTGTGATATTCCTGACATATTTATTGGCAGAAATAAGCTAAAACTTGTAAATGTGGCGGTCAGCTTAGGCTATCGTATAAATACGGCTATCTGAGTACATTAACAATGTTGTAAGAAATATTTATTTCGTTCTCAGGAATCTTTGGCCTTCTGCACCTTTTACCCCAGTTGTAATTAGACGCAAACTTGTTATGCAGCTAGTTCTACCACTAATTACTTATTCGATTGCAATTTATAATAAACTTGACGCACGCTCCTCTCTCAAGCTCTCCGTTGCTTTTAATTTTGCGACCAGGTACGTGTACGGCCTTCGCAACATTGAGCAGTTAGGTGCATTTAGATATGGCGTACTAGGCTGTGACATTAAGGATTACATTAAAGCTAGAACTTGTATCATTCTACATAAAATTATTCATTCCCGCACTCCTGACTACCTTTTTCAGAAGTTACAGTTCGGTCAATCGCGTAGAGGCCTTTTGTTAATTATCCCCGAATATAGTTGCCTGAACTCTTCAAGATTGTTTTTTATCAACGCCGTAAAACTGTGGAATTCATTGCCCACGAGTCTCAAGCTCATTGCAGAGGCAAGATCTTTCAAGCATGCCACTCTGCACTAGGCTTAAGATATTAGTTTTAAGATACGAATATATATCTATTGTTAATGTTAATAATTATCAATAAGAATTTTGTACTATAAAAGAAATATATTTCTTATTATATAGCCGTTTTTGGAAAAATAAATGAAAATTAAATGAAATGAGTACATGTAAAGGTAAATAATAATTAAAAATCCAAGAAAATATATTCAAGTTCCAACATTCATATCTTCCAAGTCGAGTACACTCGTATTGAAGGTAAGTGCATGCTGCACCGCCCTTCCACAATCACCCTGTGTTACCGTCTCCTTAGCTCTATCTATAGCATCCTCCAAATATTGAAGTCTTTGCTAAAATATTTCTGATGATCAGATTGCCGTTTTTCATTCTGAATAAAATATTTTCTACGTATTAAAAATTTTCTGAAGTGCAAATGGAATTTTCTGAAGTACAAATTAAATTTTCTGAAGTGCAAATGGGATTTTCTGAAGTACAAATTAAATTTTCTGAAGTGCAAATGGAACTTTCTGAAGTGCAAATGGAATTTTCTGAAGTATAAATGAAATTTTCTGAAGTGCAAATGGAAATTCTGAAATATAAATGGAATTTTCTGAAGTGCAAATGGAGATTCTGAAGTATAAATGGAATTTTCTGAAGTGCAAATGGAGATTCTGAAATATAAATGGATTTTTCTGAAATCTAAATGGAAATTTCCGAAGTACATGTGAAAAAGGTGTAGACTGTGAGAACAGTCGTTCGAAATTCGTGTGGCGGTTGAATAACTTGGAGGGTTACGAGACCCCTTTAAGCGAACCCTGGACAGATTGAGCTTCATCCAGGCTGGAAAGCAAAACTCGTCACAAGGTAGGTACCTCGGAAAGGACCTCAAGAGTGCACATTGGCATTGGTACGAACTTGTTAAAAATTTCATGCCTATGCAAAAATGCATAGTGGCATCAAGGTTCAGTAAAAATATCATAACAGAACACATGGTCAGCAACAGCAATAATACAGTTTGGCAATGCAATACAGACAATGGCACAATGGGCGGCACAATATCGGAGAGGCAGTTGTGGAAATCAAGTATTGACTTATTGATTTCTAGGAATTTTTGGGGGCTGCAAGTTGGTTAACCGTCCCGGGCTCCATGAGACCTAGATACGCCTCTGTATAAATAGTAGGCGTGGTCATTACCGTTTTCAAAACAAAATAACTAGCTTAGTTGTTTTATTATTGTGTTCAAATTTAAACTTTATTTCCGTGGTAATAAGCTTGTTTTCATAGTGCTATACTGTATAAGTAGTGTAAAAGTGGGCGGACCGCACCCAGTTTTGGTGTAATAATGTTTTTTTGGAAAATAAGTTGTTATCTAAAGTTTTATTCAGGAAGTTTATATATTTAAAAATATAACCATCTTTTGCCTGTGTAACCTAAAAGTGGGCGGATCACGCCCATATTTGGAATATTAACCGATAATGCTACTCTATACTCAGGAATGAAATTTTGTTGTCACAACTCAAAAACGAACGCTGATTTCACATTTCTAATAAAAGATAGGCGTGGTCGTGTACCGATTTTGCCCATTTTGAATACCAACCTCCACACCACAAGAAACAATGTTCCTGCAAAATTTCATCACGATATCTTTACCGGTTCTCCTGTGATGGTGATTTCAACAGACAGACAGACAGACAGACGGACGGACGGACATGGCTAAATCGATTCAGGAGGATCAATAATATATATACTTTTCTGTACGTATCGTCTCCATTTCTATGCGTTACACATTTCGTGACAAAGTTAATATACCCTTAACCTTAAGGTGTAGGGTATAAAAAAGAAGTCCCTAAATTTGTTGTATTAACTCTTCTCGGACGAACATCAAATGCTTATTCTAATAAAAGCTATGCAATGAAGAAAAAGAATAAGTGGTGCATCCTAGGTTTACCTACTCAATCCTCTCTATTCCTAAAAATAAAAACAACATAACAAGAAAAAATCGTATGCAAAATAACGTAAGCCAAACTCCTACAAGAACAAGAACAAAATAAGCAAAAGAATTTTAATTCGTACATGTTCACTGTCGCTACGTCTGTACACTGTACATACACATACTGTGCTACAGTCAGCATTCGATCGGTGAGTTGGATCTTATCTTCCATCGTGATCAGTTCTTTCCTGTCCCTTGGTAGCTCCCGATTCATTATCCTATTTATAGCTGCCCTCACACATGTGTTCATCGGTTACATTTCTTCATCCATTTCGATGTCCACTTCGTTGTCCGGTTCGTAGCGTGTGTCGTCCTCTGGTCGATAATATAGGTTATCGCCGTTCATCTGTTCCTGGTAGTTCGAGTAGAGATTTTTGTATCCTTGTGCATCGTTGGTGTCGTCATCGGAGTCGATTATAATGAAGGTTGAGAAAGGCATCGTTCGCTTGGTATTCGTTGTGGTCACATTGCAGTTCTGACTACGAATGGCTTACTTGTTGCGCGGTTTGTTGTTATATAGTTGTCGTCTATCATCGTATTCACGGTTCTGTTGGCCTGTTCTGTCGGGTTCTCTTGTGGAGTATATGGTGCCGTAAACTGTTGTTTGATACCCATTTCTCGGAGAAACATTGGGCCATCCGAATCGTGCTCGCGGAAGGCTCTTTTTAGATGTTCGGTTGCTACTTTCCGAAGCGGAATTATCTCGGTCCATTTAGAAAACTTGTCGAAGAATACGAGTAGCATGCAATTCCCATGTTTTGACCGTGGCAACAGGCCAATGACGTCGGTACATACCGTTTCCCATGGTTCTTTGGCGTGTGATGACATGTATCCTGCAGGCTTCTGCTGACTTGGTTTATACCTCTGACATGAGTTACAATTTCGCATGTATCGTTTTATATCGCGGAACATACCTGACCAGTAATACTTGTTGGCCATCCTGATCATTGTTCTACGAATACCCCCATGCGCGGCACACGGGCCTTTGTGGTTCTCTTGGAAAACTCGTTCTCGTAGATTGATTGACACACATAGTTTCCATGACGTGGTGTCTTCGTCGTTCAGCTGGCTGGAGATGTGTCGATACACCTGTTCGTTCTGCATTGCATAATCGACATATTTCTGGGGATTCTCTCTGACTTCTTTGATCTTTCTCTCAAGCCACGTGCAGGTATTTACCGTCGTGTTGGGCTCTATAGAGTGATCTTCCCTGCCTTTTCTGGTGGTGGCTCTTGTGGTTGTCTTGATAACGCATCGGCGATCACATTGAGTTTTCCTTTTCGGTTGTATGTCGAACATGTATTGTTGGAGCTCTAGGGCCCATCTCGCTATCCGTCCTGACGGACTCTCTATGGAATTGAGCTATTTCAACAAATTCGAGTTTGAATTCGCCCTTAGTTTCGAGTAGACACAACCACACTCATTGTACGTATTATAAGGTATAGAAATTGTTAAGTAGATATAAGAATAAAACCAATACAACCAATCCACCGAGCTGAACTCTGCAAAGAGTCAGTGCTACACCTTTTTCATATGTACTTCAGAAAATTCCATTTATACTTCAGAATCTCCATTTGCACTTCAGAAAATTCCATTTATATTTCAGAATTTCCATTTGCACTTCAGAAAATTCCATTTATATTTCAGAATTTCCATTTGCACTTCAGAAAATTCCATTTATACTTCAGAAAATTCCATTTGCACTTCAGAAAATTTAATTTGTACTTCAGAAAATTCCATTTGCACTTCAGAAAATTTAATTTGTACTTAAAAAAATTCCATTTGCACTTCAGAAAATTTAATTTGTACTTCAGAAAATTCCATTTGCACTTCAGAAAATGTTTAATACGTAGAAAATATTTTATTCAGAATGAAAAACGGCTATCTGACCATCAGAAATATTTTGTAAGTTTACAGATTTAAGCCAAATAATAAGATATCTCATTTAATCCGAAAGTAACATTATTTATTTATTATGTAGTATATATATATATTAAGAATGGCTGTTGGCGTGGCTGTTTATTGCCGCAGTACGCTAAACTCGAGAGTTATCTCAAGGTCATCCGACAGTGATGTGGAGTACCTTAATGTTTGCGTAAGTGATAGCAATGTAGATGTTCTCATTTCATGCGTATATAATCCTTCCAGATCTTTTAGCCATCTTATCGACTTTTCGCATTTCGTGATTTGTGGGGATTTTAACATCGACCTGTTAAGTGACGATGGTAATGCTAGTGCCTTGCGAGATAATGTGATTTCATTAGGCCTAACTATTGTTAATAATGATGCGCCCACTCGTTTTTCAGCTAATGATTGTCCTAGCCTACTCGATTATTTCATTGTCTCGGATTTATCCCTTGTTTACCTTTTTGACCAAATTTACTTTTTATCTGATCATGACTTGTTATTCTGCACTTTGGGTATACCCCTGAGTCGTAACTCAAATGAAATGACTTTTTCCTACTATGACTTCAAGTCGATAGACATTCAGAAATTATTTTATGAGTCGAGTATGGATCAGTGGAATAATATTGCTTTGCTCTGCTCCACTGTGGACGAAAAAACATCACTGCTAACGAAGTTAGTTAACGAACTGTTTGTTAAGTGTGTTCCTGTTAGGACTGTAAGGTCGATTAAGGCCACTTGTCCATGGTTCACTGAGACGGTATTGAAAGCCATACGCAAGCGTAACAAGCTGCGTTATCTCTGGAAAAGAAACTCTACATCGGAGAGATGGGAGAGCTACAAGCGTGCACGAAATAACTCGGTTCGTCTTATCAGGCGGTCGAAAGCTGCTTATTTTAGAACCAAGCTTAATGTTTTGTTGCCGCCCAAAGTTCTTTGGAACAATCTTAATAAGTTAGGTGTTCATAACAACAATAGCAACGGTGCTGCCCCTGGTACACTTGACCCTAACATCTTAAATGATCACTTTCTCTCTCATTATACAGATAATACTAACGACAATATATCTACTCTTGGCGTTGAACCTATCAATACTTATACTCGTAGATTTGAATTTACTACTGTATGTGAGTCTGAAGTTTCTAAGGAGCTGCTAATGGTCAACTCTCATGCAGTTAGTGTAGATGGGGTATATCTTAAATTTGTTAAAATAATCCTGGCGTATATCATTGGTCCCTTTACCCATATTATAAACCACTGTTTTACAACTTCAACTTTCCCTAGTTTGTGGAAAAATGCAATTGTCATACCCTTACCTAAAAAATCGAATGCAGTTGAACCCGTTGATTTTAGGCCAATAAGCATTTTGTCTCCTCTATCAAAAGTACTCGAAATGATCATAGCTAATCAAATTTCTAAGTATTTGACTGAATGTAAGCTCTTGGATGTCAATCAGTCTGGGTTCCGTGCTGGACATAGCTGCACTACCGCAGTCCTTAAGGTCTTAGACGACATCAGACCATTCTACGATAGTGGGATGCTGACCTTATTATGTCTGCTTGACTTCTCCAAGGCTTTTGATACAGTTAATCACTGTTTACTCTGTTGTAAATTAAAACTACTTTTTGGTTTTTGTGATAGTGCCGTAGGTCTTAATAACAGCTATTTAAGTGATAGATTTCAGTCCGTGAAGTGTTCAAATAGGCTTTCTCACTTCAAAAGAATTATCAGCGGAGTACTGCAAGGTTCAGTTTTAGGACCTCTGCTGTTCTCAATGTTTTTAAATGATATTTTTCGTATTTGCACACCACAATTCACGCGTACGCGGATGATATTCAAGTAAGGATAATCTTAGAGAGGATTTGGTAGCTAAAATAAATGAGGTTTTGGATATCATTCAAAGCTGGTCAGTAAAGAACTGCCTGCAACTCAATCCATTGAAGTCAACTGTTCTGCCCATCTCAAGACTAAAATTATGCTATTGTGATATTCCTGACATATTTATTGGCAGAAATAAGCTAAAACTTGTAAATGTGGCGGTCAGCTTAGGCTATCGTATAAATACGGCTATCTGAGTTGTTCGGACCACATTAACAATGTTGTAAGAAATATTTATTTCGTTCTCAGGAATCTTTGGCCTTCTGCACCTTTTACCCCAGTTGTAATTAGACGCAAACTTGTTATGCAGCTAGTTCTACCACTAATTACTTATTCGATTGCAATTTATAATAAACTTGACGCACGCTCCTCTCTCAAGCTCTCCGTTGCTTTTAATTTTGCGACCAGGTACGTGTACGGCCTTCGCAACATTGAGCAGTTAGGTGCATTTAGATATGGCGTACTAGGCTGTGACATTAAGGATTACATTAAAGCTAGAACTTGTATCATTCTACATAAAATTATTCATTCCCGCACTCCTGACTACCTTTTTCAGAAGTTACAGTTCGGTCAATCGCGTAGAGGCCTTTTGTTAATTATCCCCGAATATAGTTGCCTGAACTCTTCAAGATTGTTTTTTATCAACGCCGTAAAACTGTGGAATTCATTGCCCACGAGTCTCAAGCTCATTGCAGAGGCAAGATCTTTCAAGCATGCCACAATTGAATTCTTCTCGTAATATCGATTCTCCTGACACTGCCTCTCATAATCTTCTACTATCATTCATTCTCTTCCTCTTCTACATACACATTCTCTTTCTATTCCTGTCTACTATCTTCGATACCTTCCTCTCTCTGCTATCTCTTTCCTCTGCACTAGGCTTAAGATATTAGTTTTAAGATACGAATATATATCTATTGTTAATGTTAATAATTATCAATAAGAATTTTGTACTATAAAAGAAATATATTTCTTATTATATAGCCGTTTTTGGAAAAATAAATGAAAATTAAATGAAATGAGTACATGTAAAGGTAAATAATAATTAAAAATCCAAGAAAATATATTCAAGTTCCAACATTCATATCTTCCAAGTCGAGTACACTCGTATTGAAGGTAAGTGCATGCTGCACCGCCCTTCCACAATCACCCTGTGTTACCGTCTCCTTAGCTCTATCTATAGCATCCTCCAAATATTGAAGTCTTTGCTAAAATATTTCTGATGATCAGATTGCCGTTTTTCATTCTGAATAAAATATTTTCTACGTATTAAAAATTTTCTGAAGTGCAAATGGAATTTTCTGAAGTGCAAATGGAATTTTCTGAAGTATAAATGAAATTTTCTGAAGTGCAAATGGAAATTCTGAAATATAAATGGAATTTTCTGAAGTGCAAATGGAGATTCTGAAGTATAAATGGAATTTTCTGAAGTGCAAATGGAGATTCTGAAATATAAATGGATTTTTCTGAAATCTAAATGGAAATTTCCGAAGTACATGTGAAAAAGAGTGTAGACTGTGAGAAAAGTCGTTCGAAATTCGTGTGGCGGTTGAATAACTTGGAGGGTTACGAGAGCCCTTTAAGCGAACCCTGGACAGATTGAGCTTCATCCAGGCTGGAAAGCAAAACTCGTCACAAGGTAGGTACCTCGGAAAGGACCTCAAGACTGCACATTGGCATTGGTACGAACTTGTTAAAAATTTCATGCCTATGCAAAAATGCATAGTGGCATCAAGGTTCAGTAAAAATATCATAACAGAACACATGGTCAGCAACAGCAATAATACAGTTTGGCAATGCAATACAGACAATGGCACAATGGGCGGCACAATATCGGAGAGGCAGTTGTGGAAATCAAGTATTGACTTATTGAATTCTAGGAATTTTTGGGGGCTGCAAGTTGGTTAACCGTCCCGGGCTCCATGAGACCTAGATACGCCTCTGTATAAATAGTAGGCGTGGTCATTACCGTTTTCAAAACAAAATAACTAGCTTAGTTGTTTTATTATTGTGTTCAAATTTAAACTTTATTTCCGTGGTAATAAGCTTGTTTTCATAGTGCTATACTGTATAAGTAGTGTAAAAGTGGGCGGACCGCACCCAGTTTTGGTGTAATAATGTTTTTTTGGAAAATAAGTTGTTATCTAAAGTTTTATTCAGGAAGTTTATATATTTAAAAATATAACCATCTTTTGCCTGTGTAACCTAAAAGTGGGCGGATCACGCCCATATTTGGAATATTAACCGATAATGCTACTCTATACTCAGGAATGAAATTTTGTTGTCACAACTCAAAAACGAACGCTGATATCACATTTCTAATAAAAGATAGGCGTGGTCGTGTACCGATTTTGCCCATTTTGAATACCAACCTCCACACCACAAGAAACAATGTTCCTGCAAAATTTCATCACGATATCTTTACCGGTTCTCCTGTGATGGTGATTTCAACAGACAGACAGACAGACAGACGGACGGACGGACATGGCTAAATCGATTCAGGAGGATCAATAATATATATACTTTTCTGTACGTATCGTCTCCATTTCTATGCGTTACACATTTCGTGACAAAGTTAATATACCCTTAACCTTAAGGTGTAGGGTATAAAAAAGAAGTCCCTAAATTTGTTGTATTAACTCTTCTCGGACGAACATCAAATGCTTATTCTAATAAAAGCTATGCAATGAAGAAAAAGAATAAGTGGTGCATCCTAGGTTTACCTACTCAATCCTCTCTATTCCTAAAAATAAAAACAACATAACAAGAAAAAATCGTATGCAAAATAACGTAAGCCAAACTCCTACAAGAACAAGAACAAAATAAGCAAAAGAATTTTAATTCGTACATGTTCACTGTCGCTACGTCTGTACACTGTACATACACATACTGCGCTACAGTCAGCATTCGATCGGTGAGTTGGATCTTATCTTCCATCGTGATCAGTTCTTTCCTGTCCCTTGGTAGCTCCCGATTCATTATCCTATTTATAGCTGCCCTCACACATGTGTTCATCGGTTACATTTCTTCATCCATTTCGATGTCCACTTCGTTGTCCGGTTCGTAGCGTGTGTCGTCCTCTGGTCGATAATATAGGTTATCGCCGTTCATCTGTTCCTGGTAGTTCGAGTAGAGATTTTTGTATCCTTGTGCATCGTTGGTGTCGTCATCGGAGTCGATTATAATGAAGGTTGAGAAAGGCATCGTTCGCTTGGTATTCGTTGTGGTCACATTGCAGTTCTGACTACGAATGGCTTACTTGTTGCGCGGTTTGTTGTTATATAGTTGTCGTCTATCATCGTATTCACGGTTCTGTTGGCCTGTTCTGTCGGGTTCTCTTGTGGAGTATATGGTGCCGTAAACTGTTGTTTGATACCCATTTCTCGGAGAAACATTGGGCCATCCGAATCGTGCTCGCGGAAGGCTCTTTTTAGATGTTCGGTTGCTACTTTCCGAAGCGGAATTATCTCGGTCCATTTAGAAAACTTGTCGAAGAATACGAGTAGCATGCAATTCCCATGTTTTGACCGTGGCAACAGGCCAATGACGTCGGTACATACCGTTTCCCATGGTTCTTTGGCGTGTGATGACATGTATCCTGCAGGCTTCTGCTGACTTGGTTTATACCTCTGACATGAGTTACAATTTCGCATGTATCGTTTTATATCACGGAACATACCTGACCAGTAATACTTGTTGGCCATCCTGATCATTGTTCTACGAATACCCCCATGCGCGGCACACGGGCTATTGTGGTTCTCTTGGAAAACTCGTTCTCGTAGATTGATTGACACACATAGTTTCCATGACGTGGTGTCTTCGTCGTTCAGCTGGCTGGAGATGTGTCGATACACCTGTTCGTTCTGCATTGCATAATCGACATATTTCTGGGGATTCTCTCTGACTTCTTTCATCTTTCTCTCAAGCCACGTGCAGGTATTTACCGTCGTGTTGGGCTCTATAGAGTGATCTTCCCTGTCTTTTCTGGTGGTGGCTCTTGTGGTTGTCTTGATAACGCATCGGCGATCACATTGAGTTTTGCTTTTCGGTTGTATGTCGAACATGTATTGTTGGAGCTCTAGGGCCCATCTCGCTATCCGTCCTGACGGACTCTCTATGGAATTGAGCTATTTCAACGAATTCGCACTTGTCGACGTTTAACTTGAGATTCGCTTGTCGTAGTCTTCGGAATACTTCTTTCAAGTTTTTCAGATGCTCTTCTAGTGACGTTCCCGTGACGATTAGGTCATCCAAATAAGCGAATGCGTCTAGTTCCATGTCTGGTCCTATGACTTGGTCTAGCGCTCGTTGGAATGTTGCCGGTGCTGAATGTAGACCGAACGGCATCACGCGTGATTGGAATAGCCCTCTTCCAGGAAGCGTGAAAGCTACGTATTGCTTGCTACTTTCGGCCATTGTAATCTGCCAGTATCTGCTCTTTAAATCGAGGCTACTTATGTAACGGGCATCTCGTAGTCGATCTAGTATGTGGTGTATTCGTGGTATTGGATAGGCGTCGGGGATAGACGTCGTGTTTAATTGTGGGTAATCAATGCATAGTCGCCATTTGCCTGTTTTCTTGCGGACTAGTACTATCGGCGCACTATATGGACTGTGGGATGGTTTAATACACATGTTTTCTAGTAACGCATCTATGTCATATTTCATGTTTAACGCATCTATTTTATGTTCGTCCTGTAGATCGTCGCGCATGATAATATTGTGCTCGGTTATGATGCTCGTCTCTTGGATTTCACCAAACTTATGCAGTTCCTTTCGTAGGATTCTCTCTGCATCTTCTATTGTGACTTCTCGTGCCTCGTTGATCGTGGTGCATATTGTCTGGTGATCCGTGTCTTTTCAATATTTAGTTGTATTGTTTGTGTGCCTAACTGAAGCCTAGCGTTTGCTTGGCATAGAAAATCCATACCCAATATGACGTCGATGATAACTTCTGGTAGACTCGGTACCAAGTAGCTCTTGCCTCCTCTACCTATGCGTATTGTGTTTTCGCCTAGGCTGGTTTTGAGGGACCCGTCGGCTGGTGTCACCGTGGTCTTCCGGGGTGTCGTGTTGCAAATCCTTATTGTTTTGTTGACTATGTTCTAGGATATAAACCTTATCGTCGCGCGAGTGTCAATTGTTGCGTCGACTTCTTCTCCATTGAGGGACACCCTGGCAAAGATGCGTCTCTTATCGACCCGAAGACTGGCATTTACTGCTCGCGAGTGTTCCTCCTTGGGAATTCTACCTCCACTCGCTGTGGGCGAATTCCCGAAGCGTTTCCCTCTTGCGTTCGGCAGCTTGATTGTTCGGAATCCTCGTCGTCCGCACTCCCAGCAGAAGAGAACCTGACGATTGCGACATCCCTGCGCTCTGTGTCCATCTTTCCCGCAATTGCGACACGCTGTCCTTGGATCGATTCGTTGCTCAGGCCCAACTGCCTGTCGCGTGTTTCGTTGATACTGACTAACCGGGGCGATGGCTCTAATGTCTTGTCCTCCGGCGGCTAGACACTCGAAGTCTTCGGCTAATGTCATCAGCTCCTGCAGCGTGTGGAAGTTCATCCGTTTGATATAGAACTAAAATTCGGTCCTCGCGTTCCGGTAGATCCGTTCCAGCTTCTGTGTTTTGTCGTAGTCTGTGTATCGCATGAGGTTTTGTAGGCGGATCACATAGTCTTTGCACATTTCTGGTTCCATCTGACATGAGCTACGGATTTTGTCTTCCAGACTTTCGCAATAGCGAGGAGGTAGGAAAAAATTATGGAAGTCTTTTTTAAATACGCTGCCACATCGCTGCCACATTGCGTTGTTGTTACGATACCATAACAACGCTTTTCCTTTCAGCATCTCTGGCATGGTTCACGGTAGTAAGTCCAGGTCGAGGCCGAATGTTTCTGCCAACTCTTCGATCCTCTCCGTAAATAGCAGAGGATCCTTGTCTCCCTCATATCTCTCTGACCATTTTCAGACGATGTCGATCACGATGGAGTATTGTTGAGACGGGACCCTAGGTGTGGTCGCTGCGGTTTGGTCAGATGGCACGAACGGCGTTTTCGTGTCGATTGCTTTTAGTCTATCCGCTGTTGCTCCTTGTTGGACTGGTTTTGGTTCCAGAGTTTTCACTCTCAGTTGCTGTGTTGATGCGCTTCTCCTGCCATATTTCAGCTCGAATGCCTTCAATTGGTCGTCTACGTCCGACTCATGGATCTCGTCAATGATTCAGTTGCAGAACCGTTTTCGTTGGTCTTCCCATAAGCCTCCTGTGTTGAGTCCATACGTCACCATGATGCTCCTCAGCTCTTCCTTGGAGAGTTTTACACCCATCCAAATTGTACCATTTTGCCGTTGGTTTATTTTCTCTGTTTTAGTCTTTTGTGCAATCAAAGTCCCTGTTCTGGCGCCACTTGTAACAAACCTTCGGCCGGGATAATCTCAGCGGCCTCCAGGGTTTAAATTACAAGACTCGGTTTCGGTTATATTTTATTTTATTTATTCAATTTGGTTTACAATGATTAATTCGTCCTCCTTTGTTGCAGAGAAATGCGAAGTTTTGTCTCGATGATCCCTATCTGATGTTACGCTCTGCTATCGCCACTTGGCAATTCTGCTGGTGGACATACACCGAACGAGAACTGCCAGCGGTTTACTCGTGTGGTTGTACAATTTAGCTGGTGGCTATACACCGGCCAAGAACAACTAATTGGTTCACTATAGTTATTTAATTAGTATAACGAACTTTACTGGTGGGCATACGCCGAAAAAGAACAGCTAATTGTTCACTGTTTATTGTTTAATTAGTTACTTTACGTAACGTTTTTGGTAGTCGTAGCACTGATTGTCCGTTTCACTCTTACTTCGAAACACTGACTTATAATCACTCACTGATCGACTAAATGCGCGTGGCGTATTCGTTGCTCACTAACTGATCCCTTCTGTACTGCTGTTTGCGTATTTATATGTCCTGCGTTACTTGTTCTTGCTTTTAAAGTTTGTTCGTAAACAAGTTCGATTTGTTCTTCGTTGCTATGCTATTTGTGGGTGTTACTTTAGTTCGTCTACACAATCCCCTTTCTGTTGGTTGCTCCCTTTTCGTTTGATGGTGACTGGCTCGTAAACATGTTGCCGTTGTTCTTCATTGCTCTGTTTATTTTGCTCTCCGTTCGTCGGTTGCGGTGTAGTGAGTTTTCTCACCAATCGGGGTTGCCTCCTTGACGAATTTGTGAAGCGTAATATTGTTGTACGGCAATTTTCGTCTTTTGAAAATTGTCGTTACAGTACAAAACTGTCCCAAATGTCAAACAAACAAAAGCTCAAAATTGCTAAAAATGCCTATTGTGTTAAGGGATACAGCAATGCGACCATTCGACAAAGTTTATATGGATATGGTAGGCATTTCGCCAGAGATGGTATCCGGTAATGAGTACATTTTAAAATTCCAAGACGAATGTTCAAAATTTATGGCATCTACAGGTATCCCAGACGCTTTCTACTTCTAAATAGTCTCGCGTTACAGAATTTCAAGAATTCTAATTACGGACAACGGAACTAATCTCTTCTCGAAATTGTTCTCGTACACATGCAAATTAAAGGGTTTTCCAATAAGAGATGTACTTTTGAATAGCCCGCTATTTCGGTAGCTGTCACTTTTGAAGCTGTTATTTTTGACATTTGACAAGTAGAAACTACGCCATTACTAAAAATGGAACGATACACGCTGCAACAAAGCATTGAAATTATTAAAATTCACTACAAAAATGGTGAACATTTTGCAGTCACAGTTCGCAAAACTAAAGCATTTTTGGGTCGTCGTGAAGCACCTTGTCGGACCGAAATACAGAAATTGGTGGAAAAATTCGAGCTGTTGGGACAAGTGATGTGAAGAATAAAACCCGTGCACGTCGCTCAAGAACAACTGAGAATATTGATGCTGCAGCCGAAAGTGTTGAGGATAACCCAGGTTTGTCCATTCCTGATCGTTCTTTGGAATTGGGCATTCCACAAACGTCATTACACAGTATTTTGCATAAAGACTTGGGTCTTAAGGCTTATAAAGTTCAGTTAACACAAGAACTCAAGCCGGCCGATCATCAACAACGTCGTGTCTTTGCTGATTGGGTCCTTGAAATGCATGAAAATGATCCGGAATTCCATCGAAAAATCATCTTGACTGAGCATGCCTATTTCCACCTCGGTGGCTACGTCAACAAGCAAAATTGTGTGAAAACCCAAGAGTTATTGTTGAGAAGCCTCTCCATCCTCAACGTGTGACAATTTGGTGCGGTTTATGGTCCGGCGGTGTCATTGGACCTTACTTTTTCGAAAATGAGGTTCCATTCCTTTGGGGCCACGTGAAAGATAAGGTCTACGTCAACAGCCCAGCGTCGATTCAAGACCCCAAAGATGGAATTCGTGAGGCTATCGAGGACATAGGGCAGCCACTTTGCGATTTGGTTATGGACAATTTCCTAAAAAGGATATGGTCCTGTAAGCATGGTCGTGGTGGCCATTTGGCTGATGTTGTTTTTCATTATTAAAGGCATACCTTCATCTTTATTACGAAATAAACATGCGATAATTTATCTCAAAAAATGGCATTTTTCTTTGAATATCAAAATTACACCTCTTATTGGAAAACCTTTTATTAGGAATTCAAACATTTCATATAACGCCATATCATCCACAAGCTAATGGCTCGTTAGAGAGAAGCCACAGAACTTAAGCAGAATATTTGTGTCGTTTTTCTAACAAAGACAGGTCAAATTGGGACAAGTGGTTAACTAAGTGTCCACAACACTCCCCATATTACGAAAGAAAAATCGTTAACACTTTTTCGCATTCTATTCGGATTTGACATAATCCGGTATATAAGGCCGATGATCCGAACAAACTATTAAAATTTCAGAATCAGAAAGCTCATGAGATAGTGAGAAAGATCCAAAACATAGCTAAAGAAATAGCTAAAAACAGTATGATAGTAGGTTAAATTCATTAGAATTTAAGGTTTTTGTTTTACTTAAAAATCAGACTAGGAAAAATAAGTTTACCCCAATACGTATAGGGTCGTATAAGCTAGTAAGGATTAAAAGTCCAATAACGATAGTTTTAAATATCAAGAGAAAGGGGGAACTCTACCATAATAATAATATACTTAAGTTATATAATAGTAAATAATGAAAAAAGGGGTACCGGTTAATTCGTGCGGTTTTCTAACAGATGGCGTAACTTGACTTTTATTCCAGTGATTCACCTTTCCAAATATGTGTTGGAAAGCTACTGTCATATAGTTTCACAATCAGTATGTGTCATTTAGCTGAAGCGTAAACAACAATCCTTTTTTTTTACTCTGAAAATGTCGAATTTTGTGCCGAATAAATTGTTTTTGCGGGGAGTTCTTCTTTATTAAAAAAAGGCTGCCGAAAGTCATCGTATTTTGGTGGAAGAGCGTACGTGCCAGAATTGGTATGAACGGTTTAAAAGTGGCAATTTTGACTTGCAGGACGATGAACGTCCCGGACAGCCAAAAAAGTTTAAAGATCACGAATTGGAGACATTGCTCGACAGAGATCCATCCCAAACGCAAGAAGAACTTGCAAAATCACTTGGCGTCGCGAATATTTGTAATAATTTTTTCACAATAAAGCATCAATTTTCAAAAAAAACCGCACGAATTAACCGGTACCTCTAATAGGAATAATCAGATATTAAGTTAAGTTAAAGTTATTAAAATCACAATACGCATCATATTAGGAGTAGGGTAGAATGAATAGACACATAATAGGATTGATATGATATAATAGGATAGTACAATATAAAATTAACATGTTTAAGTTTCATTAATAATAATTTTGAAATATACTTAAATTAGAGAGTATAATTGTATATGAAAATTCACAACTATTAGGAATTTGTGACGCCTTCCAAAAACGCAGATCTTTCTGAATGGAATTAAGCTGCTTTCAAAAGAAGCCTGTGAAAACCACTTGATTCAGTTTTTCAACCAGAAACTACAGAAGTTCTTCACTGATGACATCTCTGCCCGAAAAATGGCGAAACATTGTAGATTTGCATATTTGGTTTAAATAAATTCATTTTCAAACTATTAGACTAGACTTTTACTAATCAATATTATAAAAACGGGACGGTACAATTTTCAGACAAAAAAAAGAATTCCCCGGATCATTCCGGGTCAATTATATCTGGAAAAGTTTCTCATAATTCTCTGAAGTTTTATAAACTGCAAACAATTTCATCGGCGCTCATCCGCTTCAAAACTTCTACCTTCCGAACTTTTTGGACTTTTGGCCGCTACCAAGACGAGATCTTCTACTGTGCGTCGTCGTCGCACTAAAGTCTCACAGTTGTTCGTTGACATAGTCGCCATAGTAGTCACACCGTCGCCATTGTTGCCACAATCGCTCACACAGTCTCATTTGTAATCGCTGACGCATAGCGCCACATAGTCGCATAAGTCTCGCAGTCACATACTCGGTCGCCATACTTGGTCGTACAATCACATCAATCCAACACAACAGTGTTCTAATACGACTAGAAACACACGTTTTATTAGACGTAAAATCCATAGAGGAAACAAAATTGGAGTTTTGAATTAATCCGATTATTTTTTTAATATTTTATCTCCGACTCCGACGAGCTAAATCAAGCAAAGAAAGTCATTACAACTTCAGCTTTTTAGATGTCCGCTTTTGATGGTTTGGATTGCGGTTTGGATTGGTTTGCGTTCATGCCAAGCACCTTTATAGCAGTGCCAGCTAAAAATAGCTCAGAACTATTTAAATTATAATATTTACAATATTATGATTACAATATAATTTATAAATAAATATCTATAATAAAATAAAGTAAAATTTACCTTAGTAAAATCAAATGTCTTTGTGAGCATAATAACAACACTAACATTTTCCTGCCAAATCATTCTCCAAAATGCATTTACTGTTTGTTCAACTGGACCTTGGGTAACAATGTAAGCATTTGGTTTCAGAAGACTCTGTAATTATCAGAAAATATAAATAGATCGAATTCAAAAAGTAATAGGAGTAGGAATTAATAATGCGGATTTAGATAACAGATGGCGTAACTAGCGTTATGTGCATCAGAGCACACCGCGGCCATTTTCTTTGTTTTTGTCTGTCATTAAGCTAAAAATTTCAGTTTGTGTCATTTCGTTGAAGTGTAAACAACAAAGTTTTTTATTGCATCAAACATATAAGCTTATGCTGTGTATTTGGTGGGATCAGAAGGGTGTGGTGTATTACGAGCTGTTAAAACCAAATGAAACGGTTAACGCTGATCGCTACAGACGCCAATTGAACGAACTGGCAAAGAAACTAAACAAAAAACACAATATAGCTCGAAATACACCACAAAGTTTTGTTCCACGATCACAATGCCAAACCACATCGTTAAAGAAAAAGAAACATCGTTAAAGAAAAAATAAAGAGGCTCGGTTGGGATCATCTTGATCACCCCCCGTACTCTCCCGACCTTGCTCCTTCTGATTACCATTTGTTCCGACAATGCAGATCAGCCTGGCAGATGTACGCTTTCGAAATGCTGAAGAAGTGCGAAAATGGGTCGATGAATGGATTGCCTCGAAAGACGAGGACTTCTTCAAACGAGGAATCAATAAACTTCCCAGAAGATGGGAGGAAGTCATAGCCAACGATGGCCAATATATTGCTTAATGTACTCATTCATTTTGTTATTCAAATAAATGCCATTTTCAAGCCAAAAAAATCCGCATTATTAATTCCTACTCCTAATATTTAAGTAGATTAAGTGAGAATCATATTAAAATTTTATTTCGAGAAATGTGAAAATGTAATGTGAAATTATTTCGAAAAATAATTTATTTCGATAAATTATTATATTTTATTTCGAAAAATTTGAAAATTGTATTCTACTAAAAGTAAAGAATTTTTAAAGAGAAACCTGAAAAGAACTCCTGTGATTTGTCGCATTTTTTTCAAATAGAAAAAAGAAAAATCAATAATTTATTTATTAAAAAAAACAATTTTTTTTAAATAAATAAAAAACAAAATTAACTCAAACCTAGAGAAACAAAATTTGGAAAACCAAAATCTTTTCGAATCTCTACTCATCCCTGAAGCTATTAAAGATTTGCCGCATTTTGAGGGAAACCCGCGGTTATTATACGAATTTATAAGCAATGTCTAGGAAATCCTTTTCTTTATTAAAGAATACAATAATAAAGCACACATACAAATTCTATTGCGAGCTACTCGCAACTAAATAATAGGAAAAGCGAATGAAGTTCTTAATATGTACGGAACAGTTCTCGATTGGAATAGCATAAAAAGCAATTTAATTCTTCATTACTCCGAACCGAACAAAAGAACCTAGTCTTCCTTAATAAGAGATCTCCACAATTCCCGACAAGGGTTTAAAACTATAGAAAATTTTTATAGTGAAATCATTGAAATAAATCTGCACTTTTTAATAATATTCAACTACACGAATATGATAGTAAAGTTATTGAGGCGAAGAAAACTCTGTTCTCAGAAATTTGTCTTAATAGTTTTTTAGTAGGATTAATAGAACCTCTAGGCTCAATCATCCGAGCATCCAAGCCTGATACTCTCCCAACCGCAATTAGCTCATGTATTAAAGAACACAATATATACTATATGCGGTCAAGTCCCAGTCTTAGTAACTATTCTTCTAAATGGCATAAAAAGTCCAATATGCAGCAATTTTCACCGTAATTTAAAAATAGGGTTTTTTCCAGAAATGGATTCACGTCCCCACCAAATGAAGAAAATTCATTAACTTATCATCCAGAGTATTTTTCTAAACGGCTTACTACTTAATACAACCAAGTTCATCCTCAAACCTTTTACTAGGATGATAACTTCTGGGCAGAAAAGCATCGATCCCAGATCATTGCGTTTCGGTTCCACAAACATAATTCCAGATAATAGGCAAACTCCAACAGCAGCCTCAAAAAAATTCAATAATATAAATACCCCTGCTAACAGAACCAACTATAAAGACGAAGAATTATATAATATCAACGAACCAAACACTTTCAGAGCAGCGGCCACCAAACAAATCACACCAGATAGATAGCCTTGATAGATATCAAAATAATGAAGACGGGAATGTAAATATGGACGACAAACAAAATGTTTACCAATTTGCCTCGAAAAGCAGGTTACTTAGACGTTAATAAGCATGGCATTGAACTAACTTATATAAATATTTCCTCTTTTTTTAAAAATTTGAAATTTTTTGTAGATACAGGTTCTTCTTGTTATTTTATTAGCCCCAAATACATTAACCCCGCCAATCAAGCAGAGTGTAAGAAAATAACCATTACAACTGTTTCAAATAAATATGAACTAAAGAAGGAAATAATTCTTCCCATATTTATTGAATTTAACCAAAAAGGAACCTTTAAATACCTCATTTTCGAATTTCACAAATACTTTGATGGTCTCTTTGGGCTTGATATTCTTACAGAATTAGAAGCCAAAGTGGATTTGTTGAACAAATTCCTATACACAAAAAATGCAAAAAATGCATTGAAGAAACTATGTAGATCCTTTTTCGATATATTTTTAAAGCAGGAATTAAGTTACGTTTTACAAATATTAAGTTTTATAAATATTATATTATATTCCGATCCGACCATATTATCTCAAGGTCGGATCGGAAATGGAAACCCATTTACTATGCAAGCCAACCATTTCCAAAACTGAAACAAACTATTCGACCATTGAGAAAGAGCTTCTGTCTATAATATGGGCCACAAAATATTTTCGACCGTATATTTTCGGGCGTAAATTTTACATAATAACAGACCATAGACCACTAACGTAGCTCATCAACCTAAAAGAGCCAAATTCAAAATTGATTAGGTGGCGTTTAAGACTGGAAGAGTATGATTACGAAATTATTTATAAAAAAGGCAAAATGAACACAAATGCTGACGCTTTGAGTCGAGTAAAGATTACTCCGGAAAATCAAATTCCTGATGTAAATCTAAACGAGGTAAAGTCAAATGACGAACATTCGGGTCATATTACCCTTTCTGCTAATGAGATCTCAGAAATCAATATTTCAGTTTCTGAAAAACCTTTAAACGAATTTAGCCTTCAAATTATTTTTGAAAAACTTGAAGACACACCCGAAATGTCATTGCAAATTCTTTTTAGGAATAAACAACGTAGAATCATTAGACGAGCCGAATTTACAGAACAAGCAGTTGCAGATATTCTAAAGAAGCATTTCCCTCGAAATAAACTATCAGCCATCTTTACCGACGACGAGACTTTTCAAATTATTCAGTTAGTATATGCAAAATACAATACACTATTTCGTCTAGTTAGGTGTACAGAATTATTAAAAGACATTAGCGATAATGAGACACAAGAACAAATTATTAAGGATTACCATATAAATAATAATTACCGCGGTAATAATGAAACTTATCTACATCTTAAACGAGAATTCTTCTTCCACCCCATGAAAAATAAAATAGCTGACAAAATAAACTCTTGCGACAGCTGCAAAAATATGACAGAAACCCACCGAAAATAAAATTTCAAAAACCAAAACCAACTTCCAGTGATAGCGGCGTGAAGCCAGCAGCAAATGTCAAAACTCAAATCTTTTGATACGTAAAACGTAAACAAACATAAAAGAAGAAGAAGAATACCTACGCCAGAGAAAAATAGAACTCGATCGACTGCAAGCGGCGTGAAGCCCAGCGGCTAACCGCAAGATGCGTAGCGGCTAACCACAGATACGTAGCGGCACTGGAAATCAATGTTTTTTTTCTTGTTCCCCATAAGCGACAATGTAATTTTTACCGTAATGCCGCTTGTAGCCTGTAGCCTTGGTTGTGGTTAATGCTTAACTTTTCTCGCTGTGTTGTACCCGTATCTCACCAATGTATGTAAAAGTTCGGTACAACTTTGAAAACTACATACAGACACACTTCTTTTAAGGTCGACATCGTTTATGCCGTTTATAACGTATTTTATTATCGGTTGGTCGTCTAGAGCACCGCGGCGACCAACAGAAAGAACTTTACTATATAGTAAAAATCTTCTGGTGTTAGTCAAAGCATTAGCTCCGTATGGAATTTCGCAGCATTCAATGTTGGGAATACGAAATGGTCAACAAATTGAGACCAGTCTACAAATATTTGTGGACACGAGTTAATCCACATTTTCGCCCTTTCGGAGCCCTGTAATTTCGTTTGCACTGCGAATAACAAAATTCGATCGTCCCAATCGTACACGACACGAATTGTAATGCAGTAATAGTTTTGTTTGCTGGATCAAATGTTGGCAAAATTTAAATAACGTCGTGCAAGTTACCAAAAGCGTTGGAATTTAATGAACTGTGCACAACCATGTTTGTCTGTACTTTACGTGGCAGTGGTGCAAATGTCATGCTTCTATCTTGGCTACATACGTCTGTGTTGCATCTAACCTTCGGAGGCATCGTCACAAAAGCATCATTCCTGTGTACGTTTCGCTCTATATCGTAACTCGTTGCTATAACATATTGCTGAGCACTTGTATGAACCGTCGCAGCCGTCATAATCGACACAGATGTCAACGAGCATATATTCGTAAAGAGATTGCATGAAACATTTGTTGCCGGCAACATCGTGATGTCAAGTGCGAAGATTAGGGCAGCTGTTAGCAGAACTTAGCGCTGTAAACAAACACCAGCTTTGTAAAGTAGAAAACCGAATATAAAAACGAAGTTCTTTACAGAGTACAAAATTTCGTTTGTGTTCCGTGCTGGTAGCAAAGCAAATTTGAATGATTTACTAATGAGTGGGGGTTCGGAAGATCTTCTTTAATGAGTGTGAAGGGATCGGAAGATCGACTTTGCTTCTGTTATTTTGCACTAACAATTCAAGTGAATATTATCCATTACTCTAGTACAGCGGGCAATGAGAAGCATGGTGCGATACGTCTTCTTTTGCTTCTCTTGCAATAACAAACCAAGTGAAGCTCTCTGTCCGTCTGGATTTGTTTCAAATGTTTCATTTTATGGTTTTTGAAAGAATTTTGCTTTTCGTACCTTCGTTCTGCTTCTTGTTCGATGTCCAAGCTTTGTAAAGCGCTGGCACGATCTACGTTCTGAGCATAGCGTGCTGTTGAAGAATTTGTATGGGCAGAAGATGATATGTAGTCGGCATATTAATTCACTAAATACGTTATACAAGTAAGACTAAAAAGCTAGTGGAAGCAAAATTATGGAAATATTGATATTATATGTCTCTATTAAAAAAAATCTACTTTAGCCCATTAGCCCCGATGTCATTAGTAACACTTATTAATTCTTGTATACTTTTCTTGTATAAGTAATTATTGTATACATACTATTCTTGTGTAATTTTCTTGTATAATTTGTAGATGCATTTCTTGCAATTGCGGATCATGGCAACTTTTTTCAAAAAGAGCTTTACAAATATCAAAATGCTATACGCATATATTATAAAATTTATCGGAGGGGTTTTGCAAATAAAGTTGCGTTTCACTGTAGTTTTTTGTATACAGAAATGTTGTATTACGATCTTTCTTTCGAACGTTTCTTTACCGAGATGTTTTAATCCAAATGAGAATTGTTTTCACCACATTAAACAAATTTTGGAATATCTAATTTCCATTCTAATTCAAAAAAACTCAAATCGCTAAAACAAAAATTACTTAGCGAATTAATTTAAAAAAAAATAACAGACAAAAACTAGATCAATGGCGGATGTAAAAATGCGAAAACTTTTGGAGAAATAAATAGCTTCATATATATGTAGTTTACATAATTATACCCTACACCTTAAGGTTAAGGGTATATTAACTTTGTCACGAAATGTGTAACGCATAGAAATAGAGACGATAGGTATAGAAAAGTATATATATTACTGATCAGTGTGACCTCCTGAGTCGATTTAGCCATGTCCGTCCGTCTGTCTGTCTGTCTGTCCGTCTGTCTGTTGAAATCACGATCACGGGAGAACCGGTGAAGATATTTTATTTATTTTATTTTTTATTTATTTTTTTTAGTAAAAATGTGATATCAGCCGTTGTTTTTTAGTTATGACAACAAAATTTCATTTCTGGGTATAGAGTAACTTCATCCGTAAATATGGGCGTGATCCGCCCACTTTTAGGTTATACAGGCAAAAGAGATATTGTTAAATATGTAATCTTCCCGAATCAAACATTACATAACAACATCTTTTCTAATAAAACATTATTGCAGCAAAACTGGGCGCGGTCCGCCCACTTTTACACTGCTTATACACAATAATAAAACTACTAAGCAAATTATTTTGTTTTGAAAACGGGTAACTACCACGCCTACTATTTATACCCGTCTATGATTAAATGTCATTATAAGATAGCTTTCCTTATAACCACATATTTCTTCTACCTTTTTAAGGTAGAAGACTAAAATTTCAATATCGAGCGACATTATTATATTTTACGTTGCAGAAAATGGGCGTGGCGCGCATACTTTTAGGTTACATGGACGGAAGGGTAATGTGCCACAATCGTTCTACATAAATTCTTATATAAGTCTGTAATTTTATGATGTGTTATCAATTAATGTGAAATTTTGTGTAAATATTCTTTGTTCGGATTTGTAAACGAGCAAATAAAACTAATATAAGACATATAAATATAGAATTAATTTATAAAAAAATGCATAGGTATAAAACCTTAATTCCTAAAATTCCTAAAAATTACTAAAAACTTCTAGGTGTAGAGTATCTAAGATTCGGCCAGGCCGAATATAGCTTTCTTACTGGTTTATTTTATATAATTTAATAAGTGTAAAGTAAAGTTGTTTAATAAGTGTTACATATAATATAAATATTTCCATAATTTTGCTTCCACTAGCCTTTTAGTTTTACTCGTATAACGTGTTTAGTAAATTAATATGCCGACTACATATCATCTTCTGCCCATACAAATTCTTCAACAGCACGCTTTGCTCGGAACGTAGATCGTGCCAGCGCTTTGGACATCGAACAAGAAGCAGAAAGAAGGTACGAAAAGCAAGATTTCTATCAAAAACCATAAAATGCAAAATTTAAAACGATTCCTGGCGGACGGACGGCTGCACATGGTTTGTTATTGTAAGAGAAGCAAAAGAGACGTACCATGCTTCTCATCGCCCGCTGTACTAGAGTAATGGATAATATTCACTTGAATTGTTAGTGCAAAATAATAATCTTGATTTTTGCTGTAGAATCAATTGTGATTTGTCCTCACTTAACACTTGGGCTGCTTCCAATCTGCTACGCATTAATCCATCCAAATCTAAAGTACTTCATATTATAAGAAGGAATTGTTGTTTTGATGAAATCCCGCCTTTGATCATTGGCACTACTCAGTTGGAGTTTGTAAGCAAAGTAAAAAATCTTGGATTCATACTCAACTCCAAATTTACGTGTACGGACCATATTAATGCTACTGTTGGGAAAATTTATAGGATCTTACGGTGCTTGCGGTCGTCTGCCAACTACACTCCTCTTGAGACCAGACGCAGACTCGTCAAACAATTGATTATGCCTCATATAACGTTTCTGGGTATTGTGTACAGCCATCTCGAATCGAAATCTCAGCATAAGCTTCTTGTAGCATTTAACAATGATGCTAGGTACGTTTATGCTGTCCACTGTTTCGAGCATATTTCGCTTGTAAGCAGAGGTATTCCAGGGTGTGGATTACCGGAATATCAAAATATCCAAAACATTATGTTTTTACATAAGCTACCCAGAATCCCCAGTACTTATATGAGAAGCTTAGACACCTTCGGTCTGCGAGAGCTTTAAGTTTTATAGTTCCGAGGTACAATTTTCTCAATAGTAGCAGGTTCTTTTTCATTAGCACCATCAGACTCTGGAATTGGCTAGCGTGGCAAGCACAATATTGGGCCAGTATGGAAGCCCCAACCACGTCGCCGATTCAACGACTCTCAACAGTCAGAACTCCTGTTCCACCGTCACGCACTACAGGTGCTGATCAGACCAGCACCAACCAACTGCACCAAGCAACGGTGAGTAGTGTAGCTGACGTACAAATCGGAAGATTGATTTGTCGCCAACAGGAATAATGACGTCACTAAAGCGGGTGATGTACAATGAAACTATTGAAGATCCACCACGTGAATACTACGAAGTAAAATGATATAGTATTCGCCAGCTCTGGCGGCAGACCGAGGAATTGCATTTCCTCATTTATGAGTGCAGCATTGATCCAGCAATAGAGGGCTACGATTCTCAAGGATACACGCATCTTGAGAAGGAGCTCAAGCAGCAGCCACAAATCACTCTTCAGCCATTTGATGGCAATTATTTAAAATGGCGACAGTTCTTCGAAATGTTTCAAGAATTGATCCACAAGAAACCACTCGCCAAAATCCAGAAAATGTGGTACCTGAAGACTCATGTTACTGGAGAGGCGGAACGATTAATCACGCACTTGCCTATGACCGAGAGCAATTATGACACAGCATGGCAGATGCTTCAAGATCGCTAAAATAACAAGAGAATTCTAACATCAGTGCTGCTGCAGAAACTGTTAGACCAAACCCCCAGCCGTAACAGCGAGACGATCACCGCAGCTATAAAACATTTACACGATACGACGACAGAATGCCTAAATGCACTCAACAATTTAGGCATCGAGACGTCGTCCTGGGGACCCATACTTCTGCACTCATTGCTCAAGAAGTTAGACAACCAGAGTCATTTGGTATTCGAGCAATCACTTCAGAATCCCAAGGAGATGTCAACCATTAAGACATTTCTCAACTTTTTGGAGTCACGGTTCCAATATTTAGAAGCTGCTTCCAGCCAGGGAAACAAGCAGCGTTCCAAAACATTCACGAGTCTGTCAGCCACAATTACACCAACTCATACTACAAAATGCAGGGCATGCAATGGCGAAGGTCATCTTCTCTTCGCATGCAAACACTTTCTTCAAATGGCCGCAAGACAACGATTGCAGTTAGTTAAAAAACATAACTTGTGCATCAATTGTCTGAAAGGTGGTCATGTATTCAAGAATTTCATGTCTCGGTCCTGCCTTAAGTGCAATAAAAAGCACAATACATTATTGCATCTAGATGAAGAAAAGACATTGCAACATCAAACGAGGTCAACGGACACAGCACATCATCCTCTGGGAGGTCTTCGGCAGCAACTCAGAACTTACCGATAAAGGGTTTCGAATCATCTAGCACATCTTTAGTATCTACTATATCGCAATCTGCTCGAGGTCTGCAGGACGAATACGTGGTACTCGGCACCGTCAAGCTCAACATATTAGCGTCAGATGGTCAATATATCACCTGCAAGGCGATCTTAGATTCAGGCTCCCAAATAAATCTAATCACACAACGATTAGTACAAAGATTACAGCTGCATCCAGAACCCTCCACTCTCACCATCGAGGGTATCGGAAGGGCCAAGGGATGCTCCAGCAGCCATATCAGCACTCGCATAGGATCCTGTATTGGCGGATTTTCAACTGACATTACAGCATTTGTCATACCAAAAATCGTTTCACCGCAAACAACGAAATGCTTACAAGTTGTCGACTGGAAGTTACCAACGTGCCAGTTGGCAGACCCAGAATTCTACAAGCCGAGTCATATAGATCTGCTACTAGGAGCAGAACTATACCATGCGCTAATGCTATCCGGGAAACATAAAATTTCTTCGGACCGTCCATTCTTTCAAAACACAGTATTTGGATGGATGTGCACTGGCAAGATTGAAGGCAACCCCCAGACCTCAGCCACCTGTGGTATTTGTAGCGAAGATGAACTCAACACAATTTTGGAGCGATTCTGGGAAATTGAAGAACCACCAATAGCGGAGCGTCCATTTACTTCAATTGAACGTGCCTGTGAGACGCACTACACCACCAATACAACGCGTAGCGATGATGGTCGTTTCATCGTGCGCCTTCCATTCAAGGATACATCTCACCTTAGAGAATCCGAACGGATAGCCACACACCGTTTCTACGCAACAGAAAGGCGACTGGAAAGAGATAGCAAATTAAAACAAGGCTATACCGACTTCATGTCCGAGTATGAGGCATTGGGGCACATGACTAAGGTCTCAGCTAGCGAGAAACCCTCTCCATGCTATTTCATTCCTCATCATTGCATCCAGAAGCCTGAAAGCAGCACTACTAAACTGAGAGTGGTGTTTGACGCCTCATCAAAAACATCTACTGGGATCGCGCTCAACGATATTCTACACACAGGACCAACCATACAAAACGAGTTGTTCTCAATTTTACTCCGGTTTCGGCTGCCACGATTTGTGTTCACCGCTGACATTGAGAAGATGTATCGCCAGATTCTCGTAAATCGAGATGATCGGAAATTCCAATTAATCTTGTGGAGGAAGAACCAGACGGACAAACTAGCATGCTATCAACTTAGCACCGTTACACACGGAACCCGACCAGCCCCGTATCTGGCGATTAAATGCCTACAAGAGCTGGGAAGAAATTACAGCACCACCTTGATATTAGGTGCAAGAGCACTACGCAACGATTTCTATGTCGACGATTGCCTAACAGGTGCTGATAGCTTAACAACTGCGTTGGACATCCAACACGAACTCAGAGCGATACTAGAAACCGCAGGCTTTAGGTTGAGGAAATGATGCGCAAACCATCCAAAACTACTTAAAGATATTCTGGCCAGCGATCAAGAAGTCAATTTGGATTTTGACTCACATGATGACGCAACAATTAAAACACTTCGACTAAATTGGCTAGCTAAACTTGATAAGTTTTGTATAAAGGTCGACGTGTCAACCACTCAGCACATCACCAAGCGTACGGTCATGTCAGATATAGCTAAAATATTCGATCCACTCGGCATTTTAGCGCCTATAGTCGTCAGCGCTAAAATGATCATACAAGAATTATGGCAGGCCAAACTTTCATGGGACGAAGACTTGCCACCACAGTGGCATGACAAATGGACAAGACTACCAGGCAAAAGCAGTTAATCCAGATGACGAGGAAGTGAAGAAAAGGAATGCCACGGTAATGATCGTATCCAACTCCAGCATGACAGATCTGGTATACAGCATCAATCACCATGAGTCGTTTCAAACGCTAATTCACGTAATCGCATATGTGCATCGCTTCATTGAGCACAGTAGAACCAAAAATGAGAACCGCGAGATGGAGATACCCACCACAGCAGTCGAGCAGAAAAGAGCGCTTACTACCATTTTGCGAGCCATTCAAGCATTCGATTTCAAAGATGACATCAGCAAACTATCCAAGGGTACAGAATTGAACAAAAAGAGTCCCTTATTGAGTTTGAACCCATACCTCAGTGACGATAAGTTACTTCGCCTTGGAGGACGACTAGAAAATGCCACAATTTCATATGATGCTAAGCATCCAGTAATATTGCCGCACACTGATCCCTTAGTTAAGCTGTTACTAAGGTGGTTCCATGAACAACATCATCACTGTGGGCCCCAAACACTATTGGCTCACGTACGTCAGAGATTCTGGCCCATCAAAGGAAAATTGATGGCACGCTCAATAGTGGAACAATGTGTCCGATGCTCAAGTGCAAGACCGAAATTATTCCAACAGATTATGGGAGACTTGCCTGCAGCAAGAATCGTGCCAGCTCGTCCATTTATCAACTCAGGGGTGGATTTGTGTGGATCATTCTGGATTCATTTTAAGCATCGGGGAAAGAGACCTCAAAAGGCATACGTTTCAGTGTTCTGCTGTTTTACAACCAAGGCAGTACATCTAGAAATTGTCAGCGATCTGACCAGTGACGCATTCATCGGATGCCTAAAGCGTTTCATCGGTAACGAGGTCATTGTCAGAATCTGTACTGCGACAATGCAACCAATTTCGTTGGGGCCAAGCATAAGTTGGCGGATTTAATGGGCGTTGTCCACTCGGAAAGGTCCAAACAGAGTATCACAAAAATATGTAGTAACAAGGGAATTCATTTCCATTTCATACCGCCAAGAGCTCCTCACTTTGGCGGATTGTGGGAAGCGGCTGTTAAAAGCGCAAAACATCTGTTTGTAAGAAGCACGGCTAATGCGCATCTCACTTATGAAGAATTACCGGCACCGGTCGACACGATAGCAGCACCTCTTCGGTCGTCGTTACTGACGAGATGGAAATTGGTTTCTCATCTCAAGCATGAATTCTGGAAACGATGGTCTCAGGAGTATTTAAGCGAATTGCAATACCGAAACAAATGGAAGGATTCAAAAAAAAATATCGAAGCTGGAATGATGGTCATCATGAAAGAAGATCACACTGCTTTACTGCAATGGCCATTAGGGAGAATCCTAAAAACGTATCTAGGCCACGACAATCAAGTAAGAGTGGCAGACGTTCAAACCATAAAAGGTGTATTAAAAAGGCCAATCCATAAACTGGCACCGCTTCCAGTGGAGACAGATATACCACCACCAGAGGTGACATCGCCGCGTCCTAGTCAGGTTCGAGTCAACAACGATGAAGCTTCCGGTAGTCAAGGCGCTAAAAGACGACGGATATGGTCAAATCATCTTGGTCTTTTATCAGTGATAATGATATTCCTTATATTACCAGTGGCAATGTGCCAATCTATCACAATCCATAATTTCGACCAAATCACACGAATTCACTTTGAACAAATAGGAACCAGCTACATCGTGTCAAGCAACTGGAATTTGATTGTATTTTATACCTTGATTCCAATGCAGCTTGAACTCAAGGCCCTCAACAATGGAACAAGAACTCTCGAACATTTATGTAAATCGTTGCAGCAGCAGCCTCTATGTAAAGATCTCGTTGCACATTTCCAACACATGGAAGGGGAACTGCATTTAAGTGACAACCTGTTGAACCGGCACCGGCAAAAAAGAGGAGCATTGAGTATGTAGTAGGAAATGTCGCTAACGCTCTCTTTGGCATACTCGATGATGACTATGCCAACCAACTATGACTATGCCAAAACCATCATGAACGTGCAAACCAACGAAAAATACTTGCTACAATGTTTAAAAAATCAGACCTCGATCATCGATTCAACATTAAACATCATGAAAAGAGATCAGGAAGAAGCCGCCAGAACATTTGGGCGATTTGAAACTAAACTTACCACCATCACCAATCGGATACAAAAAATTGAAGCAGGAAGACAAGAAGCAAAAATCTTCCAGTTGCTAACATCAGTTGGACTGGAATTGTCATTAGCATCTTCAAACATACAACAAATTCAGTCAGCACTAATCAGTGTCCTCACTAATGCTCATCATGGACAAATTAGTCCGTTATTGCTTTCCTCAGCACAATTAGAGACTGAAGTGCGCAGAATACGAGGACATTTGCCACCAAATACAGAACTAGTAGGAGATCCAAGTGACTTGCTATCCATCTACAAATTAATGACAGTTCAGGCCGCCGTCTCAGAAAACAGTGTCATATTTAGAGTCACTCTTCAACTGCGAAGTGCAGAGTATTTCAATCTGTTTCGGTTGATACCAATTCCAACATTTGTCAACAACACGATGATCGCCATCAGGCTGTCGACACCTATACTGGCAATAACTCTTCATCGAGACAAATACTTCCCAACAGATGCAGAAATTTTGAACCAATGTCAAGTAGTCGCTGAGCAATCATATTTATGTCCGAACACTCAACCCATTTACCAAAAGGGTTCAGAAGTATGTGCTTGTGAAATCAGCTTATTCAGCAATCAAACTAAGCGGTTTTGCGAATTTACACGTGCAAGACAGGAAGTATGGATAAAAACAAGATCAGACAATCAATGGATGTTCGCTCTCAAGGATGATACCCAACTGACCGTCATCTGCGGCGAAGAATTGTCACAGCAATCACTGAAAGGATCAGGACTACTAACTATCAATCCGGGTTGCATTCTCAAAACAGAAGTGTCAATGTTACTCGGAAGCCGATCTATTGCCACCAAAACTAGCGGTTCATATACAAGTTTTGGCGCTATATCAGAAATAGCTAAACCTAAACAGTCCATTCTCGAAGACAACCATGAGGATCATTATTGGACACAAGTTAACAAGTTGGAGACCTTACATGGACTACTTAACACCTCAGAGCTGATGACGTTACCCAGGCAGCTTAAAACCAACAGCGACCACAACCGGTTAATTGGATGTCTAGCTCTAACGTTAGTCATTGTTCTCGGTCTTATTGTTTGCCTAAATCGATGTGTTAGACGGGTGACCAGTTGGAAGGTAGCTCGATGTCCAAAACCACCTAAAGATCATCAGCAGTTCCTCACCCACGAAATAATCAGCAGCCAGGAAATGAAGAGACATTCGTAACCACCGTCATCTAATTGACCTACAGTCAATGGCGGGGAGGATGTTCAATTCGTCACCAAATCAGCGACCAATGAACCAGCCCAAAACATACGACAATGTCGAAATATGCTATGCAGACATTCTGCATATTCTGCATATTGCGGTCGCTGATCTTGTCACTCGATATATCACACAGTAGTTGCAGTCGCCGTTGACTTCAACGCCCTTCAGTTGACGCGGCATTATTTTACGCGAAGCAGAGAACGGAGCCAACTGCGACTGCAAAATGAAATTGTATTGTAAGCATTAAATAGTACACATAAACCCTACATTTTAGTTAATTTAGTTTAACTTGCAACAGCCAACTTAAGTGGCAACTAATTTCATTGGGAACTCTACACTATGTATGTTACCAAATTTAATGTATGTATATTAATTGTTATTCTTAGTTTTAAATAAATGATCATTCTGATTATGTGTTATTTTTATTTTTTATTACTTAAATCTTTTTCATGTTTGTATTATATTTCGTGGTGCACTATAAAAGACTCATGTCTTAGTGTGCAATTAAAAATGTAATAAATTGAAATTGAAATAACAGAAGCAAAGTCGATCTTCCGTTCCCTACAAACTGATTAAAAAAGATCATCTGAACCCCTCACTCATTAGTAGATCCTCCAATTTTGCTTTGCTAACCAGCGCAGAATACAAACGAAATTTTGTACTCTGTAAAGAATTTCGTTTTTATCTTCGGTTTTCTACTTTACAGAGCTGGTGATTGTTTACAGCGTTAAGTTCTGCTAACAGCTGCCCTAATCTTCGCACATGAAATCACGAATGTTGCCGGCAAACAAATGTTTCATGCAATCTCCTTACCTATTTATACTCTTTGCAGATGTAAAAGATCTTTGCAAAGATGTACTTTGCGAGTGTCGTAAACGGCACATACAGGTTTGTAGACACGTGCGTGGAAATAGTTCAAGTCGTCGCAGATCCCACTTCTGATTAATTATCAAGAAATAATTAAGTTTTATTTATTGTATTAATTATTTGGGCTCTAGGTCTTCCAAAAAAGAGAAAAAAAATATATAAAATAAAAATCAAAGACTTTACTTTTTATTCTCTTTCTTTATCCTTTTTTATATTTTCACAAAATTTCGGACACCGTGGGTGTCCGTCTTCAGGTGACACTGATGTTGCGATTATTTATGCTATTCCGTGAGAGTCTAACTTTTTTTATGTTTTTATACCCTACACCTTAAGGTTAAGGGTATATTAACTTTGTCATGAAATGTGTAACGCATAGAAATAGAGACGATAGGTATAGAAAAGTATATATATTCTTGATCAGCGATGCAGTGACTAACTAGAGTAGGGCTGCCATACGTCCCGGTTTTCCGGGACATGACCCGGTTTGAGCGCCTGTGCCCCGGAGTCCCGGCTGTCACTTAAATTGTACCGGTTATTGCATATTGTTATAACTATGGACATGTTACAAAAAAAAATGCTATAAATTATGTATAATAATTTATGTTAATAAAGAATTATTTAACCAAAATAATAAACAAATATAGTAAGCAAACTTTATTTTTTATTTATTTATTTATTTATTTCATACATTCATTACGAGCACAACAAGATTGCCATCAATCTTATAATCAGTGCTGGCAGTTAAAATCGTTTAACATAATTTCTTAAAAGTAACATTTTAATATTTAGTAAAAGTAACATTTTAATATTTAATATTTTGACATAGATACTGTTAACGAATGGACTGTACTTTATTCACTGAAACTTTCTGAGCACATAAAATTCTTACATGATTGCTTAAACAATGATTAACGGAACAAACCGGTATTGGTTTGTTGTTGTTTTGTATCATTGACACTTAGAAATAAGAACGACGAAAAACAAGTAAAGGATAATACAACATAAAGACTGAGAAAATATGTACATTTAAATTTCCACATATGATACACTCTAGATATACATATATACATTACAATTAACACTTATGATACCTACAAAATTAATATGCACTGCAATGGATGCGTTAATTTCCAAACATAAATCGCCCCCCTGAAACATTGTTTCAGCTAGAAGGTAGTAACGCAATCTTGGTTATCGGCCTCTTGTAGACTCCCTTTTCTGATTTGATGGTCACCACTCTGACTTTGCTGTCCTGTCCTGGGTGCACTGCTATTATGCGGCCCAATAGCCATTTAGTTGGTGGAAGGTTCGGCTCCTTAACTAGTACGATGTCTCCAATTACGAAATTCGTTTGAGGCTGCTGCCATTTTGGTCGCTGTTGTAATGACGTAATATATTCGTTCGACCACCGTTTCCAGAAACCCTGGACCATTGCTTGCAACCAGTTCCATTGGGTTAGACGAGATGTTGGCTTGAAGACAGTACATGGTTCTGGTATGGCCGTATGCGGCTCTCCAATAAGGAAATGCGACGGTGTTAACGGATTGATCTCCGTGTCAGATATAGTGCATAATGGCCGGCTATTAAGAATAGCTTCGATTTGCGTAAGCACTGTATAGAGTTCTTCGAAGGATAGAAGACTATCGCCTATTACACGGCGAAGGTGGAGTTTTATTGATCTTACACCCGCCTCCCAAAGCCCACCAAAATGTGGGGCCGATGGTGGGATAAAGTGCCAATTGGTTCCATCTTCAAATAATGATGATCTGATGTCTGCATTCGTCGTTTGATCTTGCAACAATCTGAGCATCTCATCCAAACTTCGACGAGCCCCGTGAAAGTTTGTCCCATTATCTGTGTAGAGATTACTACACTTTCCCCGACGGCTTGTGAATCTTTTAAATGAGGCAATTAAGGCATTTGAAGTTAATTCACTCACCAATTCTATGTGCATAGCTTTTGTCGACATGCATACAAAAAGGCATATATATGCTTTGGTGATTCTTGGGCGTTTACAACATGTCATTTTTATTTGTAGAGGACCTGCAAAATCACACCCGCTATTCAGAAATGGTCGACATGGTTGCACACGTGCAGGTGGCAAGTTAGCCATGATTTGCACCGAAGTTTGCCGCCGAAGTTGAAAACAGCGTTTGCATTTGAAAACAATAGATCTGACCAAATTTCGAGCACCTATAATCCAAAAGTGTTGCCGAAGAATCACAAAGAGCTCAGTTACGCCTGCATGCAGATAGGTTTTGTGCATAGTTATCCCGATCAGCTCCGCTATATGGTGGCGTGGTAAAATAATTGGATGTTTCATACTGTAGGAAATACTAGTATTTTGAAGTCTACCGCCGACACGTAGCAGACCGTTCGAATCAATAAATGGCGAGAGTTTGATGAGTTCGTCTTTTTGGTGAAGCATTTGTTTGCCTAACAACTGCGTCACTGTACTTGCAAACGTTTTTCTCTGTACGGCTATAAGTAGTCTAATTCGGGCTGAATGTAGCTCTTCAAATGTAGGAGGGCCCTTAACTGCGTTATATCGACGTTGACATATCAAGATAAATCTGCAAACATATGCTACAACTCGAAGTAATCGATTCCATGATGAACATCTTTCGGCGACTTCCAATAATACTGGTGTGTTTTCTTCTGACCCCAAATTACATACTACAGCCTGTTTCTTCTCAAAAAGCACATCTGCAGAACACTGAAGTTTATTTTGTTCATTAAATTTAGAAATAGGCCACTTATCTTTGTTAAACTGCAACCATGGAGGTCCGTTCCACCACAAGTCATGATTTACTAATTGATCTGGCGTTAACCCACGCGATGCACAATCCGCAGGATTCTGACGAGTGTTTACGTAATTCCAGCAAGGTCGTGCAATCGTATCTAGAATTTCCTCAGTGCGGTTGGCCACGAACATTTTCCAGGTGCGTGGCGGGGATGATAACCAATGCAGAACTACTTCAGAGTCAGTCCAAGCATACAGCACCGCCTTTGAAATGTCGAGAGTGCGTTTGACTGCTCCAAATAGTCGGCACAGAAGCAGCGCAGCGCAGAGCTCCATACGAGGAATCGAAATTGACTTTAATGGTGCAACTCTTGCCTTAGCCGCAATGATGTTTATCACGGGTTTTGAGCTAGGTGAGCGGAATACCGAATAAATAACACATGCATAGGCAACTGCTGATGCATCGCAGAAACAATGGATTTCTACGTCTGGCACGGAAATGTAAATTCGTCTCGGAATTTTGATTGACTCGAAATGGCGAATCGACTGCCTCAGTTCTTGCCATTGCTGAACTATTTCCATAGGAATTGAATCGTCCCAGTTGACATTCAACAACCATAATTTTTGAAATATAATTTTCATTACAATTGTTGATGGCGACAACCAACCATAAACATCAAATACTCTGGAGACTTCAGATAAGATAACCCGTTTTGTAACTTGCTGATTTTCTAGTTTCGCAACTCGAAATGAATATACATCTGAAGCAGGATTCCAACACAATCCGAGAATCTTAACGACCTTGTCCGTAGACAGGCCAGTGTCCAAAAGGGAGGTTTCACCACTATCACCGGACAAACTGGACAGAAACTCTTCGGAATTTGAATTCCATTTGCTTAGCTTAAAGCCACCCATTTCTAACAGCTGTGAGAGCTCAGATTTAATACTGTGTAATTCATCAAGCGATTCTGCACCCACCATAATATCATCTACGTAAATATTATGAAGAATTACGTCAGATGCGCGCGGCAGTTTGGCATTGTTATCGATAGCAAGTTGCTGCAATACTCTGACGGATAGAAAAGGCGCGGATGCAGTCCCATATGTCACAGTACATAAACGAAAATGCTGAATTGGTTCGTCCACACTGTTTCTCCACACGATTCGCTGATAATCCCTGTGCTGGTTGGCAACCCAGATTTGCCTAAACATTTTCACGATATCCGATGTAAAAACGTGAGCAAATCGTCGAAATCTAAGCGAGACGCCAAACAGATCACGCTGAATTGGTGGGCCAATTAAAAGTGTATCGTTTAGGGATCTCCCAAATGAATCTTTATGTGACCCATCAAAAACTACCCGTAGTTTGGTGGTTGAACTATGTGGATTGAACACAGCATGGTGTGGAAGGTAGTATTGCGGTTGAGATGAAATGTTTTCTGGTTCAACTGGTTGCATATGCCCCAATAAAAGATATTCTTTCATAAATTGTACATACTTGGTTTGAAGTTCTGAATTTCTTGCGAATTTGTTTTCCATTCCACGCAAACGTGAAACAGCTCCAGAAACAGTATCTCCGAAAGTGGTGTTGCTTGCCGTGAACGGAAGTTCTACAATGTAACGTCCTTCAGCTGAACGCGTATGTGTTCTGCGAAAGTTGAGTTCAGCAGGGTCGTCGTGGTTGGAAGTTGATGCATTTATTTGACCTTCTTCAATGTCCCAGAACTTCTCCAACAGCTCGTCGACATTGAGCACAATGGTATACGAAGTAAGATTTGCTGACATATTATGGCAATTGCCAGCAACAATCCAGCCAAGCACTGAATTTAACGCATAAAGATGTGGATGTTCAAGACAAATTTTCCCATCGAGAAAGAGTGACCACACAATATCGGCACCCAGAAGCAACTCTATCGATCTTGAAACACCAAAATGAGGATCTGCCAAATTAAGCTGCGAAATAACCTCTCCACTTTGAATTGATACATTTCGACCAGGAATTTCAGAGGTTATACGCGACAAAACGTATGGGTAGACATCGACTTCAAAATCACTAACACGAGAGCATATTTTAGTGCACACCCTTCCTTTGGTCACCCCAGCGTCGGATGATGCGACTCCACTCACACACAAACGTGCATTGGTTCGTTGAAGACCAAGGCGTTGAACACACGTTTCGGTAATGAACGATACTTGAGAGCCAGAGTCAATAAGCGCTCGTATTTCGAAGTACTTTCCACATTGATCTTGAATTTTGACAATGGCCGTGGGCAGAATCACTGTAGAGTGATCCATGTCTGCTACTATGTTGCTGCGAAGAGGTTGCTCATGATGAGTTACCGCTGACGATGTCGGAGTATCTGATACGAAAAGTGACGTGTTTGCAGTAGATGTCTTGGAGTTTGTAGCACTCCCAGAAGGATGAGTCGACACTGACAATGAAGAGTGTACCAAAGTGTGATGACGAGCATTGCATACTCGACAACGAAAAGACGAATTGCATCTTGCTGCATTGTGTCCTCTTTTCAGACAATTAAAACAAAGCGAGTGATCTTTTGAAAACTTCCTGCGCGATTCAATATTAAGAGAAGCAAACTCTGGGCATTGGTTTAACCCATGTGCTAATTTACACTTTAGGCAAGCTTGTGACAAGTTGTCGGCAACATGAGCACTGATTACCGACTGCTTACTCAGGCTTGACGCACCTATCATGTCATTGGACTCAAGTTGATTAAATCGCCCTTCCAAATAATTCAATAAACTGTAACAGCAGGAGTCGAACTGCATACTTCGAGCCATCCCTGACGAGTTTCGGAGTCTAGCTTTTTACATAATAAATAAACTAACCAAGGATCTCGAGTATTCGCTGAGATTCCATTGAGTCCGCGCAGACATTCATCGGCTCCGTCGATGATAGCTCTTAGTGTGCGTGAATTTGATTTGTGCGTGCTTGGTAGATCCATAAATAATTTAACATACGAAAGTGCCACGAGATCAGGACGATCATATCTCTTTTCTAGTTTGTCCCATGCCTCCGCATAGGTTTCGTCACATATTGGAATGTTCTTAAGAAGAGTGGCAGCTTCACCGCGTAAAAATGACACTAAATAGTAAAATTTTTGGGTTGGAGTTAATTGCGGCTTATTGTCAACCGATCCAACAAACAAATCGCGAAAACTTGTCCACGCACTGTACTCTCCCGAAAATGGTGGAATAACAATTTTTGGTAAAGCAACTTCATTCGCGGTAGGCATTAGTCCCGAAAGACCTTGCAGCAGTATATTTTGCTGAGCCGCTAATCTGTCAATTGCATCACCTGCTGTTTGTGTCGGTTGAGAACTAGTTGCTTGTTGATTTACTTGTTGACCTTGACTTTGACGAATTGCCCTTAAAAGAGAAGCACGAGTATATAAATATTTTGTTTCTACTTGCTCAAATGACCCGCTTGCAGCTTCCCCCGCAACTCCACTGTTCACATTCTCGTCACCAACCGCATGTTCGTCCTCAAATTCACACAAATCATCTTCAATTTTAATAAATTCTTGCCAATAATCGTCCACTGCCTTTAATCTTGATTCAAGCTCCTCTACCGTCGTAGTTTCACCAATCTGATCAATATAATTAGCAACGCGTGTAATACAACCTTTTACGCGTCCTCGCTTTATTTTTAGTGCTTTGAATGATGACATTTTTCCTTAATACTTGAATTAATTTACAAATAATCCGATGGCGACGAAGGACCAAGCAATGTTAACGAATGGACTGTACTTTATTCACTGAAACTTTCTGAGCACATAAAATTCTTACATGATTGCTTAAACAATGATTAACGGAACAAACCGGTATTGGTTTGTTGTTGTTTTGTATCATTGACACTTAGAAATAAGAACGACGAAAAACAAGTAACGGATAATGCAACATAAAGACTGAGAAAATATGTACATTTAAATTTCCACATATGATACACTCTAGATATACATATATACATTACAATTAACACTTATGATACCTACAAAATTAATATGCACTGCAATGGATGCGTTAATTTCCAAACAGATACCAATGATAACATTATAATTATTATAATTATTATTATCATTATTATTATTATTATTATTATTATTATTATTATTATTAGCCTAACAGTACTTAACGGATTGTATTAAATATTATTATTAGCTAACAAAATGGGTAATCTCTTACTTATTATTTATTTATTATTTATTTATTATTAACATTATAATTACAATAGTGAGAAATATAAGGACAATTGTTTTTTGAAGTGAACAGCATTACTACAGGAACGTAACCTATTGGGAAGCGCGTTCCAAAGACGAATAGCGTGGACATAGAACTGCCTTTCCGATGTTATGCAAGTGTGTTGAGTGCAATTAATTGTGTTTGTACGACTAGAGCGAGAAAAGATTAATCTTGTGAACAGATAAGTGGGTTCCCGGGTGTAGACTATTTTATGCAACAATACAAGTGTGCGATAGCTCAATAAACTGTCAAAGGACATGTTATAGATTTTCTTTACATATGGAGAGATATGATCTCTCTTTTTTAAACCATAGACGTATCTAGTAATATTATTAAATAGAACATTTAATTTACGTTTATCAGAACAGTCACTGTTCGCCCAAATTTCACAGCCATACAGCAGTGTTGGAATAAGGTATGTTTTGGCAAGAAGAAGCCGGATGCCTAGCGGCGTAAAGTACTGGGTTGTCCAGAGCGCACGCAGCATACCATACACCTTCCCGACCGTGCTGCTTATATGATTGTGCCACGTCAACGTTCTGTTAAAGATTACTCCCAAGTTTCTCGACGAATCAACATATTCAATAACACATCCATTTAGTGTCAGTTGAGGAACAGTAGAAATATCTATGATTTTTTTAGAAATCACCAAGCATTTGGTTTTATCGGGATTTAGGCTTAATCTGTTTTCTGATGCTGATGATGTTTTTGGCAAGAAGAAGCCGGATGCCTAGCGGCGTAAAATACTGGGTTGTCCAGAGCGCACGCAGCATACCATACACCTTCCCGACCGTGCTGCTTATATGATTGTGCCACGTCAACGTTCTGTTAAAGATTACTCCCAAGTTTCTCGACGAATCAACATATTCAATAACACATTCATTTAGTGTCAGTTGAGGAACAGTAGAAATATCTATGATTTTTTTAGAAATCACCAAGCATTTGGTTTTATCGGGATTTAGGCTTAATCTGTTTTCTGATGCCCATCAACTTACTTACATTTTCAAGTATCACATTAATGCAAGCCGTACCGCTGCTCAGGCTGTCTTTTTTAAATGTAGCATGAATTTGAACGTCATCAGCATACATGTGCATTCTACAACTAGTCAAAACACTGGGGAGGTCATTTATGTACATGCAGAAGAAAAGTGGTCCTAGAACCGACCCTTGAGGAACCCCCTTAGTGTTGGGTAGAAATGTTGACATAACATTATTGGAGAAGACAGCTTGCAGCCTACCTGTAAGATACGACAGGACAAGTTTAACAGCAGTTACAGAGAACTTGTACATACGGCTTAACTTCACCAGCAAAATATAATGATCAACTGTGTCGAAGGCCTTAGAGTGATCCAACAGAACCAAGAAGCTAACCTCATTGTCATGTACACTTAACCTCAGTTCCTCACACACATCAATAAGTGCAGTGGTACAACTACGATTTGTCCTAAAACCTGACTGCCTTTCAGCCACGAGGTTATACTTATGGAGGTGAATGTTGATTTGCTGGCACATTAGTCGCTCCAACGCTTTCGATAGAAAGGATAGAATAGCAATAGGGCGGTACTGACCATGAGACTTTGGAACCGGTATAATTTTCGCCTTCTTCCAGCTAGACGGAAATACAGATTTGGTGATCACCGTGTTGAAAATGTGAGTGAGATACGGTAGTATAAGGGGCAGCAAGATTTTAAGGAAGATAGGACTAATTTCATCATATCCAGCAGCATTGGACTTGATCGACAGGATGCTTTCTAGTACGTCAGCTTGGTCAACACATTCAAAATTGAAGTATTGTATTGAATCACTCGGACCAATAACACTGCGGTAGGCATTTTCGCCTATTGACGGCACCGGGATATCAATGAATTTCTTATTTAAGTCTTCAACATCGACATTCTCATGACCATTATCGTTTTTTTCCCCTATACCAATACTACGTATTATGCGCCACTTCTACCTACTGCCCACCGCATACTCAAACTTGCTTTTATAAAAATTGCTTTTAGCTGCTCTAACTACCTTCACGACCAGAGATCTCAGACTCTTGAATTCCTGGTATAAAGCTGGAGTCTTAAAACTTTTCCATCTATTATACGCGTTATTACGTTGACATATAATATTTCCAATATGTTTGTTAAACCATAAACACTGATTGTGCTTTATTTGCTTGCACTTAACAGGGACGAACTCATTGAATAGCATATTAATGTTGTTTTGCAGGAATTGAACTTGTTCATCAACCGAGATCATGTTATAAATTTGCGGCCAATTTATATTTGACGCGGCTACTTCGAATCGATAATAGTCTATGTTTTTAAAGTCACGATATCTGTAACAACTGGCTCTATCAACCAACTGAAAATCATATGTTAGAAAGATTAAGTCATGCTTGGAATGTTTGGGACTGACAGTTTGTCATACAAGAGAATTTTTGCTTTGGAATTTACGAAAAAAAGGTCCAGTAAAGTATTATTTGTTTTTGTGAAGTGAGTCGGCATGGCTGCATTTACAGGGAACAAACCCAAGCCTTCCATATTGTTCGTCAAGAATTTATCAGTTAGCAGGTTACTATTTAAGTCGCCAGTTATAATGACTTCCGTGTATGGTAGTGAGACAGTTTCAAGCACGTTTAAAAGTGGAGTGAAATCAATGGTCCGATTAGGCCGATAGACACATCCCAGAAGCAAGTTTTGTTCAGCATTGGTAACTGCAACAAATATATAATATAACAAATATATAATATAACAAATATATACGACGTACACAGTGACTTGCATGCCGGGCAGTTTCTAACATAAATTGCCACCCCACCTGCATGCCCCAGTCTGTCCACACGAAATAATTTATACCCCTTCAAACTGACCAGAGAATCTGGTATATCTGCGTTAAACCATGTCTCGCTTACACATATGGCGTCAACACCGGAACCCTCAAAAACGTACCTCAGCTCATCAATCTTGTTAGTAAGACTTTGTGCATTTATATGACAAACCCTGAAACCACTCTTCTGTTTAGCAAGTATCCGAATTAAATTAAAACTACAGTCTTTGGAACGGCAATTTATAGAATTAGAATTTTCTGGCATGATCTATTGCAAACCGCAAGAACAAAACTATGTGACACGCCCGTAGTATGACTGTTAAATCTATTAATTTCTATAACGTACAAGGGATTACCATGGAAACATATAAAAGTACTGCTTAAAGTAAGGATAGTAACTTCATTAATACACTTAGATATACACTTACAAATGCAGCTTACAGAATCACCCAAAGAAGAAATGCTACACAAAAAAAATTCTTTCCATCCGTCCGCGGAAGAGAACTGCAGCAAAATTGCTATAATAGAGACCCACACAGTAGAAGATCATCATTTAATCGAACTCCACCGGTTCCAATAATATTGCCAGTCCGAGAAGAGGGGGCACTGCTACTGCCGGAGTGGGATTGCTGCACTTTGCTCCTAGGAAGCGGTGCAGCAACTTCGTTCAATATCTGCAGCGTTTCGACATGTACAGCAGTATCGCCGCTGTTACACTTTACATATACGAGGCCGCGACGAGTGAATGCTGCATTTAGCATCTGCTGCTTTTTGAGTTTCAACGCCTGCTGTAGGATGACTACGTTCTCTCTGGTAAGGCCTTCATTTATGTAGATAGGTTTGGCTGATTGAAAGCCCGCATGTTGCAGACTTAGAGAGCCTTTACTTGACCTTCGAAAATTAGCAACAGCGTTGATAACGTAGTTTCTGTCGTACGGTGTTTCAAATTTTATAATAATTGTAGTATCCCTATTACCATTGAGCTCAGGTCTGCTATGGCTGAGGCGGAATATGTTTTTAATGTTTGGGAGCTTGATGTTTACAGAGTCGCAGATATGTGATAAGATACCCCGTAGATTTTCACCTTCGGAGTATGGTATACCATTTAGCCGTAGATCACAGGCCACTGTCGCATTTACTTGTCTGGTCATCTGAGCACTTAGGTCCTCAACTTGCTTCTTAAGAGCATCGACATCAACAGTTTTCATTGCGTCAAGCTCGCCTCTAAGATTCGCGAAGTCGACTACATTTTATTCAACGTCTCTCTTAAGTTGCGTGACGTGACGGCAGTGCTCGGCATTTAACTTAACCGCCTTTTCTAGCTCGCCAGACAGCCAAGACCCAAGATCTGCTTTCAGTTGTATGGCGATCGCCTCCATTGAATTGTTTATAATGTCTGAAACACAGTTGGGGACAGCAGCGACCGCATCCTCAAGGCGTTTCATTGACAGCTTGGGGTCCCGGTCATCCTTAGTGCATTCTGGGCAGAACCATGCCGAGGATTTTCCCAGTTCGATTAGCACTTCCAGCGTTTTGTCATCCACCTGGGCACATTGTTTGTGAAACCACTTAAGACAGCTGTCACACCTTAGTACATGCTCACCGTTTGCCCTTTTGCAGCACCTAGGATACTGTTGTTTCTTATCGGACGTAGTTGTTTCTTTTTTTTTTACTCTAGCACTATTATCATTGACCACTGCCACCCCCACTGCCGGGACATCCATCTCCAATTTCTTGTTGGCTGCTCCACCGCCACCTACCACTTTCGCTTTTAACTTTGTATCGCTGTCCAAAGTCATACTTCTCTCCTGTCTCAATGTAGGAATTTTAGCAGGAGTTTTGCGTGTTTCTTTGTGATTTCACCAAATCACGGACGTTTATAACCTCACTTATATCTATTCGTATTCCTTTATAATTTCGCCAATCACGACCGTTTATAACCTCACTTTATTCTTATTTGTTTTAATTTGCTTTTTCATTAAAAATATTATTTATTACTTGTCCACAAAATTGTTTATCTGCATATTATTAGTTTTATACACTTTTAGATTATTTATTTGTCCTTTAAATCAGTAAATTCAATAGTTACAGTCTTTTGGTTTTTAGACGTCCACACGCGTTTTTTGACGTTTTCTTTTTTTGTACACGTTTTTTTTTGACGTTCATCTTTACAGTGCATATATATTTATTTGTTTATGTAAATAATAATTAACAATACATGTGTATTTCGGAAATATTTATTATTTACTTTTACGTATTAAAAGTATATTCAATAAGGAAGCTCTGAATTGCCTTTCCCCTTACACATTGAGAAAATGAAGGGATTATATACATGGATAAAAATTCGTAAGCGTATTTCTCATATGTTTTTCCATTCAGCTTATCTATGTGTCCCGGTCTGTATTTTAATATTTATGGCAACCCTAAACTAGTGCCGTTTTGTTATTGCTTTCGTTCGTTTTGACTTTATAATCCGATTTATGTGGTGCTAATCTGATCCCTAGTTTAGATTTTGTTGTCCCTACATTTACCATTGCGCATATGTGGGATCCGTCTCCATTGTATGGGATTTCATAAATAACGTCAGATCTTTCCAGTTTGTCTAATTTTGTTTTCATGTTTGTATACAATGGTTGTAGTTTGTTGCTTGTTTTTAATGTGATTTTTATTTTGTCTCTGTCATAAATATTTGAGTTTATAATTTTGTTTCATATCCCCGGTATGTTTATTATTGATTTGTAGATTTTTGGTTGACTGAGTGGTGTGTTTAGTGAGTTTGTTATTTCCAGGTTTTTTGTTGCGTTATTTATTATGTTTTCTATTATGTTATATGTAAAACCGTTAGTTGTAGTGTTTTCTTTATTATAATCTTGTTTTTTTCGTGGAATTGTTGGTCACTTATTTTCAATACCCTACTGGCGAAGTTGTAGGCTACATTATGTATTACATGTTTGGGGTATTAAGAATAAAAGTTAATGATCCTCCCGGATGACGTTGGCTTTTTATACCAATCAATTTTTAAAAAGGTTTCATTTCTTATTATTAATATGTCAAGGAATGCTAATTCGTCATCTTTTTCGACCTCATGTGTAAAACGTATTTGTGTATGAAATTTGTTCAATGTCTTTAACGCCTTGTCTAAATACAACGTACAAGACGCGGTTGACTTTAAGGACAGAATAAATAACACAAATATAAAGAAGGAAGAAAAATTAGTGTCGTTCAACGTAATATATCCGTTTTCTAGCATACCGATAAAATTAGCCATAGATATAATTTTAAACAAGTGGAAAAAATGACCATTTTTACAGACATGCCTAAAGAACTATTTATAGAAATTTTAAATTTAAATTTTAAATATCTGCATAAAAGAAAGTAAGTATAGATATTTTAAATACAAAGAAAAATTATACGAACAGTTAAACGGAATGCCTATAGGTTTATCTGCATCACCAATAATAGCAGATATTGTCATGGAAGAGCTTCTGGACAAGACTATGGGAACAATAACAAAGAAACCTAGACTTTTGACGAAATATGTTGATGATTTATTTGCCATAGTTAATCAGCTTGGCTAGACGCAGTATCATTTGATACGGTATCAATACTGGTATGATGATACCAGCAATGGCTAGACGCTGTGGTATCACATTTACCCCCTTATTCAGAGAGTCACTTTTAGCTGTCGTCGTCGTCTAAAACAGCTGTTTTTCGTCTTTTTGTATTCACAGAGACGACGAGGTGTCTCAGCTAAGCATGGTGTCGTGTCTTACGTAGTTTGGAGGTGAGCAAAAACCTATTCACAGAGACGACAAACGTCGACTTGAGCTGTCAAATATGACGACAGCCTCTTAGGTGTCGTCTTGGTGTCGTCTCTTGCTAAAAATGAAATATTTTGCAGGTTATTGCTTATTTTTTATATTTATCTTTTATGATTTTTTTATGTTATAATTATATTTTGTATTATAATTATAAAAAGTTATTATAATTATAATTATTGTATTATAAAATAAATAAATATATATTATATAATGTTATTTTGAAAAACTGTTTTTTTCTGGAGAAAATCGTATATTTTCGCAAAGAAAAATTTTTCTTTTCTACTTTGTTTCTTTTCGATTTATAGAACTTTGCTAAAAAAAATCGTTGCTTCCCGTTATTTTCTTGTGATCCTTGAAAATTAACAATACACACAAAGTATAGAATTGTGAATATGGATATAACAAAGGAAAAGTAAAACAATAAAGTTTTTTAACAAATAATAAATAATTACAACAATTTTTCTTAAATATTTTATTAATTCTTAAGATATAGCGTACAGTGAAAAGGAAGGAAAGGGCCTATTAACGTTTTAATTGTCATATGTGCACTTGTTTACATATGTTACAATTCTAGATATGAAGAGATTTCAAATCACGCACCAAAATTAAGCTGGGACAAGTTCATGCGGATATTGCGGCTATATGAGGTAGCCCCAGTAGCATTAAAGAATCCAGATTTAAAAATTATAGATTCACTAAAAAACAGGCGCTTGATAAACATAACACAAAATTTGGCACTTTGCAATTGTTTAGAATTCCCGATTGTTTACAATTTTACAGTGTTGCAAATTTTCAACAGAAAAATCAATGTTAAAATATTTTGATGCAATTTAAATGACGAAAATACAATAGAAAAACAAAATAAACATTCCTCTCATAAACTCCTAAGGTTATTCTTTATTTTTACTACATTTATAAATCTAATTTCGCGAAAAAAAATCTATTTTTTAAGAATTTTATTATTTCAACATAAACACCATAGTAAAATTTTTGTGTTGTAACACTAAAATGCTAGCTAGTACACAAACCAAGCTGTCATATATGAGCGCAACGTAAATTGAGGTGAGCACGACGTAAGAGCTAGTCACCTTTCACAAAGTGACTCTGTGAATACGACGTCTTCCACTCAGGTGACTTTTCGACGACGACGTCTGACTCACTCCAGGTGACTCTCTGAATAAGGGGGTTAGTTTCAAAAGCCGTAAACATGTTATGTCAATCTATAGCGTTAAACACAATCGAACCAACAGAAAACATTAATATTTCCCGGCAACAAGAAATTCCATGGCGTTAATTATGATGGCTGGGCAACTGTTGCTCAGCAACAAAAATTTCATATGTTCAATTCTTAATGGTGGGCGTCACACTAGGCCACTTGAGACCGCTTTAGAAAACCTTCAACTGTTTTTACATTTTCGCCAGAATCCTATTTTAGAGGAATTTTCATGTTGTAAAAATTAACATGTTGCAAGGGTTGACAGAGGAAAAGGCAACCTTTTTCTGCATCTTGTTTTTTATTTATAATTCTAGGAAATGTATCCTTTCTTTCCAGTATCTTTTAGGAATTGATAAATATTTTGTGTAATTTTTCTTAAATAAGAATGCAGAATATTTTCATATTTCAAAAATATGTAAATTGCTAGTAATAATAATACTAATACAAATTACGTTAAATATTAACTTAAATGAATTGGGGTTAAGTTACCTAGTGTGACACCCCCACAATGCAAACTGTTAAATTTTACATGACAGAATGTAAACAAACACACCGAAGAAGAACAAGATAGATTTTGTTGCTGTCAAAATTAGAAATAGCCCGGAGACAAGATACAAAATGGAATGCAAACCAGAGCAACAAACTGGAAAGCGAACTTTTTTCTCGATCTCCATAAGAGCCCATGTAAATTTGACAGCTAAAAATGTATCTTGTATCCTGTTGCTCCGATTGTGTTTAATGCTTATGTGTAAAATTTACTGAATATCAAAATGTTGGCCGTAGTTGCCATATTTATGATATTATGATTAATGCGTAAAGGAAAAATAGGATTTCTAAAAATCCCATGTATAAATTTTAGTTCAATGGTACTTCGAGAAGCGCCTAATCTTTTCCCCTTTTTTTCAATTGTTTTTGAACTTTTCGTGACTTGGTATTAAAATAAGGCAAATGGGACAAATAAATGAAATTTCTCCGAAAAAGAGAATTTTTTCAACTTCATTTGCAACCGTTCGAATATATTATGGCCGACTGTTTGGTTGCTGTTGACAACTGCTTACTTGTGTGCGTAAATGATACCGAGAGAAGCAGGGTAAATTTGGGTATCAAAAATTCTCTACACTTGATACTTGTGTGTAGAATTTTCCCTTTCTTCCCCGTCTCTCTCTCCAACGAACTGAGTGATACCGTATCAAATGATACTGCGTGTAGCCAAGCTGTATCAAATGATACTGCGTCTAACCAAACTGATTGAGAACATGGTGGAAGAAACGTTCAAGACATTGAACAAATTTCATAGACAAATACGTTTTACACATGAGGTCGAAAAAGATGACGAATTAGCATTCCTTGACATATTAATAATAAGAAATGAAACCTTTTTAAAAATTGATTGGTATAAAAAGCCGGCGTCATCCGGGAGGATCATTAACTTTTATTCTCAATACCCCAAACACGTAATACATAATGTAGCCTACAACTTCGCCAGTAGGGTATTGAAAATAAGTGACCAACAATTCCACGAAAAAAACAAGATTATAATAAAGAAAACACTACAACTAACGGTTTTACATGTAACATAATAGAAAACATAATAAATAACGCAACAAAAAACCTGGAAATAAACTCACCAAACACACCACTCAGTCAACCAAAAATCTACAAATCAATAATAAACATACCGGGGATATCAAACAAAATTATAAACTCAAATATTTGTGACAGAGACAAAATAAAAACCACATTAAAAACAAGCAACAAACTACAACAATTGTATACAAACATGAAAACAAAATTAGACAAACTGGAAAAATCTGACGTAATTTATGGAATCCCATACAATGGGGACTGATCCCATATATGCGCAAAGGTAAATGTAGGGATAACAAAATCTAAACTAGGGATCAGATTAGCAACACATAAATCGGATTATAAAGTCAAAACGAACGAAAGCAATAACAAAACGGCACTAGTTTAGGGTTGCCATAAATATTAAAATACAGACCGGGACACATAGATAAGCTGAATGGAAAAACATATGAGAAATACGCTTACGAATTTTTCTCCATGAGTAGTGGGTATATGTACCTTCTGGAACAACGTAGCGACTGCGCTGCCGTGAGGAGCGTGAGGAGCGCTATGTGTTAGAGTGAGATGGCGCTATGCGGTTGTGTGGGAGGGAGTGAGAATGAGATAGCTTCTGCCTGTAGACTGAAGCGCTGCTTTGAGCGGGCCATGTCACACTTGTAATCATGATGTGTGCATCATTCTCGTTGATTGGTTAATTCAGGGGGATGTGTTATATGGACCATTGTGCAAAAGTGGGCGTGTCAAAACGGACATACATACAGACGGACAGGCAGACGGACATACATACATATAGACCGACAGACAGACGGACATACATACATATAGACCGACATACATAGCTAGGCGTGCTGATTGTTGCGAGTGTGGCGTGCCCCTCTGCCTTGATCTCTGCCCGCCTGTGTATCGTTTGTGGTACTTGTTGTTGTTGTCTGAATATGCGTAGCGTTGTTGTTGGAACTTTTATTTCTTTTTTATTGCTCTGATTTCATTGCTATGTGGTTGTTGTAGACTTAGTAAATGAGTTATGGGCATTTCAAGTGTTCGATTACCTCGCGACCACACTTATTGTATGTACAATTATTTCAATCTCGGAATTGGAGTTGACATTTTCGATACTTTCTGTATACAAATAATTCTCAGAATAAAAAAGTCGTAAATTAGAATCATAATGGGAATACTCGACTGGAGAATATGGGGCCTGCTTGACCTGCTTACTCATTTATAGCGTGACGACTGCGACTCAGCGTCACACATTGTAACACGATCCTTGAACCGCCCAATTTCAAATCGTGTCAATGATTGGGTATCGGTTCAAAGATATTATAAACAATTAGAAATTTTGAGTGAAAATAAAAATGTGAAGCATAGAGAAATGCTAATGTATAGATTTAAGTATATGTAAGAGTAGTTTAGCCACACATATTAATATTGTTTGTATAGTTACACTTTAAGAGAAATGGGAACGCTTAGGGTATAAAAACCCGAGCAATCCAGAATAAAAGTCAGAATTAAACTGCCAGAAAACGATTCAAGGCCTTTTTTAATTCTCCGCCAGCGACTAAGCAAGGCGAAAACCCCCAAAGTGCCAACTTAAGTGCAGGCACTAAAGTCTCGTCCAGTGGCGTCTCCACGCCGGACCAATAACATAGGGCGACCCTTTCGTTGGGAAGTATTTTCTGCGATAAACTCATACTTCTTTCATTACAGAGTGGATGCAGATGGCTGGATATAGAGTCGTTGTTTTTTGTTCTTCTTTAATAGCCTAATAATTTATTGTGGTTGGGGTCTCTGCAGCTCGATCCGCGAGCATAAAATTAGCTCCAGCGAGAAGAAAGAAACAATTGTAAAAGTGTTGCCAAAGAGTAAAGATCTAATTTTTATTAAAATAAAAGTGTTCTAAAAGTTGCAGTTGTAAAATAAAAGAAAAGTTGCACATTTTTTCTGTAAAATTAAAAGTGTGTTTGAGAATCAAGTTACTTTTTATTTGGATTATAGTTTAAAATGAAGAAATTTCTATTAGTTTTGTTTTACTTTATTTATCTCGATTTTTTGAGTTATTGATGTACAGAGTTAATGCGTGCGTTGTACTTTGATGTAGACTTTGCGGTGAACTGAACAAGAGCCAAAATTAAAACAAGTCTTAACCTTGTAAAATGCTCAAAAATTCAGAGCTTTAGTTACAGTTAGAAATATATAACTATGAATAAATACAGGGTGATTGTTACATTCCGCCCGCCTCGTCACATTAAGGGGACGAAATTATTATATAATACATTAATCAATCTTAATTTCAAGTTGTATAAGAAGTCTGAATCGGGAGTGGGCACAGCTTTACGATAGGCCTCTTTAGCACGGATGATTGTGTTTTGATAGTTGCTACTCGAGTTAAGCCATCAGTACCAGGATGAACTTCTAGTATACGTCCGAGAGGCCACTTAGACGGAGGATAGCGTTCATCCGAAATGAGTACTAAGTTACCAGGATGAATCTGATCAGTGCTCTTTTTCCATTTTGATATGGCTTGAAAACGTTGAAGATATTCTTTTGACCAACGATCCCAAAAGCGTTCCAGCATCTGTCGGAGAAGTTGCCAACGAGAAAGTCTTGATAAAGGTATTTCGCAGAGTGATGGCTCGGGAATCGATGTTAAAGCTGAACCTATAAGAAAATGACCTGGAGTTAGTGAATTCAAGTCAGTAGGATCATCTGAGAGAGGGCATAATGGCCGTGAGTTGAGAACCGCCTCTATTTGTGTGAGCAACGTAGTAAGCTCTTCAAATGTTAGTGAAGTATCTCCAATTACGCGCCTTAAGTGAAACTTCACTGACTTAACGCCAGCCTCCCATTTTCCTCCGAAGTGTGGAGCTGAAGGGGGATTGAATTTCCATTCAGTTCCATCGTTCGATAAAAGAGTAGCGAGTTTTCCAAGCTGCTGAGATGATGTGGAAAATAATTTTCTGAGCTCTACATCAGCGCCTACCAAATTGGTACCGCAATCGCTTGTCAGTGTAGCACAGATCCCGCGTCTTGACGTAAATCGTTTATATGCAGCGAGAAATCCTTCAACGGTGTAATCAGATGCAGCCTCGAGGTGTAGTGCAGATGTTGAAAAACAAACGAAGAGGACTATATAGCCTTTATGTTTCTTCGCTCCTCTCCCTCTCCATGTTTTGATCATAAGCGGACCAGCATAATCCACTCCTGCATGAAGAAAAGGTCTTGATGGAGTAGTTCTAGAAGGTGGGAGTTGACCCATCAATTGCTTTGCAGTTATTCCACGTTGACGAGCACATCGAACGCAACGAAGAACATGATTTTTTACTGGTGCACGTCCACCTAGAATCCAGTACGTTTGTCGAATGTAGGCCATAGTTATTTGAGTGGCCCCATGCATAGTCTTTTCGTGTGCGTCAGCGATTATCAACTTAGTTAGCGTCGATTCGCGTGGCAATATTAGAGGATGTTTAGTGTCTGGATCTAGGAGTGCATTACGAAGTCTGCCACCCAAACGTAGCATTCCTTTGTCGTCCACGAATGGTATCATCTTGCTGAGTGGATTAGAGTTAGACAATGTTTGACCTTTTGATAGTAATTTTATTTCTGAATTAAAGTAGGCTCTTTGAGTAACTTTAACCCAAAAGAGATTTTCAAATTTTAGTTCCTGAGGAGTGATGAATGAATTAAGATGACTTTTTCTTAAAATTACTCTTCGACATATAGCAGTTATTCTCAACAGACGCGTTATATTTGAATACCTTTCAATAAGTTCCCAGACTGATAAAACCTCTTTGTATGTATGCGTGATTGTCTTCGGTTTTTCTTCAAGATTGATATCACGGCCTAATTCTATTTTGGATTTTGGCCAAGAGGAGGAATGAGATAAGAGCCAACTAGGCCCATTCCACCATAGAGAATTTTTAAGTAGTTGTTGGTATGAGATACCACGGGAAGCGCAATCTGCTGGGTTATCTTTACCTGAGATATGATGCCATATTGCTGAAGGAGTTGATTCTTGTATTTGAGTAACGCGGTTCCTTACATAGTCTCGCCATCTGGATGGATGTCCATTTATCCATGTTAGCGCGACAGAAGAATCGGTCCAGAGGTGTATTGGTGCTTCAAAGAGATTGAGGATCTTTTGTATGTGACTTGCTCTTTTTGATAACATAAGTGCCGCTGTTAGTTCTAATCTTGGAATTGACAACTTTTTTAGAGGCGCTACTTTCGTTTTTGCCTCAACGATATTTATGCGAATTACGTCGAAATCTTCTATAACTCTGATGTAGATAACAGCTGCCATTGCGTGTTCAGAGGCATCTGAAAATCCATGAATCTCTACTCCCAGTGCCTGCATTGATTTACCGATCCACCTTGGAATTGAAAGCTGAGATACAGTTTGTAGTTCTTGCATAAAGGAAACCCAACGTTGAGATAAAATCTCTGGAATAGCATCATCCCATTGAATTTTTAACATCCAAAGGTCCTGCATGAATATTTTTGCTCGAATAGTGATTGGACTAATCCATCCAAGTGGGTCGAAAAGTTTTGCAATGCATGATAATAATTTTCTTTTTGTATATGGAGATTTAACTGACAAATATGGATAAACGAAAGTGAATGTATCAGAGTCTGGTTGCCAACTGATTCCTAGTGTTCTAACTGATAATGAGTCATCAAAAATTAATGAATTTCTTGATGTTAAACGATTTTTAGAGATACTAGTTAATATGCTTGGTTCATTTGTGGACCATTTTTGAAGTTGAAAACCGCCCGCCATGCACAAACTATCTAGCTGTTTTACAACTTTCTGGGCTTCTTCGACAGTATCAGCTCCACCAAAGGTATCGTCAACGTATGTACCCTTCTTGATTATGTCGACAGCAGCAGGAAACTGATGACCTTCGTCTAATGTTAATTGAGTTAAGACGCGGTTTGCTAAATATGGCGCTGGACCGAGTCCATATGTGACAGTTTTCAAGACAAAAACTCGTATTTCTGGAGATGGAGGTGTACTCCATAAAATTCGTTGATACGTCCAGTCATTTGGATGAACTAAAATCTGACGGAACATCTTTTCAATGTCCGCAGAGAATGCGAAGCGAAACTGTCGCCACCATGTGATAACATTTGATATCTCTAATTGGAGTTTTGGACCAACGTGTAAAACATCGTTGAGAGATTTTTTGCTGCTTGTTTTACAAGAGCCGTTAAAAACAACTCGTAACTTTGTTGTAGAGCTCGACTCCCGTAGGACTCCATGATGAGGTAAATAGTAACCATGAGTTAACGTATTAAGTTTATCAGAAATTGGCGTCATATGACTGAGTTCCTCATATTCTCGAAGAAATTCGCAATATTGTTTAGTTAATTCAATATTTGATGAAAGTTTTTGTAAAACGTTAAGTAATGCTTTATAAGCATTGTTATACGACTCACCCAACTCTTCTGGAGATCTTTTAAATGGAAGACGTACAATATATCTTCCTGAAGCTGCACGTTTATGTGTAGACACAAAATGAGATTCACATTCTTCTTCTTCAGCTGATAAAATGTTTTCTGTAGTATCGTGATTTTCTTGTAGCCAGAAACGCTGAATTTGTTGATAGAGATCGTGATCCACGCAACATTGAAACCCTTGTATGTTGCGAGACCCGCAGGCGCTGTTGATTTCCTCCCCACTGATACCTGATATTATCCAGCCTAAAGCTGTTCGTTGAGCTATTGGAGTATTTACATCCCCTTTTAATATCTCATTTTCGAGAAGATAGCCATAAATATCTGCACCCAAGACTAAATCAATATGTCCGGGTTTCATATAACTTGGGTCAGCCAGTGTGATTCCTCGTAGATGTGGCCATTCCCCTGGAGACGATTCTGTTGAAGGTAACTGAGCAGTAAGTTTTGGTAAAATATATGCGGTTACGTCACATTCGAATTGTGAGGAAAAATGTGGAAGTAGTTTGAACGATACCACTCCCTTCGTAGAGCCCGCACGTTGGGCGCCAATCCCAATGAGAGGAAACGTTGCATTCTGACGTTTAAGGTGTAGTTGATGTACTAAAAATTCACTTATAAAAGAGATTTCTGAACCCTGATCCAGAAGAGCTCGTGCTCTCAGCTCTTTTCCGTTGTGAGAACGGAGTCTGACGCTTGCGGTTGCAAGGAGTACTTTGGAGGAACTAAATTCGCGATTAGGTAGAACATGATTGCTTACTGCTGCATTTGATGAGCATGGATCCTGACGTATATTGATATTGGGCTGTTGATTTGTAGATGGTGATGAGTTCGAAGAAGTCTTACTGAAAGCGTCAGTTATTGCAACTGGCACCTGCTGAGCGTTATGAATTGAAGAGTGATGGTTTGCTCCACAGTACTGACATCTTTTGGAGCTTCTGCACATCGCTATTCGATGCGGCCCTAAGCAATTAAAACAAAGTTTTTTTTCGACGACGAAAGCATGTCGTTGCGCTGGAGTCTTGCTTTGAAATATCGGACATCTGGCTATATAATGCTCATTACTGCAAAGAGAGCAAATATTATTAAACGATTGATTAGTTAAATTATGTGAAACCTGAACAGGCTTGGATTGTATTGCTGAGAGATGAGTTTTGACTCCTTGTTGATACTTTGATTTATGAATTGCATCCTGAGATCTAGGTTGCGTCGAAGTAATTGAAGAAATTCTAGATTCGATACTTTCCAGAGCTTGAATACGTCCACACAGAAACGTTTCGAGATCTAAGAACGAAGCTGGCATCTTTGAGGCTCCACAATGTACCTCCCAAGCTTCGTGTGAAGAGCGATCGAGCCTCTGTACAACAATATGTACAATCATATAATCCCAATGTTCAATTGGTGCTCCAAGTGTCTTGAGACTTCCAAGAGATTGTTTCACCATTGCAAGTAAATATTTTAATTCACTCGCTGACTTTTTTTGCATCACCTTTAGTTGGAAAATTGTCTCGATATGCTGATCAATTATGATTCTTTTATTGTCGTAACGTTCACACAGTAAATCCCATGCCGGTGTAAAATTTTCAGAAGAAATAGGTAGATTAGAAATTAACTGTTCAGCTTCTCCATTGAGACTAGAGCGAAGGTAGTGTAATTTTTCAACACAAGAGAGATCTTTATTTAGTCTTATCATAGAAGTGAACAAATCATGAAAAGGGCGCCATGATTGATAATCGCCAGAAAATTTTGGGAGCGTAATTTTTGGCAAAGTATGACTATGCTTAGACAGGTGGTGGTTGAGAGATAAACCTGTTTGATTTAGCGTATCTTCAGAGAGAGTTTCATTGGTAGACTCTAACACAACAAGCATTGTTGCACGCGCATTTGCGTAAGCTTCTTCACAATGTGCGTAAGTATTAGTTTTGAAGTAAGGCAGCTCACGTACATTCTCTGAAGAGCGAGCACCACACAGTTTGTCATGACCAGATTGAAATCTCCCCCAGTTGGCGTCCAAGAGAGTCAACCGCGTTTGTATGTGTGCCCTAGTGTTGGCGTTGTCGCCAAGATTTTTGAGATTTGCAATTGAATTCTTAATGAGATCCATAATATCATGTTGCTTCAGTATAAGAGCCTCTTGCGCTAAAGACATTTTTTTTTCTCTTTGAAGATGAGTATAACAATTGAAAGATGAGTACAATAAACCTGTTTTGTGTACGGTTCTTTCTTGACTAGTTTTGGTATAGAGAAGTTTTCTTCACGATAACTCTAACTGTATTAAAATATTTGTCACTTTCATGTATTTTATAACTTTTTAATTTTTGATGAAAAATATAAATTTGTTTCCATTTTTTTTTTTAATCAGTTTTTTAGAAAATTACTTCAAAAAAAAAACAACATCCGGCTCGAAGGACCATAAATGTTTGAGAATCAAGTTACTTTTTATTTGGATTATAGTTTAAAATGAAGAAATTTCTATTAGTTTTGTTTTACTTTATTTATCTCGATTTTTTGAGTTATTGATGTACAGAGTTAATGCGTGCGTTGTACTTTGATGTAGACTTTGCGGTGAACTGAACAAGAGCCAAAATTAAAACAAGTCTTAACCTTGTAAAATGCTCAAAAATTCAGAGCTTTAGTTACAGTTAGAAATATATAACTATGAATAAATACAGGGTGATTGTTACAAAGTGAAAAAAGTTAAATATACTATTTAAAAAAAAAAAAAAAAAAAAAAAAAGAATTTAATCAAATATAAACAAATTTAATAACAATTAAAACTGAACAATATTAATTATTTACTATCAAGTGAACTATTCAAGAACAAGAAAAAAGTTAAATATACTATTTAAAAAAAGTTAATCAAATATAAACAAATTTAACAACAATTATAATAAACTGAACAATATTAATTATTTACTATCAAGTGACAATTCGGAGAAGTAAAGTGAAAAGTTGAATATAGTATTTAAAACGTTAATAAAATATAAACAAATTTAACAACAATTAAAAGAAAAGTGTTCTAATACAACATCCAATCTAAACAATCTAATCTAATCTAAAACAAGTGAAATATTTGCAACAAAAATAAAAATGAAGAGCTTCATATGCAATCTTTGCGGGCAGGAGTTCACTGCAATGCGCAACCTCAAAAGGCATGTGCAAGGGCAACATGAAAGTGTGGTATTCCAGTGCCAAGAATGTCATCAACATTTTCCAAGACTGGATAATATGCGTAGACACAAAAATTTAGTCCACAAAATACCCAGCGCAACTTCATCAACAGCTGTAGCAGCACCATCATCACTAGCCGCAGCATTATCAACAGCAACGCCATCAACATCTGCAGCAGCACCATCATTATCATCATCAACATCTATAGCAGCAGCACCATCATCACTAGCCGCAGCATCATCAACAGCAACGCCATCAACATCTGCAGCAGCACCATCATTATCATCATCAACATCTATAGCAGCAGCACCATCATCACTAGTCGCAGCACCATCATTATCATCAACAGCAACACCATTAACATCTATAGCAGCGGCAGAACCTTCATCATCGACATCAAGAGCAGTATCATGGCTACCAGTTAAAGCTAACGAGAACGTTCGTTGTCCAAATTGCAATGAAGATGTTTCTCGAAGAGACTGGAATCATCACATCAAAACGTTAAAGCATAAGAGGAATTGTTGGATTCCCGTAAGTGGTGGTGGACTTAAATGCATAAGATCATCTTTCCGGAATAGAATTCAAACCCTGATATTCCAAAATGAGGATGAGGGTCTTGTCATTCCGGAAAAGTTTTTTGAGAAAGCTCAAAATATATTGGTCAAAGAGCTATTAAAAACATTAGAGAAGCATGCATCATATAAGTTCAACATGGAGCTGTATGCTGAATATTTTAAAGTGGTGGATGATGATGAAATGGTGGTGGAGATGAAATCGTTTCAAACCAAAATGATTTTGCTGCAAAAATATGAAGATCTACCTGCGATATACAATGATATGTGCCAACAGATCAGCTCCAAAATGGGTGAGTTCCAGGAAAGGGACAGTGGATGGTCCCTACTAAAAATATGTCACGTAGAGGTGAATATTAATAGGTATCGACCGTTGAAGGGATCGTCATACATCGCATTACCCAAATCCCTGCAGGAAAAGCACGCCTGCATCAATGTTCAAAATGACGATCCCTACTGTTTCAAATGGGCGATCATCTCAGCTCTGAGACCCACCGAAAATAATCCACATAGAAAAATAAATTATAATGTGGAGAACATTGGAGCTGATCTCATATTACTGGATAATGGAGCTAAAGTGGATTTTAAGGGATTGGCGTTCCCCATGCCAATAAATGACATCGATAATTTTGAGAAACAGAATCCAACAGTGAGTGTCAACGTCTTCGGATTCGATGAAGTTTCGGGCAACATCGAGGGACCTTATCATTGCACAAAGCAGGAAAAGGTGCAGCATATAAACCTGTTGCTGTTGCAGGAAGGAGAGCGGTTCCACTATGTGTGGATTAAAAATACTTCAAGGTAATTATAATTATATCACAATTTAAATTTTTGTTTTATATTAAACTTTTATATTAAGTATAAATTTTTTTCAACTAATTGTATTTTTCTTTTGTTACAGATTGATAAAACATCAAAGTACGAGTCATCGCAGAGAAATATTTTTATGCAACAGCTGCCTGCAGTACTCTCACAATGAGAGTACTCTACAACAACACAAGAATATATGTGGGAGGACTGTTGCAGAGATGCCTGCAATAGAAAAGGCGGTAATTAGTTTTAAGAATTATGAACGTAGTTTAGACGTACCATTCGTTGTCTATGCAGACTTCGAATGTGTACTTAGTAGCGTAAATTTAGATTTAGCGAGTAATACTCGTAATATGAATAAGCATATACCAATAGCCTTTAGTTATTATATTAGTTGTAAGCATGATAGTAAGTTAAATAAATTTAAAATTTATTCGGGAGAAGATGCCCCCACAAAATTTTTAGAATATTTAGTTAGTGATATAGGATATATTTATAATAATTATTTAAGTGTAGTTAGGCCAATGAACTCCTTGTCCATTGAAGAGGTAAAACTCCAAAAAGACTCCAATTCTTGTCATATTTGCGAACAAGAATTGGGGGCTGATAGAGTGGCAGATCTTTGTCATTTAACTGGAAAATACAGGGGGCCGGCACATAACGAATGCAATTTAAAATTTCAAATTGCAAAGTTTGTGCCTGTATTTTTCCATAATTTTTCTGGTTATGACTGCCACCTCTTCATTAAAGAATTAAACTTATTTGAGGGTGATATTAATGTTATCCCCTTAAATAAGGAATTGTATGTATCCCTTTCCAAACGTAACAATCGAAAACAAAACAACAAATAAACAAAAGAAAACAATCGAAATCAGATTCTTGGATTCTTTTCGGTTCATGGCATCGAGTTTGGATGCATTAGCGCAAAATTTGTCATCAAGTGATTTCAAAATAGTGCGGCAAATGTATCCAAACGATGATGAGTTTGCATTACTTACAAGAAAAAGTGTATTCCCATACGAATACATCAACTCGGTCGATCGTCTGAAGGAAACCTCTCTTCCTACTCAGGATGAATTTTTCAGTCATTTGACAAATAAGACTTGTTCTACTGAGGATTATGAACACGCGGTTAAAGTATGGCAACAGTTTAAATGTCGAACACTTGAAGATTACATGCTGTTATATTTGAAAACAGGTGTTTTAATCTTGACTGACGTTTTCGAAAATTTTAGAAAAGTGTGTAAAAAAATTTATAATCTTGATCCTTGTCAATATTACACAGCGCCAGGTTTATCGTGGGATGCAATGTTGAAAACAACAAAGATAAACCTGGAACTCTTCTGGAACTCTTTTTGTGCAAAAAAGTATTCGAGGCGGCATTGTCCAATGTAGTACAAGGCATTCCAAGGCAAATAATAAGTACATGATGGGGTACGATAAAAGTAAACCATCTACATATTTAACTTATTTGGATGCCAATAATCTGTATGGATGGGCGATGTCGCAATATTTACCTTATGGGGGATTCGAATGGGTGGAAAATATTGAGCAATTCAACGTTTTTGAAATTCCATTCGATTCTCCCATCGGATACATACTCGAAGTAGATTTGGATTACCCACAGGCTCTACATGATGCGCATAATGATTTACCATTTTGTGCTGAGAATAAAGCTGTGGGTAATTCAAAGTGTAAAAAGTTGATTACTGACTTAACCAACAAAACTCGCTATGTTATTTATTATAGAAATCTTCAGCAATGTATAGAAAATGGTATGTTGTTGAAGAAAGTACATAAAATATTGAAATTTAAGCAGTCTTGTTGGTTAAGTGAATATATCAATCTAAATACCCATCATCGCAGTTTAGCAAAGAATACGTTCGAAAAGAATTTTTTCAAATTGTTAAACAATGCGGTGTATGGGGAAACAATGGAAAATGTAGATAAACGAAAAGACATCAAAATAGTGACCGACTGGGAAAGTAAGGGAAGGAAGAAGACATGGTTGCCATCGAGATGTCTAGGGTCCGTACGGTTTACAACAAACCAATATATTTAGGTTTTGTTGTACTCGAGTTGTCAAAGTGGAAGATGTATGACTTCCATTATAGTTATATGAAACCCAAATTTGACAACTTGACGTTAACTATATGGACACCGATTCGTTTATCTATACCATCGAGACAAATGATTTCTATAGGGATATTCGGAATGACATCGAACGTAAGTTTGATACATCTGAATATCCCGTAGATAATCTGTATGGTTTCCCCCTTAGAAATGCCAAAGTCCTTGGTATGATGAAGGATGAGAATAAGGGGGAAATTATGCAAGAGTTCATTGGCCTTCGATCCAAAATGTATTCAATAAGTATAGCAAATAACATAGTCATTAAGAAAGCCAAAGGTGTCAAACAATCAGTAGTAAGTAATTTAAGTTTAAGCAATTATAAAGACTGTCTAGTTAATAAGAAAATAATTTATGGTGATATGTATATATTTAGATCTAGGATACATGAAATATATACTCAACTAGTTCATAAGATAGCATTAAGTTCTAGTGATGATAAGCGGTTTATTAGAAATGATAGTATAAACACATATGCGTGGGGGCATTATAAAATAGATTTAGAATTAGAGTTAAGTAGGGATGAAAATATATTTATGGATATAGAATATTAATCATAACTATTATAAAAATAAATAAGAAAAAAAAAAATTTGTAAATAGATTTAAGAAAAAACATTTATTTTCAATCAAACTTAATTAATTAAATGTATAATATATTTTAAAAATTCAAATTGATGTGTTTTATTTATGGATGTAAGATGAAGTTTCGGAGTAGGATTGCATTTTCAAGAGCGAAGTGTCCATTATGGGAATGGCATATTCTTTGCAGTAAGTATGTATCTCTAAGAGTTTCCAGATTCTCGCAACCAAATTCTTCCACATTCAATACAGGTTTCCCCAAAATTTCTTCAATCCATTTCGATTTTTCAACTCCCTTCACATATACAAGTTTATGTTTAATATTTAATCTCAAGAAATTCTCAACGCTATTAAAAGAGATAGATCCATCGTTCCAACGAAATCCATGATGATTGTGATACAGCCAATTCGCCTGCTTTTTATATTTTAAAGATAAGTCTCTAAATTCAAATGGTGGTTTGATGATAAAGTTTTGATATTCACTAAAGCTGACGGTTACTGCCAACTCTTTAACTATAAACTCATTGAAATTTCCTTTGAAGCCCTGCACATCCAATGTTACAAATTTTTGTTGTTCCATTTCACTTAGACAACTTTTTTAATTTCGCCAGTCACTGGAGTGTATTCAATCAACTTATCGTGTATAAGTATACAATAAGCTGATGTATTGGCTGGAATATTCGTTGATGTTTTAAATTCAATTCGAATATCAATTGGTCCAGTTTTTATCGCTTCGTTTTGATGAGTTACATCCACTACTATTATCGGAGCTGTATCTTTAAAGTCTTCAGGCAGCAACAGGGGTTGGGAATCGCATGCAAAGTAGTTTTGTTGAAATTTCAAATACATATCATAAAGCAGAGCATAACGATCACGGTCAAAATTCAGATTGAGATCATCATAGGGATATGTATCAGAATTTAAGTGTACTTTTACATCGGTTAGATGGCAATGTTGAAATTTTTGATCTCGTCGAAAGGCAATAAGTATGAAGCGTGGTCTTTCATTCTGCGGTGATAATTTTACATTCCACAGATGATTGTTTCCTTGTGTGAGTACCGGATTGAAATGACAATCCCAACTACGGAATGCCATTAATAAAGGTTTTCCACTTTGGATCGTTTGAAAGAGTTGTAGTTTTGCAAAATCAGCCAACTGTACATGAGGAATTTTCCATGTGATATTAGTTATTGTTAATTTTATATTTTCGCTGGCAACAGTTGAATAAACAGCATTTTCATCGGATTTCGATCTCAGTAGTATAAGTTCATGTTTAGAATTTAAAATAATTTTGTTAAAGTCTTCAGCAAATCCCAATAGCATTTTCAATGGTACACAAAAATTAAAATATCCCTTCTTTATTTCAAGTTCATTCTTTGAAAATCATCCAGCATTTTTGAGCATGTTACTTTGATTCGAATTTAATGAGACATAATTTTTTACTGTTGTAGTTACACCCAAGTGACGCGTACGATCGATCTCTAATCCATTAACTTCATAGCGAATTTCATCAAACATGAATGCAACACAATTGTTTTTTAATTTTACATTAGCTGTTGCGCCTCCATTTTCTAAGGTAACTGTACCTTCAATGTAAATTAAACTCTCACTGGGTAGAAGGTATAGATCTTGATTTTGAACGGCTATCCGTATCTCGTCATTGCTGTTATATGATTGTAAATATGGTGAATAGCTATGGTATTCCTTTTTAATAATACTGTCATCGTAGAGCGGCGTTTGTAAAACATCAAGTATTTGACTAATTTTAATTTCAGTTTGTCTTTAGTTTTAAGCCCAAAGATTTTAGAAACTCTTTATTTTCAAATGACAGCTTTTTGCGTTGTAGAGCGTTTTGAGTTGTTTGCGACTTTGACGACCTTGTCAGTTCAAATGGTAAAGAAGAAGTGAATGTAGTTCCACCTGGATATGCGCTTTTATTATACACAATCATTGCTCTTGCGGTTTTAGGTGAAGTCTGAGTGTTATTGTTTCTCCACAAAAATTAATTAGATTACCGTTTTGGTCAACGATTTTCACAGTAATTGAACTTATCTGTCTGGTGTTTACTGGCAAATAGATTACATTTTTAGGGATCTCGTTTATTTTATAGCCAGGACTAACATTTAATGCAAACATATGGATTGTATGAGCTGGTATGTTGTTAATGTAGGCGCCGCTAATTATGTCACACTCAATGTGTATTGCGTTTATTTTCGTTATATACACGGGTAAGTCTGATGTATGCAGTTTTCCTGCTTCCAATACTTTTTTACTGAAACCCAATAGTGAACCGATGGTGCGTTCCTTATTAAAGAAAATGTTATTTTTACTGGATCCTACGACTGCTTGCAGTGTATTGGGGTTGGCGGCTATTTCCACTTTCTCATGTGGATCTATACTAAAATATTTATTTTGAATAAATTCAGCAATGTCGTCAAGCTCGTATGAACCGACGGGAATCTCAATGCTATGATCACCAATGTGAAATAAATTATTTTCGTAATCAACATTCGGTATAGTGTGATAACTATGAAAGTCTACGAGACCACACACATACTTTCCCTCTAAATCTATGGGTGGAAAATAATTAGCCGATAAAATGGATTTATTTCCACTTAAAGTAAGAGTTATTGACATCTTGGAAGTTGGTTGAGTAATGAAATGAAAAGTCAGATGCAATCTTTTTTATTTACAATTTTTTAATAATAATAATAATGTTATTACTATATGAACAATATACATATTTAAAAAATATATTTATTACAATTTTATAAAATTTCATTTTTATCGATCCAAGAATTATGATCATTGCTAAATCCTAGCCACTTGACAAACACTTGACTGCCTTTAGTTTTAAGAACTTTTTCCACGAGATAAATGTTGGGATATTTTGTTTTCAATAGTTCACTTTCGTAGAATCCTCCTCTAATTGGATTCCCTTGATAGTCTTCAAGAATATACGTTGTTGGGTTTGTAATTCTTATATTTTTGATTTTGAATATTTCTGTTGTCCAGTTCGGTGTATAGCCTTTCTCAAAAATGTGTTTATATTTACTTATGCGTACATAATCTCCTATCCGAAACTTTGGCTTTCTAAATATTTTCAAGTTGTTGTAGGCAGTATTTAATAATAAGTTTTCATTGGCTCGATTCACTTCAGTTGGAGCCATATTAATGGTTCGATGCTTTTTGTGATTGTATTCGTTGATCAAACTTTTGTACTTGTCAATCCATCGATATGATCCATGATAGCTAAATTCCTTCCACATCATCTGCTTTAACGTTCTATTAAAACGTTCAACAATTGACGTCTTTAAAACACTGTACGAAGAATAATGGTTGATGTTGTATTTTTTCATTAAATTTTGAAATTTTCCGTTGAAGAATTCTTTGCCGTCATCGGTTTGTAAATTGCTTGGTTTTCGTCTTAAATCTAGTATGGATTTCATGGCTTTAGTAACATCAATAGCATTTTTAGATTTTAAGGGTACAATCCAGCCATATTTCGAGAATGTGTCTATTACAGTTAGAAGAAAGCGGTATCCATCATTATATGTAGAATAACTACCCATTTCCACTAAATCTGCTTGCCAGAGGTCATCTATTCCCTTGGTTATTACTCGCCTTCGCTTAAAGTTCTTACGAGCTTGTGAAGCTCCTCTACTAAACCTCTCTTCATTTTTTACTAAATTTAAGATTAAATCAACAACTTTCTTTTCTATTTCAGCTATTGACTTTCCTTTATTTAGTTCTTCATTTACGATACTTGTAAACCGCTCAAGCCCTTCGCTTATATCATCTACATAATTCTTGTTATTACTGTCGACGTGTTGGTTCGTGATTCGGAATTTTACATATATTATTGCAACGACTCTAAGAATTCTATCACTTAGTATATGGATTTCGTTTTTAAAATAATCCCTTATCTGAGTAGTACTATTTTCAACAAGTGACTGAAGATTTTGTTTGACTTGCTTAATATCGTTGTCTATTTTTTCCCTTAGTATATCGTTTTCTTCTTTAAATTCACCCTTTATCTGTTTAGTACTATCTGCAACAAGTAATTGATGATTTTTGTCAACTTTTTCAATGTCTTTATCTATTTTTTCCTTTACCAATGAGTTCTCTGCTTGAATTTGCATGTGAGTCTGTTTGATTTCTTTGTAAATATTTTGCTTTAGTAAATTGTTTTCTCTTTGAAATTCCACTTTGATTCGGTTCATACTATCTTCAACAAATGATTTTGTTACTGCATCATTGTCTTCGACAGGAGCATTAATATTCCTTAAGCGTTTCCAATGGAGATCCAAGTTTTTATCATTGTCCAAATTAAATCCCAAGGCTCTTGTAAAATTTCTTTTTAATTTACTGTTTGATGACTTCTCTATGGAATAATGACCGAACTTGTCGACGCTCATTTTACAATTATATATATTTATAAAAATTGTGGTTGTTTATATGATAATTATGCAATTATATTAGCTTCCCTAAGTTCTTCGAGTATTGAAACTATTTCGTTGTTGTGATTGGTGTGTCCTGCAGATTGTGATGATACTAATAGCCTTAACCTATCTACCAACTCATTTGGATCATCCCAATATATATAGTTTGGCTTTTGCTTATTAACACTCATTAAACCGCTTCCCTTAGTTTGATTTTGTGAGGTAGTCGATGTAGTTAATAATGGCTTTATGATGTCGGTATATTTGAAGGCTCTACTTCCCTTTGCTCGTTCATTGCTGTTAAAATTAAGTTTGTGAGCACTAGTATTTACTAAAATACTTTTGTAAGCTTGTAGATCTTTATCGTCATAATTTGATGGTTCTTTGCTGAATAATAATTGTAGCAATCCGGGTGTAAAGTTCCAACTATTATCGGATATTATTATTTTATCATCGCGTAATGTGAAAGGGCTATTACCGATTCGCCATTTACCATCAGATCCCTTGTATGGTCCATATGTGGTATCCAACTGATTCTGTTGTTGTAAGTCGGAATAGACCATTGATTCAGTAGATTTTGGATCGTCGCTTGTAGTATCGAGTTCAGAGAATAATTTTGTTTCGCTTGATTTATTCACTATATCTTCTGCATCTTCTATTTGAGAGAAAAAGTCGTCGTCTTCTTCGTCATTACTATTGATAAGAGTTTCGTTTGAAAAATCGACTTTTCGTGCTTTAGCTGGAGTAGTTGTTTTTACTTTTAGTGGTACCTTATTGTTTTTAATGTTATGATTATCCTTATTATAATTTGTATTGGAGTGCTTGACTATTTCTTTTAGAGGTTTTGTGATGTGGCTAAATGTCTTTTCTAATTCATTCTCTAAATCTGCTTTTCCTAATTTTATATTCTTAAATTTCTGTTTTAATATGCGTCTAGTTTTGATCAAGTCTTTTAATATTCTGTCATCCATTTTAGCAACAACATACAATATATCAGATCAGCTTTTAAACAGCTCTTGAACAGCTTTGAACACCTTTTAAACAGCTCTTGAACAGCTCTTGAACAGCTTTGAACACCTTTTGAACAGCTTTGGACACCTTTTAAACACCTTTTGAACAGCTTAGTTATATCAATGTTATCAGTTGAAAGCTAAGTAGCATACTAATATGAATATAATGGTATCCAGCCATATTATAGGTGAATGTATGTATCAAATCCCTTTCTATAACGTCCACTATCAATTGGGTCGTCTTTGCTTATTACAAGAAATCCATATTTATCTTTCCAACATTCTCCGCATATATTAATAAATGTTTTATAAGCCATATCTGTTCCGACATGATCATTGTATATGTGCTTCATGTTCATTTCATCTTGCTTAAACATAATAATCATGTTGGCATTATCGCGCACCAAATGCTTGGGAATTCTTGTATATGTTTGGCATAAGTAAAAACAATCAATAGATTTGTGTCTGCCCATACAAAAGTATTCTCGAATGTTGTTTTGCTTCTCACAAGCTACATCATCGAATATCATTATTGAGTTGGTTTTTGCTTCATCTGGCTTGAGCACTTCTTCGTTCTCGGAAAACGTAAAGAATCCCATATTTTGAATTGGTTTTATTAACCGTTTTAGATATTCATATTTAGGTTGATATAATGATTTTGAGTACAAATATATGTTTGCAAACTTTAGTCCATTTGGGCTTTCTATTAAACTCAACATGACATTAGTCTTTCCACAATTTGAGGGTCCTACAATAAGACATCGAATTGAATTCGGCAGGAGGGAACTGTGTCTGGATTTAGCCACATTATTAGTAACAAGGTCCATATTTTTCACAGTAATATTTTTATCTTGCTTGACGAACCGCATTTTAGCTTATGATATAAATAGGCAATAATCACACCTTTATATTCATTTATATCGAAACAGTTCAATTGGAGAGTTATATAAAATGGTCATCCTTTATAAAAATAATTTCAGTCTATATCAACCAGTAATTGGAAGTGGTCTTTTAAATAAAGCCATAAATTCTCTACCAATTGAACTTCATTTACCAGGCTATCAATTTTGTGGCCAAGGAACTAAACTAAAAGAACGCTTAGAAAGAGGTGATAAAGGAATCAATCCACTGGACGCTGCATGTAGAGAGCACGACATTGCTTATAGTAATACACAGAACTTGGATGAGCGTCACGAAGCAGATAAAATATTAGCTGAAAAGGCGTGGCAAAGAGCAAAATCAAACGATAGTAAATATAGTGAGCGAATAAACGCATGGTTAATAGCCAAAGCAATGAAAGCTAAAGTCAAATTCGGTATGGGGAACAAGCTAAATAAGAACCTTAAGAAAATAAAGAAAAAGGTGAAAAGATGCTGTGCAAAGAAAATTTTTACAAAAACTGTTAGAAATGCATTGAAAATTATCAAGCAACGAAAACCAGAAGATATCCCTAATGCTATTAAATTGGCGCAAGGTGTAATCAAAAAGTCTTTTGGGCGTAAAAAATCCATGATAGATATTCCACGTGTTATACCTATTCCCAAAGTAGGAGGTTTTCTACCACTAGTACCAATTTTAACAGCTCTTGGTGCCGTTGGTGGTTTAGCATCTGGTGGTGCTGCAATCGCGAAAGCAATTAATGAAGCCAACTCTGCAAGAAAACAATTGAAAGAAGCAAATCGGCATAATCAAACTATGGAAGCTATTGCTATTGGTAAAGGCTTGTATCTTAAACCCTACAAAAAAGGATTGGGATTATATTATAGCCCTCAACCAAAAAACTTTTGAAGAAGCTACCCAACAGAGCTCTCACAAATATCGACCTAATGAAATATACAAAGGATCTACCACACTTTCGAGGTATTTTTATGTTGGATACCTTACCAAGGCATCCTCATCAACAAGAATCTGGTATCGTTAATCTTGATACATCTGAGGGTCCTGGTACTCATTGGGTAGCATATTATAAAAATAAGAATCAAAAGGAATATTTTGATAGTTTTGGAAACTTGCAACCACCGCATGAAATAATCCAATACTTGGGTGATGGAATACGTTACAACTATACTCAGCATCAAGATTATAATTCATTTAACTGCGGTCATTTATGTCTAAAATTTCTTTATAATTTAATTTTTAGGAAAAATAACGAATAAAGTTTATTAAAATTAAATCAAATTGTGTTTTATTTATGTGTTTAGTATATAATACATACTATTATTAATTTTATTATAAGGTATATTTGATTTTGATGACGATGATGATGATGATGACGGTGATGATGAAGAGCTATTCCACTCCTTATCTGATTTAAATGGATTTTTCACCACTGCATACTGCATCTTCTTTGTCCAAGATTCTTTCATTGTAATATCTTTCTTCTTATCCATTTTGTTGTGGTTGGAATTCTCTCTTTCTCTCTCTCTCTCCGTGTCCTCTAAGTTCTAGATATAAACTAAACTAAAAATTTAAATTTCTTGTCATAAATACTATTTTCTTTGGTTGCATATATTCAGTTGTAGTTCATCTTTCGATCGGTGCAGTTAAGAGTTCATCCTCAGTTTATAGTGCTACCTACCAAGAAAATTAAGAAACAACAAATTCGAAAATGAATCTAAAACAACGTCAAGGATCATCATCTTTTTCCGTTGCTGCTATGGACGACTTCAATCAGAACAATAGTGTCCAAAAACCCATATTAGCAGTTAAAGATATGGAGCCGAACAAATCGTATTCAATTAAAAATGTACGGAAAACGAAAACAAAGTATGGAGCGCGAGTTTTAATGGAGTTGGAAGAGAATGTCATTTTTCTACCTCAAAGATTTAGCAACATCAGCGATGAGACAATAGAAGAATTCTCAAACGGAGCTTACTATTTGTGTAAAATAATGAAGGAAGATACCGACGACTTTTGCTTGGAGGTTCTGGTTGACTTTCCCTTAACACAAGCAATGTATTACCAAATGTGAAAACTTTGTATAATAAAATGTTATAAAAATAAAATATAATTTATGTCTTAAAAATAGATTCTTCTTTTTTATTTTTTCAATTTAGAATATAATAGCATTAATTTATTGATTCGTAAGATTTTATTCTCCAACATATAGCACGCACACGTATCTGGTCCATCCAAACATGTATCCGAAGACCAACAGCAAGATTTATAGTGATTTCCATGATTGGATTCTAATATTTCTTGATGTTGATAGCAGCTTAATTTTTCGTAGCAGTTCAGCATTTCATCCAAATGCTCATCAAGCAAAATTTCTTTTTGGGTTCTTAAAAACTCGTCAACACGTTTTAAAAATTCCGACACAGTAACGTTCTCCATCCTTATTAATAAACAGTCTACTACAGATTGAATTCATTTTAGTCGTGAACCAGATCCAGCGTTTGTTTACATTATGATTCTATACAAAAACAAAAATTTCTAAAAGTCCGTTGAGAAAAGAAAAAGAGCAACAACAACGACATGGCAAAACTACTACGCAGCCAGCTGCATTTGCATCCACCACCCATCTGTACTGAACATAAACAATACTCCTATTAAAAACATTTTGAGTATCCCCATATTCTCCAGTCGATTATTCCCATTATGATTCTAATTTACGACTTTTTTATTCTGAGAATTATTTGTAAACAGAAAGTATCGAAAATGTCAACTCCAATTCCGAGATTGAAATAATTGCACATACAATAAGTGTGGTCGCGAGGTAATCGAACACTTGAAATGCCCATAACTCATTTACTAAGTCTACAACAACCACATAGCAATGAAATCAGAGCAATAAAAAAGAAATAAAAGTTCCAACAACAACGCTACGCATATTCAGACAACAACAACAAGTACCACAAACGATACACAGGCGGGCAGAGATCAAGGCAGAGGGGCACGCCACACTCGCAACAATCAGCACGCCTAGCTATGTATGTCGGTCTATATGTATGTATGTCCGTCTGTCTGTCGGTCTATATGTATGTATGTCCGTCTGCCTGTCCGTCTGTATGTATGTCCGTTTTGACACGCCCACTTTTGCACAATGGTCCATATAACACATCCCCCTGAATTAACCAATCAACGAGAATGATGCACACATCATGATTACAAGTGTGACATGGCCCGCTCAAAGCAGCGCTTCAGTCTACAGGCAGAAGCTATCTCATTCTCACTCCCTCCCACACAACCGCATAGCGCCATCTCACTCTAACACATAGCGCTCCTCACGCTCCTCACGGCAGCGCAGTCGCTACGTTGTTCCAGAAGGTACATATACCCACTACTTCCATGTATATAATTCCTTCATTTTCTCAATGTGTAAAGGAAAAGGCAATTCAGAGCTTCCTTATTGAATATACTTTTAATACGTAAAAGTAAATAATAAATATTTCCGAAATACACATGTATTGTTAATTATTATTTACATAAACAAATAAATATATATGTACTGTAAAGTTTGCTTACTATTTTTGTTTATTATTTTGGTTAAATAATTCTTTATTAACATAAATTATTATACATAATTTATAGCATATATTTTTTGTAACATGTCCATAGTTATAACAATATGCAATAACCGGTACAATTTAAGTGACAGCCGGGACTCCGGGACACAGGCGCTCAAACCGGGTCATGTCCCGGAAAACCGGGGCGTATGGCAGCCCTACACTAGTTAGTCACTGCATCACATCAAAACATTCCCCAAACATAGAAGACACTAGAACAAGAGACGAATTACAAAAAAAATACACAATGGAAATGCTACATATACTAAATGTACCAACTAACAAACGAATGAATTACAAAACGGACACTGAGCAATGTGCTCAAATTTATAGACACACAATACACAAAATAAAAAGGAACTGTAAAAAATATAAAAAAAGTTAGACACTCACGGGATAGCATAAATAATCGCAACATCAGTATCACCTGAAGACGGACACCGGCGGTGTCCGGAATATTGAGAAAATACAAAAAGAATAAAGAAAGAGAATAAAAAGTAAAGTGTTTGATTTTTATTTTATATATATTTTTCTCTTTTCTGGGAAGACCTAGAGCCCAAATACTTAATACAATAAATAATAAGGTCAACAAGTAAAGTCCAACAAAATTAAGTTTTCTTAAGACACGAATTTACAGAAAATAATGTTAACACAAATATTAGAGAAAATAATATTTACAATATACATTAGCATTCGTCGACCACGCGTAACTATTCGTTTTTCCACCCTGCCAGCTCGTTAGAATATTTTGTAACCACATTTCGACGATATGCACGTAGATTTAACACAACTGAACGACTATTTTCAATGTACAGCGTCACTATTTCGGAGCTTTGTTTCAGTGCGATTCATGGTTAAAATTGTACTGAACTGACGTTTCAACAACATGATTACTCAAGTCAATCGGTTGATAAATGTTAACGTTATTCAATGTTTACATACCGACATAAAATGGCGCACCCTGTACAATAAATAATTTAATATATAATAATATAATAAATAATAAATTCATTAATATAATAAATTAGAATTTATTTAATATATAATAATTATTTAAAATTGGTGTTACTCACATATGTATGTACATTAGGGTGGACCTTAGCTATACTAGGCGAAAATTTTTTGGAGCATTCTTTTACGCCGCCCACTAAAATTGTTCCATTGGATAAAAAAATAATTTCTGTAAAATATGAAGTTGATCGGATAACAGAAAGCCGTGGCACATTCATATGAAACTTGCAAAAAATGCGAAATTTGTATCAACGAAAAGGAATGAAGCAAACATTTTTAATAATGGTTAAATGTTCTTCATATTCAAGAATATTCATAATATTAGTGATACAGTATAGTTTTTTCAGCATAATAATTAACTAACACCTGCAGTTTTTAAATTATACACTAAGCGAAAAAACGGGCCTTAAAAACAAGTATGATCGCATTTATTTCAAAAATGATATTTTTTAATGAAAAAAAATTTAAATCTGAAATTTTCGTTCTTGAAATAAATATCACAAGCATCGATTTGATGTTAACAAATTTGAAAATAGATGTTCGTCTTCAAGACAAGAATTCAATTTTTAATTTGTCTTGTAATTTATGTAATTTGTCAAAAATTTACATTTTTGATGTAAAGTTGCTTCATTTTTGTATTGAAATTAATATGTTAGCATTTTAGATTTAAAGTGATTAAATTTTAAATATGAGAGAGTTCGTTTTTGTTTCAAAGTTGCAACGTGTTTAATCAAGCTTCAATCAGGTCTGTATACTGTGATCTTCATGGAAAAAGCAAGAACAAATATTACTTGTGAATATTATTTCTGTCAGTTCAGTTTCGCTTTTCAGTGCAAGTGGTTTAGATCACGTTGAATAGAAAATTAATTAAAGTGAATCTGTGTGAATGGAAAATATAGATTATTCGGAATGTGTGTTCCTGGATACTTTGGAAGCAGTTACAGAAGTATCTTTGAAAGTGGACGTGCTTGATCCCGACGAAGAGAAACTAAACGATATGTTAAAAGAATTCAGCATGGAGTGCATTTCGCCATATTTAAAAGGTATGTACACGTGTTTGCTATTCTAATTTGTTTCCGAGCTTCCTAAATTAATCCTAAAGTAATTTAGGATTCTAAATTTATATTATAATTTCCTTAAAAAATTTCAGCTACTCAAGTAACTTATAGAAGTCTGGAATATATGAAAAAAAAAGATATTAAAGAAGCCATTCCTCCTTTAGGTCTTCGCATGGAGTTTTGTGAAAAATTTTTTCTTTGGAAGAAAAAACCAGTGAGTCAATACTTGAGTTATTTTAACAAATCCTCGACATGATGTCATGTGTTATTAATGAGGGAGCAGATCGGGCACTTGGCACATGCTTCCATTTCATTGTTGTTGGAATTATCGCTATAAACAACAAGAAAATTGGAGCATGTGTCAAGCGCCCGTTTAAGGATTTAATGAGCAATTTTCGTAGTTTGGAATAGATGAAGATACAATGTCGATGCCATCTAAAGTCGAGGATTGGTTGCAAAACGCTACAGTCTCCGTCAGCTCGTCTTTTAAGTCATCCTTACAAAAAGCTTCGTTTTTTGGAACTCGTCTTAATAAGGTAACTAGCAAACAAACCTTGAATAGCCTTTATAAGTTTAAATGGTTCTCATTTTTATTATTAATTCACTTCATGAAGAGTTTGAATGTTTTATTAAATGAAACATCAAGAGGCAAATCTATAACAGAATATTTTAAACAGAATATAAATTTGGCAAGCCATTACCGAGATGAAATAATAAATATAATTGTTTCTAAAATTTCTTGTAATGATATTGCATTGAAGCCTCAAGATTTTCCAGCAATACTAGATGAGATTTGCAGTGTGTTTCCAACTGAAAGAGCAGTTCAGGTTATTATTTTTATTTACACACTTTTATGTTTTTATATACACACATGTACACATATAATATTTCAATACCATGATAACACATTCCGAATTTTGACAGGAATACTATTTTATTCCACGTAAAGGAAAGAAGAATCCTTCCGGAAAACTATATTCAAAATATACAAACATTCGAAGCAAAAAGAAGAGACTACTAGATTGTTCAGTGTGCAGCGCAATAACGGATGAATCTCTTTCTGACGCCGTTAATTCCACATTTCTCCAACAAACAGAAGTACCTGAAATTGACGAATCTATTGCTATCGCTTTGAAAACAGCGCTGAGCAGAAGCTGCTCTGACTGGAATGAAGTTTGCGATAAATGGAAGAAGGCCTTCAGTATTCGTTTGAGAGATCTTAAAACAATGGACAATTTTGCGTTCCTACAGTCTTGGCCTAAATTCTCGGACTCGAGAGCTCCGGAATTGGTGAGTTTCTATTGCTAAATAACTTCAAGTAGGAAGTGCAGCAACCATTACTAATTCTGAATTTTTTAGATAAAAATAGACTTTAATTTGATATATCCTTCCAAAGATCATTTAATGTTTTCCAAATGGGAAATGTTTAAAGAAAAATAATACGATACTATGATTTAAATGTTCATAACGATTACTGCAAGCAATTGTTTAAAAATTTGAAGTCGTCAACAAACAAAGGTAAATGTATAGCGTGCCATCTTTTATTTTAATAAAATTTTTATATCTGTTATTTTTCCTGTAGACGCTAATGATTACATATCAATTCTATTACTGGTTGCAGTCCTTCCGTCTTGCCACAGATTTGAAAATATAAAGGGAAAACGGAACAAGAAAGTAACACTAGTGCTCAAGAAAGTTTCGTTTTGAGGCTGGTTTCACTTAACGAATTGGAACGAAAAATTGATGAAGTAGTAACGAAATACTACTCGACCGGACTGACAGTGCAGCCCTTTTTAATTGTGGAAGGCCCATCTGAATTTGTTGTTAAAGGTTTTTTTATATATTTTGATAAAATTTTAATTTAAGTCATTCCTCGAAAGCTTAGACATATGCTTTCAAATTTATCAAGTATTGTTTTTGGAATATCCGCAAGCGTGTAAGTTATCTTGGGTTTTTATTCAAAAGTACTTTTATGAAATTAATACCTCGTTTGATTCAAAATCATCTAATTTAACACAGCTTCTAGATTATTTGACACATAGTTAATTAATAGTTCGGAAAAATGTATTTTTGTTATCTTTGTAAAAACAAATTCAAAAACGCTTGCCTTCTTATTCGCCATCTTAAAATCGACCATCTTATAACCGGTAAACTTCTTAAACTTCAATGTAAACAAAACAGATGCAATCAAGCTTTTTCGAACTTTACATCTAAAATGTATTTGCATAATACAAACTCAAGAGTCAATTCATCTTATTCATTGGTAATTAAATCAGGGTTAAAGTTTTCTAAACTTTTAATGGATCATCAGGAATCTACTGAGCCAATTATTACTTTTAATCACTCTAATGTAGAAGGGTTATCAAAAACACAGACTTTTAAACAAATTCCAAAAGGAGGTATTAATTTCATTGAACCGATAGTATTAAATGAAGTGGTCTACAAGGGAACCAATTATAAAAGCAATTACTATTTAGCCACAAATGAGAAAGTGTTTGAACTGTTTAAAATAAAAGACTTTGTTTATAAAGATAATACTATTAACCTAGAGCTACCCTGGTGTAGAAAACTACATTTTGAAAAATTACTTTTTAAATATTTTTCAAAATATAAAACTAACTAAACTAAGCTTTTGTGACATTGTTGTACTATTAAATATAATCCAAAATCGATAAGTATCAATATAATATTGTTTAATATATTTAATATATTTGAAAAATTCAGTATAACGCCTTGAGGTGTAGAAAACTACACTCGCGTAAAATGCGTAATTTTTTTAATCCCAACTGTCATTTTTACCGTTATCCGTTGCTTTTTTCGCATCACATCACTCTACCAGTGTTTGTCTTTGAGTGCAGTTCATGTTTTCATGCTGTTCAGTGTTTTAGTTGTTAGAAATGGCAAGACCTAAATATTTGTGCGACGAAGAAATTAAAGATATATTATTAGAAAGTGAATGTGAAGAAGACTTTTCTCTGGGAAGTGATGAAGAGTACCAACCAGCGGAGGAAGAAGAAAACGCGCCGCTTAATATTTCTGATGATGATTTTGTGGAAGAAGAAGAATCTCAGCAGAACCTCGATTGTGTTTCGCTGTTCACCTCTAAAGATGGAACTGTTTGGAGTCCATCATCTTTTCCATCTAAAAGCCAAACCCAAGCATCAAATGTGTTGCGAATGAAGCCTGGGATAACTATGTCAGCTTTTTCTCGCGTAAAATCCATAAAGGATGCATTTTTGTTATTTTTTCCACCCCACATTGAAAAAATAATTCTGGAGAACACCAACGCTTATGGTCGTGAATGAACAATGAGAATCACGAAGAAGTGGAATCAAACTTACTTCATGCCTATTTTGCGATTCTTCTGTTAGCCGGAGTTTACAAGTCCGTAAATTCAAACGTTATTAAAATTTTTGTTAACGTTTCTCTCTTTTAGATCGAAGAATCAGTCAATTACAGAATTGTTTGATGGTAATTTCGGGCCACCTATTTTTAGAGCAATTATTTCATTTTCATTTCATTTCATTTATTTTTCCAAAAACGGCTGTACAATAAGAAATATATTTCTTTTATAGTACAAAATTCTTATTAATAATTATTAACATTAACAATAGATATATATTCGTATCTTAAAACTAATATCTTAAGCCTAGTGCAGAGGAAAGAGATAGCAGAGAGAGGAAGGTATCGAAGATAGTAGACAGGAATAGAAAGAGAATGTATATGTAGAAGAGGAAGAGAATGAATGATAGTAGAAGATTATGAGAGGCAGTGTCAGTAGAATCGATATTACGAGAAGAATTCAATTGTGGCATGCTTGAAATATCTTGCCTCTGCAATGAGCTTGAGGCTCGTGGGCAATGAATTCCACAGTTTTACGGCGTTGATAAAAAACAATCTTGAAGAGTTAAGGCAAGTATATTCGGGGATAATTAACAAAAGGCCTCTACGCGATTGACCGAACTGTAACTTCTGAAAAAGGTAGTCAGGAGTGCGGGAATGAATAATTTTATGTAGAATGATACAAGTTCTAGCTTTAATGTAATCCTTAATGTCACAGCCTAGTACGCCATATCTAAATGCACCTAAGTGCTCAAAGTTGCGAAGGCCGTACACGTACCTGGTCGCAAAATTAAAAGCAACGGAGAGCTTGAGAGAGGAGCGTGCGTCAAGTTTATTATAAATTGCAATCGAATAAGTAATTAGTGGTAGAACTAGCTGCATAACAAGTTTGCGTCTAGTTACAACTGGGGTAAAAGGTGCAGAAGGCCGAAGATTCCTGAGAACGAAATAAATATTTCTTACAACATTGTTAATGTGGTCCGAACAACTCAGAGACGTATTTATTCGATAGCCTAAGCTGACCGCCACATTTACAAGTTTTAGCTTATTTCTGCCAATAAATATGTCAGGAATGTCACAATAGCATAATTTGAGTCTAGAGATGGGCAGAACAGTTGACTTCAATGGATTGAGTTGCAGGCAGTTCTTTACTGACCAGCTTTGAATGATATCCAAATCCTCATTTATTTTAGCTACCAAATCCTCTCTAAGATTATCTTTACTTGACAGATACATTTGAATATCATCCGCGTACGCGTGAATTGTGGTGTGCTTGCAAATACGAAAAATATCATTTAAAAACATTGAGAACAGCAGAGGTCCTAAAACTGAGCCTTGCGGTACTCCGCTGCTAATTCTTTTGAAGTGAGAAAGCCTATTTGAACACTTCACGGACTGAAATCTATCACTTAAATAGCTGTTAATAAGACCTACGGCACTATCACAAAAACCAAAAAGTAGTTTTAATTTACAACAGAGTAAACAGTGATTAACTGTATCAAAAGCCTTGGAGAAGTCAAGCAGACATAATAAGGTCAGCATCCCACTATCGTAGAATGGTCTGATGTCGTCTAAGACCTTAAGGACTGCGGTAGTGCAGCTATGTCCAGCACGGAACCCAGACTGATTGACATCCAAGAGCTTACATTCAGTCAAATACTTAGAAATTTGATTAGCTATGATCATTTCGAGTACTTTTGATAGAGGAGACAAAATGCTTATTGGCTTATTGCTTATTATTATTATGTCAAAAAAAATTTTGAATATCTGACAAAAATTGTTCGATTCGACAACCTAGTGTGCCGGAGACAAATAAAATCTTTGGACAAATTTGCTCCCATAAGAAATCTGTGGGATCGCTGGAGTGAACTGCTTCCAATGTATTGCAACCCATCAGGAAACGTTACTGTGGACGAACAGTTGTGCGGTTTTCATGGTCGATGTTCCTTTCGTCAGTACATGCCATCAAAGCCAGAAAGATATGGGATAAAGTTTTGGTTGCTTGTATGCGCTGAAACGTGCTACGTGTGGAAAATTCAACCCTATCTGGGAAAAGCGGTGATTGCTGGTCCTGAAAAAAATCAGGGGCAACGATTTTTTCTTCTTACGAACTTGGTCAAAAGTTGTTGCAGAAACAGATAACAATGGTTGGAACAATGCGAAGGAATAAGTTATCAATTCCACCAAAATTATTAATATCCAAAAAGGCAGAACTTTACAGTTCGTCTTTTGCATTCACTCCGAATACTACTCTGGTATCCCACATTAGCAGAAAAAATAAATGTATTGTGCTTCAAAGCACTTTACATAATTCAGGAAAAGTACTCAAAGATGAAAATATGAGATTGCCAAAAATTATAAAATTTTACAACCACACAAAAGGCGGAGTCGATACCGTAGATAAGATGGTTTCGGGCTACAGTTGCAAAAGAAAATCAAACAGGTGGCCTATGGCAGTCTTTTGCAACATGCTCGATATATCAGCATTGAATGCTTATATTATATATAACCAGTACGTAACGGCGCCAAGAAATTCTGATTAATATTCTAACTACTTTCATTTCTTCTCTATTACAGAGTAGATCCCAATTGGCCTAAAACACAAAAGTATAAAAAACGTCGGCTCTTTTTACAAGAACTTTGCTTAGGCCTTGCAAAGCCACACATGCAGCACAGAGAGACACAACCGCGCTCATCGTCTTCGCAAGCTCTTTTGGCAACAATTTGCAAGCATCGTTCCTCAGTAAGTGAAGACGAACCAGTGCAAAAGATCCAGAAACGAGATCCAATACCTGAAAACATAAAAAAGAGAGCAAGATGTTTCCTGTGCACCTTATAAAAGAACTCGAAATCTGCATATAATCATGAATTGACATGCTGCATGTGCAAGAACAGTATATGCAAAGCAATGCACAATAGAAATATTTGTACAAAGTGTATAAGTGCTAATTTTTAATAAATAATTTAAAAACTAACCATAACACAAAAGCAATTTGTAAAGTATAGAAGAAAATTCCTTTGTGTAGAAATCTACACTTTAAGGTAGAATTATGAATTTCTTTTAAGGGTAGCTCTACGGTTAAAGTACAATGCTACCAAATTTGTGTAAAAAATTTCAGCTACCATTTCCAATCCTATGAGGTTGGTTGTATACTCAATAAAAATATTGTTATAACTAAAAAATTTTCTGAATTTGTAAGTCCTCCTTTACATTTATATTGTCTTAATAATGGTAAAACTTACGTAAGGCCCAAAAATATAAAATTATAAGTTATAACTTTTGCAATGTATGTATATTATTAAATAACGAAGTGACACTTGTTAAATAAATGATTTTATAAACAATTTTCTGAAATTTATGTCTATATCTCTTTCAAGTTGGGATTATAAGGTGAGTAATTCCAAATTTAGAAAAGCAGTACCCACATCTTAAATTGAAATAAAATATTTGTAAAACAACTGCGATCTCATATTAAACTGTCATTAAAGACTTTAAGAATGACTACATTATAATTTTAAATTATAAAGTCACAATTTTAAAACAATTCAAAAACAAAACAAATAAAATAACTACGTTTCTGTAACAAATCAAATAGCTCCCATATTAAACTAAAGGAAACAAATTTAAAACAAATACGTTTTCAAACCATATTGAAAATTAACAATTTTGAAATAAATAGGTGTTTATATTGAGTTAAAGTTTGAACAACTTAAAAAACATAAATTTCGCTCACTATCAAAATAAAAATAAAGAAGTTGGTTTGAAAATTTTCAACTTTACTAGACTATTGTTAACGTTTTACTATGAATCAACGTTGTTTTTCTTAATTTTACGTTGTTTTTTCCCTCAGTGTACATATTGAATTTTATGCATCTTATTGTGAGTTTCCTTTTTTTTTAGTTATACAGAATGCTTCGCATAAGATGAGACAAAAGGCTAAGGCATGTAGGTTGGGTCGAGACAAGAAAAAAATCGTATGGGAGAGGGGTGCATTTCCCCCCGTTTAAGCGGGAGGGGCCATTTTCTAAAAACTCGACTAAAAACCGGAAAAAAAAAATATTAAAAAATAACGGCAGTATCTGGATCACTTTCGCTTATTGGGTTTGAAAGCCAAATATCGAAATATCGGCCTCTTAACATCCTTTTTAAATTAGGTTCCTACGTCAAACAGTTTTTGAGAAAATTAATGCCAAAGTTAAAATTTGGAATAAAAATTCAAAAAAAAAAATTGTTGGTCGCAATTTTTTCGTTAAAATACGGTATTATGTATAAATTTTTGTCCGACCATAAATATCTCTAATCAATTCTAGAGAAAATGCTTCAAACCGGAGGGATCTATGTTTTGTAGTTTCCGAGAAAAGAGGAGAGAGCCTGGAACGTTGCAGGCTATGGTGGATAGCGACCAAGTCGACGATAACAGTCAATGAAAGCTCAAATAGATACCATCACTTGCGGTTGTTATTAAGTATTTTATTACTTTGTAACAAAAATGTATGGCCTATAATTCTCGCAATTATTTTTTTCCTACCTACCTCACTACCTCTATGAAACTCCTGCGATCGACTATCCGGATACAATTATTATAATCTTAAGTGGGTACACCCTCAAAACATGCTGGATGTACTGGTGGTTGTTCTTGTCTAATGTCTGTCATGAATACAGATATCACTAATGATGGAAGTTCCAGTGCCTGCGTGTATAATATGGTGCGAGTATTTTGTACAAAGTGTTGGTCTCAAGATCTGCCATATTAATGCACAGAGTCTAAATAAGAAAATTGACGAATTTAGATATATCGTTGAGAGGTCTGATATAGATGCTGTATGCATCTCCGAAACATGGTTTAACTCTACATTGCATGACGGCTTGCTTTTAGTTCATGGGTATCAATTACTATGGAATGACAAACTGTCGCACGCAGGGGGCGTTGCAATCTATATCAGAAATAATATCTCATGTAAAGTGAAACTCAAATCACCCCCAAACTCAAGTATAGAATTTATATTTGTCGAAATTCTCTCCGAAGTTGACAAGTTGCTGTTGGGTTCTGTCTATAGGCCTAATTGCCACGTAAGCATGGATGAGTTTTTCGATACCATTCAAAACTTAAATCAGAACATTATTATCGTTGGGGACCTAAATGGTAATTTACTTGCTGATTATGTCTTAACCGACCGCATGTGTAGTCTCGCTCTATACCCGGTTAATGTTGACGTACCTACACACTACACATGTACTAGTGAGATCCTTATTGATGTCATCTTTGTGTCCGATAAAAATAAAATCCGATTTTACGACCAATTATCTGCTCCTCAATTTTCGCGACATGATTTACTGTTTCTTGTGTACGATTTCAGACTTAATTACCTTACTGGCTCATTCACCTTTCGAAGCTTTAGAGATATTAACATTCCTGGCCTACGCTCCGATATTGCACTTGTTAACTGGAACGCTATTCACACTATGTTATCAGTCAATGATCAAATAAATTTTATTAATCTGGAAATCACGAAAGCTTTTGATAAGTTTGTTCCTCTAAAAAGAAAGGTTGCGAAATGCACCTGACAAGCCCTGGTTTTCTAATGTAATTAAACAGTTGATTTCACAGCGTGACTTAGCGTTCAAGCGTTGGAAGCGATTTAGACTAACGGCTCTGTATCTGAAGTTCATTCATGCTAAAAGATTAGTAACCAAAGCCGTCAAAAAGGCCAAGCGTGCATACTTCAGTACCAAATATTCGTTTGCCATTATTTCCAAGCAAAGTTGGAATCAAATCCGTGATGCTTGTCTTATTAAAGATTCTAGATCCTCGTATCAAGATGACGTTAACTGTGATGCACTTAACAGCAAATTTCTTAATATTAATGTACCATAAATTAGTATTAACCATTATATGACCAGCAGCATCCACTCGCTTGGACCCTCCAATCCATTACTTCATTTTTGTTTCAGATCGTGGATGGAAAATAAGTTCTAACAAGTCTAACAAGTCTTAACCCCACTGCAGTCGGACTAGATGGCATTTACCCCTCCTTCATCAGACTGATAACTGCTGAATTACTACTCGTTATAACATACACTCTTAATAGGATCTTCACGGCCTCAACATTTCCGGATGCCTGGAAAGTCGCTAAGATTATTCCAATCCCGAAGTCCGATAACGATTTTCGTCCAATATCGCTGCTCCCCTTTTTTATCAATGGTTTTTGAAAAAATAGCCTTTAATCAAATATCTGAAATGTGCGCAGAATATGGTCTAATCTCAGAAATGCAGTCGGGTTTTAGAAATGGACGTAGCTGCATCACTGCTTTAATTGATGTTATTGAGGATGTGCGTTTGAACATTGAGGATGATAAAGTCACCTTTCTTGTACTATTGGATGACTCCAAAGCTTTCGACTCAGTCGACCACAATACCTTACTTACAAGGCTATCACGCATGTTTGGTTTCTCGTCGTCAGCAGTGAATTTAATAAAGTCTTATCTTGCTAACAGAACACAGGTAGTATGGCATAATGGATCTGTCTCCCAGCCCCTTTACATAAAGCGGGGTGTACCCCAGGGCTTCATACTGGGTCCCTTATTGTTTTCACTGTACATTAATGACTTACCTGGTGTTCTACTTCACAGCAAAATCCATATGTATGCTGACGACGTGCAGGTCTATTCCACCTGCAAGTAAAATGACATTGACTTATGCGTTAGTGACCTAAATAACGACCTTGAAAATGTTAACCAATAAGAAATGGGCTTTGTCTTAACCCATAAGTTGAAATGCTTAGTTATCATTAGAAAGAAAATAAGTCATACTAGCCTGCCCAAATTAAAATTGAATTCAAACACAATTGAGTATGTAGACAACGCGAAAAATCTTGGAGTCATCATAAATAGTTCCTTATCGTGGAATGACCACATCAACCATGTTGTAGGGATTACTTATGCTAAACTTCGAGCTCTCTGGGGTACTAAATTTTTTATTCCATTTAAAATCAGACTTTTGCTAGCAAAGATGTACCTAATGCCAAGCTTTTTATATAGTAGTGAGTTGTATTGCAATTGTGATTTCGCCAGTAAGGGGAAATTAATTTCCGCATATAATAATATTGTGCGATATATTTGGGGTTTAAAACGTTTTGATCACGTATCGATATATCGTAATTTGGTGTATAGCATATCTTTCGACTCCTTACTGGTTCTTAGTGTTTTGATTTGCCTGCATAAGGTAATCTCAAGGAGCTCTCATATTTAGTGCGTCGACTAAAGTTCTCAAGATCTAACCGTAATAACGTTTTAATTCCATTTAGGCACCAGTATCTGATTTCCGAGCGTCATTTCTATATATTTGCAATCAGGCAGTGGAACTCCTTACCAACTCAGATACAGAGAATCACCAGTACATTGCATTTCAAGACCAAATTATTACAACATCTCACTTCTGCTTCCCAATAAACTCGCAGGTAGTCAGTGTCAGTTCCTTTTTCTTTCTTTCTTTCTTCCACTCTTGATCACTCTCTCTCTCTATCCTTTCTTTCTACCCACCTTCTGAACTGTACAGTATAATCGTTGTATTCCTGACCTTTCTGGTTCTGCTAATAATTACAATTAGGTTATGTTAAAATCGTTTTTACTATTACATGATTATATTTACTATTTACTTATTACTAAATTTTCTTATAACATATTATTATTAAAACTATACATTTGTATGTCTTGTAAAACGAATTATACAGGTTATAAAACCTCCTAGTCTTAATGTATTTATGAATGGAATGAATAAATAAATACAAATAAACACCAACGAAAAAACGAACTGAACGTCGCACAGTGGGCGATTGAATCGTGGCCGCATGCAAAAGTCCAAAAAGTCGCGCGCAGTTTTTTTTAAAATTCTTTTTTTTTGCATATCATTTGTAATAGTTATAAACTTCCAGAGCCACTGAGAATTTTCCGAAAGTATATCCTAAGTCGGGTGACGATCGGTCAAAGTCATGGAATACAAATGAAAGCTTTGCAAAGATGTTTCTATATCCTACACACGAAATGATGAGGGTATATTTCCATTGTGCTTCCGTTTGTAACGCATTAAAGCCTGTCTGTCTGTGAAAATCACGAATAAAGATATCTATCTTTATTATTAAATCTATCTATTTAATATTAAAGATAATATTGTGTATCATTAGAAACTCATTGGTATTGAAAATGGGCAAAATCGGACTATTTCCACGCCTAATTTTTATAGTGAATATAAATTTATCCATGCTTATAGCTCAATTTCTCAGCTTGTAGAATGAATTTGCGGTTGAAATTTTGGTCACAAGTCCACTGTCTCTGACCAAAACAGACGTGGTCTTTTAATTAATAGCCTTATTCCAAGAGTCACGGTCGTCTATAAATCGTGTCTAAGGGCCAGATTTTCAATGATCACCGTGATTGAGAAGCGAGAGCTCGTTCCTTGCCACCGTGATTGAGAAGCGAGCTCGTTACTCATCACCGTGATAAAAAAATCCGATTTCTAAACTCTTACGTAGCTGCTCGTTCTCTTCTTCTTCGCATTTTAGACTTGCTGTTTAATTTCTTTATGGTAAACTCGGATTTCTCTTTTCTTCACATTGTTTCATTGCTTTGCATATTTGTTATCAGTTTCTGATAGGGTTTTCTCTTTTCTTCCCATTGCTTTATAATTTTCTCATATACATATTTGTTTTGACAAGTAAAGAAAGTCTTGAAGTGAATGAAATTGTGCCGCGATATAATTCGAAAAATTTCAAATTGATTTTTGGAATAAAATTTAACAAAATTAAAAAAAAAATGTTAACAGGAGTCGAATTTGCAATGGAGTTGTTTGAGAGCGATTCGGAAGATGAAATGGATTCCCTCAGGGGCCGAAATGGATAATTCTTCTAATGTCTTGGAGATGCCGGAACACGAGTAAGTCAATAATTATATACATATATGAATTTTATATAGGATTAAATTAGTTAAGATACAGAAGCTCAATTTTGTTTTATACGGAGATTCCAACAACAACATAATTTCTATCATCTCTTCGATTTATAGCCAGAAAAACGCAATTTACAATTTTTGCTACCTTTTCCATTTCGTTAATTTTTTGCATAGGGTTTTCTGGCTATGACTCGAAAACCAGACGAGAGATGATAGAAATTATGTTGTTGTTGGAATCTCCGTACAAAACAACAACAACATTGGGTTTCTGTATCTTAACTATGTACATTTAATTCTGTTATCTATATATATAAAAAGGAAAGGCCTGACTCACTTCCCATCAACGCACAGGCCAAACCCTTGGACCTAGAGCGGTGAAATTTTGCACATAGGTTTCTTTTATGATGTATACGTCGAATAAGAAAGGATTTTTCGAAATGATACTTCTAAGGACTTCAAAAAGGACATACACAGAATGTTTTCTTTGCACAGGATAAACCCTTAGATCTACAAAGGTGAAATTTTACACGGAGGTTTCTTTTATGATGTATAGAAGGGAGAAGAAAGGATTTTTCGGAAATTTTACATCTAAGGACTTCAAAAAGGACAAACACATAACTCTTTTGTTAGCCATCAAATATGGATTTTCTTTTTTTACGAAAACATCCCGCGTATAAATGCCTAAAAACCATTTCATTTTCCAAAATTCATCCTCTAAAGGTCCAAACAAGGATATCATTTGGTAAAAATACACCCAATCACATAATAAAATAAAACGAAGCATGTTATGAATTTTTGTCATGTGTCAAAGAATATATGTACATATTACAATATATTATTACAATATTCAAAACAGAGTGCTCAAATGCTACGAGATTGTAAATTAATAGTTTTGGATGAAAGTACAATGGCATATAAAAGCAGCTTCTAAGAACTGAACACAACTCTAAAAGATATTACAGTGAACGATGACATGATGGGTGGACTCACTGTACTATTAGCTGGAGACTTTCGCCAGACTCTGTCAATAGTGCCGAGAGGCTGACGCTGACTCGGGCTGACGAAGTTAAGGGATGTATTAAGCATCAAATCTTTGGCCCTTAATACAAACACTCCACCTTAAGAAAAACATGCGGGTGCATTTAAAGGGAGATGTTTTCGCTGACCAATTCTCCAAACTACTCCTGCAAATAGGAAACGGGGAATATCCGGAAAGTGATGGCAAACTCCAAATTCAACCAAATCTTGCCTCAGTTGTGTCGACCGTTGACGAGCTAATAGAACGAATATATCCGGATATCCAAAACCTACACCATAAAATAACGTGCGATTCTTACACCTAAGAACGATCAGGCATCAACCATTAATTGCAAGTTGCTGAAGTCATTTGAAGAAACAGAATATCTGTATAAATCGGTGTGCACAGTATTGCACATAGATAACGCTATACACTATCCTGTGGAGTTCATAAATACACTTAACCCAACTGGTCTACAAACTTAACTGAAAATAGCAGGAATTCATCATAGGCAAGACTGCTTTTCACATGCTAGCAACTGATGGCAAAAACTCTAATTTAGTGTATAAAAAGGTACATTAATTAAAACTAAACAGCAAGAAGATTAAACAAAACATTTCTAATATCTTACATAAATAAAAACATACCAAATACAATGTAGTATTATAAAATAACATTTTATTTCCCGAGCAATGCCGGGTAGTTAAGCTAGTATATATATGTAAACGTTCTAACTTTTCATAAATATTTTAGATTTATTAAGAATTTTAGGATGAATAAAACTTATTTCATCAAACTCCTGGATGAAGTAGCGCCCAAATGAAGCGCGTTAAGAAGCCGACGGCAAACTGAAAATTGTGAAGTGAATATTTTAAAACTGTGAATGTAAATTGGTGAAATAATAAATACATAAAAACAAAACGAAGAACATGTTTTTAGGAGTGGAATTTGCAATGGTTTTGAACCGAAGTATTTACCGATTTTTGTGTTAAATAAAGTTACAAAATTCATTTTTGTAACACATACAAATTTATATAAAGTAAATAATAAATAAATACAACTATTTTAATGTTTTATAGAAACACTTCACTCTAGTTTGCCAAACGAGTGCAGTAACGACAGCCTTTTAGCTATCGTTCCCTATGACACTTCATTTCGCTTATTTATCACTCCAAGACCGATTCAAAATACAATGAAAAGAGCGTGATCTCGTAAGAAGTATGGGAAGTGTTGTTGTGTTTTTATTGAACGAGTTGCTCGTTCATTGAAAATCGCTAAGTAACGAGAAGGCGAAAATAACAAAGCAGAAGCACCGATAATCACGGTGATTGTTGATTGAAAATCTGGCCCTAAATCGTCTTTAAATCGTCTCTCACTCGTCTTAGGTATTCCAAGAGTCACGGTCGTCTTGAAAATCGTCTCTCAATCGTCAACGACGTAAACTTTGGTCGTCTTGAGGTATTCTAAGAGACGATTATCGTCTTAAATAAGACGAATGCTTTTTAGTTGTCGTCTCATACAAAACATAACTTGATTTAGTGCACAATATAAAGCTGCACTTCGTATTTATGCTTTGTATAATTTTTTTTAGTTATATGTAGCTACATATATGAAATAGATGATTTTTATAATGATTCTAGAAAAGGAAACAAAATTCACGAAATTTCCACAACCAAAAATTAATCGACAGAGTCCATATTTTCGCGCACAACTCAACGCACAAAATAAAAATGCAGTGTGTTGTTTTATGTAAGTGTTTGTTTAAAAACACTTATAAAAGCATTTTAAGATTGCTCAATTCTCCGCGTGGAGTTGAAACTGTCTTTGTTTACCATTTGCTTCATGGTTGCAAACTAACAAAAAGAGAAAAACAATTTTTTGCTACAATTTTAACGAAATAATATACAATAGCACATATATCAATCTACATATAAATTGCCAAGTTTATTTTATATTTTAGCAACGTTTCTTGCCAAAAAAAACAAATTTATAAGGTTTTCATTAATTGAAATTAACCACAATTATAATATTTTCGTCTACCATCACTAAAATGTGTATCTTGTGCGCAAACCTTTTTGGCAAATAACAATGGCTGTAAAATAAACGTATAGTCTGGTGACCGCGAAAAGGACGTAAGAGCAAGACGAGACGAGTTCCGTGACTCTTGGAATAGGTCTGTTACGTCGTCGTGACTCGTCAGAGACGATTGTCGTCTTAGTCACCGTGAGTCTTGGAATAAGGCTGTAAATAAAGCTACATTACAGGAGAACGAATAGAGTTATTTTCATCAAATTTGGCACGAATATTCTCTGTCATCACAGGCTATTTGAGATTGAAAAGGAAAAATTAGACCATTGTCACGCCTAATTCAAGTAAGTGTGAAGGGTACATGAACATCGACCAGGCCGAAGTTAACGTTCTTCGTTTGTACTTGGTTGTAGTAACACGTGTTTTCGGAGTGAGCATAAGCGAAAATAAATTGTCTAATCTGTAAGGAAAGAATTGAGCGCAATGACCCCACAAAGGTTTTATGTGAGGACTGCAATTGTTTTCTTCATTGCAATTGTGTGAATATCACTTTAATTGATTTCGAGTTCATGAACTCTAATAATACAAAATTTCGTTGTGATAAGTGCATATCTCTACGCAGAAAGTCTTTGCAACAACAACCTCTGAACTCAAATCCGGTTTCACCTGCTGCGCCAGCTGCAACGAAACCATTACAGCATGTACTGGAAAAAAAGCAATAACTTCTTCAACAACTAAACAGCAAAAAAATGTAAAGTAAAAATGGCATTCGGATGTTCCGTTAATTGTCAGCAGTGATCCAGTGACTTCTAATTCTAGTGTGCTTACCTCTGAATCGGTTCAGTCTGATCTGTGTAACAATACTGTAACAATGAAAATGCTCTACGATGAGATCTTGTGCATAAAGAAAATCAATTGTGACTTTTTGGCAATGATTAGCAAGCTGGAGGAAAAAAATAAAACTTTGAATAATAGGATTTTGAACCTTGAGAATAAGCTAAATTTTTGTGAACAACAGCAGCTGGAGAAAGTCATTGAAATTGTTGGAGTTCCTGGAGTTAATAACAGCAATGCTGTCGGCTGTGTTCAAAAGATTTTTTCGGAAGCGTTAAAAAAGCGTCATTTCTCTCCAGAATGTATTGAAAAATGTTACGTCGAACAGATTCGGCACAAAAAAGGCGATCATAGCTCTACTGACATTATATGTGTCCACCTCGCGTCGCTAGATGATAGGTTGAAAATTATGAAGAGCAAATATGGGGACAAAAAGAAACTTAACACCTCGTTATTTGATGGCAACAGCAATGGCAGTATCTTTATTAATTATAGCTTTACTAAATTCTACCGCGCATTAAGTTTTGAAACAAAAAAATTTAAAGAAGCAAATCATTATAAGTATCTATGGTTTAGAATTCTAGGATCTTATTGAAAAAAGTGGAAAATGGTGAGGTTGTCGAAATAAGATCATTTGAAGATCTTCGTGCGATTGTTGTATAAAACTTCACGGTAGTTTAATCTACTATTAATCGTTTTTCAAATAATTCGGATCTTAGTTGCGACAACCCGACCATATCTACCACATTGTTGTGCCTGATGAGATTTTCCATTCTAATGTTTATGATGTTAATTCTTTTCTTATTGTACGTCAGAATATTCGTAGCTTGCGGCAAAATTTCGATGTATTGGTCTGTAATCTGGAATCTTTTAAGCATTTACCAGACATTATTTTTGTGTCCGAGATTTGGATATTTTCCTTTGAGGTAGATGATTATTTTATTCCAGGCTATAATTTTTATGCTGATGCTAATGATTCTTATTCTTCGGGAGGGGTGGGGGTTTTTAGCCGCGTTCCTTTTTCCTCGGATTAGACCAGTTTCCATACAAATTTTCTAATCGTACTCTCGACTAGGATTAGAAATTCAAATCGGACTGGGCTTTTCGTTATTTGATACGTAGATGGCGTTGATGTACAAATTTTAGTTTGTTGGTGAAATCATAGATGGCACTGATGACATTTATTTGACATAAATGGATAACAGAAACAATAAAAAACAGTTGTTTTTAAGTTTAATTTGGATTTGGAATTTGAATCATTACAATAATGCTGTAAGTAAACCTATTTATGTTTTACTAGTTACTTTACTAATTACTTCCTATATTTTTTAGTAAAAGAGAAAGAACTTTGTGGACGAATGATGAAACTCGTGCCTTTTTATTGGCATATAATTTGAGGAAGGAGGAATTCCAACATATAAAGAAAAGAAAGACCGCAAACAAAGACCGCAAAGAAGACAGAAAGACAGAAAACAAAGACCGAAAGCAACTAAGGACAATAACACTAGAACGGGTGCTTCTCCATCAACAGCTCCATTCGGGGAGTTGATGGAAGACATATTTGGAAATAGGCCAATAATATGCAACACCCACACTATCAACCTAAGCGGGCAGACCACTACAAACAAGAGTTTCCTCATTACCATTAGCCCAGCGAAAGACTGGGCCTTCTTCTTCTTTGAAGAAGAAATATTACGACCAAAGACTGCAACAAAAAAAAGTGTCCGAAGAAAACAAACTGCAAATTTTGGAAAACTACCACAAACAAAAGTTATTGAAAACGGATGAGGCCGAGCGGAACAGAGACAGAAGACATCTGCAAAAAATTACTTTGTTGGGAGAAATATTGAAAAAAAAAAATGAAAATGTTATTATAAAACAAATATTTAAAAAAACGCAGTAAATGTAAATGTTTCCTATGCAACTAAATTGTTGTCATTTATTAACTGAAGTAAAAGTTTTTCGCGGCGATTTGAGCACAAATTATCTGCATTGATAAATGCTGCACTTTGATCGTCCTCTGCGCTTTCTGCGTAATCATTGCATCGGGCTGCGTGTCAAATTGTGCTATACATAAGTTATGTAGAATGCAACCGCATATTATTAAATTGACAACAGTCTCCACATTTTCCTGTTCCGTAAAATGCAACAAACGTCTAAATCTATTCTTCAAAAGTCCGAAAGCGTTTTCGACAACTATTCTTGTTGAAGAATGCAATTAATAAATTGCCTTTGTGCTACAGTCAAGGAACCATTGTCTCTATAAGGACTAATCAACCAATCACATGACGAATATGCCGAGTCCCCGAGGATAAATGAACTCTCTGGAAAAAGTGCATCCCTATTAGCCATTGCACGATGGTATAGTTGCGACCTCCTGAGGCCTCGACTGTCATGTAGGGATCCTGGTTCACCTGCGAACACGTGGATGAATTTTTTGTCAGCATTTACGACTGCTTGCAGATGAACACTATAATAGTGCTTTCTGTTGAAATAGTCCTGTTTGTTGTTACGTGGTGCTTTTATCTTAACGTGACTGCAATCTATGCATCCTATTACACCAGGGATTTTTTGAAAATGCACCATATTTGTGCGAGCTTCACTTTCTGTTTCTGTCTGCCATTTCACAAATTCATGTCCTATTGTTATCAGCCATTCTAAAACCCTTTTAATAACTCTCCAAGCTGAAGACTTTGTTATTCCAAACAAATTTCCCATTTCTCTGAAAGTATTTGTTGTGCCGATATACCACAAGAATAAATATATTTCCTTATCCGCAAATATACGACAACGTCCTCTGTTTGCTCTATTCAAAGAACCAGAATTTTTATATCGATCTAAAAGGAGTTCATATAATATATTAAAATTCACTAGTGTTATAAATGAATATACCAATTAAAATCATAGCAGTTGTCCTATTTAAACGCAAATGTTGTTTAAAATCTTCGTCGGTATATTCTTCGATGACGTTTTCGAAGTTCTTCACTTTTGGATGTTCTGCATCCTCAGAGCTCAAGGAGGAAGATGAAGAACTATTTAAAATTCCGCACCAGGAATCACTGCTCTCGGCAGAATCAGTGGAACTGTCGCACAGAGCCTAAATATAACATATTGTTAATATTTCGTGAGAACTGGCAATGTGTAAATACCATTACTACATCGATGTCGTTGTCCATTTTTAATTTATACACAATATAAAACGAGCAAATTATATGAATATATTTAAATTGTAATTAATTGTTAACTGTCAAACAGCTGTCATATGACAAGTTATTTTTTTCGGTATTGGTGGTGACGCCTGGGTGTGATTTCTCTTGCCGTTCCATTTTAAATCAGGATTAGATTAGGAATAAAGGAACGCAACTTTTATCAAATAACTTTATGATGAACTTTTCTAGTGCAGATGCCATTGAAATTTCATGCTGTTTGCATGATGAGTTATTCAATTTTGTCTGCCTGTATCGTTTACACTCCCAACCCTGATATCTGTTTCTGGATGAATTTGCTGACTTCTTAAGTAGAGAGCGCTCGAAAAATCTTGTTGTTTTAGGAGATTTCAACATAGATATTTTATCTTCTTCGCCTATATTTGACAAATATTGTTTAAGTTTAGCTGAGAATGGCTTATCTCCCTTTATTGGTGCTCCGACCAGACCTATATCCAATACATGAATCTGGGTGGTTTTGATCATGTATTTGGGCGGTTTACTAACTTATCGCTTGATCCTTGTATAGGCGTAAATTTAAATTTGCAAATCACTGATCACTGTTTGACAGGCTTATTACTAAACAGTCTTGGTAAAACAAATAAGGTTCATTCTATTTCTCCGACGGTTTTGTGTCATAAAACTAATATTAATTTTAAAGTGTTGAATAGTAGACTGAGGATGGAGTGTGGGCAGATGTTTATGACAACATGATATTTCGTCAGCGTTTGAAATATTTATAGATATTTTGAAGACACCGGTTACCCAGTCTTGCATTTCTACTGTCAAAAGTAGATCCGATACAAAATTGAAACCGTGGATAAATAGCCCATTACTTAAGAAAATTAAAATAAAGCACAAACTACAGAAGAAATGTTATAAACACACACTAAATAATAGATTAAAAATCTAGTACTAGTACTAGTACTAGTGTTTTCACTGGTACTTTTCCTAGCGTGCTGAAATGCGCCATTGTCATTTCCCTTTTTAAAAAGGGTATCAAAACAGATAAAAACAATTACAGACCGATTTCCTTGTTGTCATCTATTTCTAAAATATTTGAGAAAGCAATTAAAAGTAGAGTTTTGGAATTCCTTCACAATTCAAAATTCTTCAGAGGAATGCAATTTGGATATCGAGTAGGTCTTTCAACTGAAAATGCCCTTTTAAATTTTTGTTCTACCATATATAGGGTTTTCCAATTAGAGGTGTAATTTTGAATACCTATGGTCCTGTAAGCCTCCTTAATGTTCTTCCCCTTAGACATTTATACTGTTATAAAGTTTTGGAAATTTTTTTCAACAGAAGTGGTTACTTGCTTAGCCATATTCCTAATAATCGTAATCTACGTAGTTTTGCTTTACAAAGGGTCGCTGTAACTCTTACTCAGTTATGTCCTGTAAGGTATTTAATCAACTTCCTAGAGAAATGAGGGCATTACGCAATAGAACTTCTTTCTTGAGGAGAATTAAGCTTTGGCTATTTGAACATGACCATAAAGAAATTGAAATCTTGCTGCAATTTGCTTCTTAGTATAATTTTTTTTATTTTTAACTAAATTCAGCTTTTTTTATTTTTTTGCCTTTTTGTTTTCGTTGCTTAAATTCCTATCATCTGCTGCTCACTCCGGAATTTTTAATCCTATTTTTAAGCTTGATGTGACATTAACACTATACAAATTATAAGAATGTCACTACTTTATTCTCTATATTTTAAGTTTTTCTGTCTAGTCGAGAATGTCATTGTGAGTGGATGAGTTTTTGGCGTTCGCTGTTAAGCTCTATTAAGTATTATGTTTACTCTGCCTCGATTTCTTGTGTTTTTTAAATCACCACTGTGTTTGAAATGTCTTGTCCAGCGAAGAATACAAGAAATGTTTCGGCCTCTCGTGGAAATTCTGCATCTCCCACTTTTGGCGCCAAATTGCTGCGCTCCGATGGGATATCCCCTGCTCCAACTGTTTTACTCTCAGCATCTAATCTAAATACTAAGCTGAATAGTCAACCCACCACCAATGCGGTGGGGGTTGATGGGCTGTCAATGAGATTCTTTAAGGTTGTTTCTCCGTTTATTTTGGCTTCCCTCACGCACATTGTCAATCATTACCTCACTAGCTCTACGTTTCCGAGCCTATGGAAAACAGCCATGATAATTCCCATTGCAAAATCGAGTTCTTCAGCTGTTGCTATTGACATCAGGCCGCTTCGTATTTTACCAGCATTAGGAAAGGTTCTGAAAAGGATTATGTGTCTACAAATGTCAACTTATTTGAACTCTCGCAATTTATTATCCCCTCTGCAGGCAGGCTTCCGTTGTGGCCACAGTTGTTCGACGGCTTTGCTGAAAGTTACTGATGACATTAGAGTTCACTATGAATATGATTTCCTAACATTTCTCTGCCTTATTGATCTCTCTAAAGCCTTTGACTCGGTTAATCACATCTTACTCTGTGATAAGCTCAGTAAATATATTAATTTTAGTTGTTGTGCTGTGAGGTTACTTGCTAGTTACTTGAAGGGTAGAACCCAGTGTGTTAGAGTTGGGAGCCGATTGTCTTCCTTCGAGGCAGTCACCAACGGCGTTCCTCAGGGATCAATTCTGGGCCCGTTACTATTCTCCATCTTCATTAATGATGTTTTTTCAGTCTCTGAGTATTCCTTCATGCATGCCTATGCTGATGATATTCAGAACTATTTGTCTGGAACTCACAGTCTTGCTAAAGATCTGAGTTCTAGACTGAATTCGGACCTCTCTGCTCTTAATGCTTGGGCTGACAAAAACTTACTTCGTATAAATCCCTCCAAATCAAAGGTTTTGCCTATTATGAGGCAACCCTGTGTTCATGATGATTATCCCCCACTATTTATGGTGCTGAACAGTTGGAATTTGTGTACAAAGTTAAGAACCTTGGATTTATAATTAACTCTAAGTTTACTTGTACTGACCATGTCAATTGTACTGTGGGTAAGGTATATGGCTTGCTGAGGTGCTTGCGATCCTCTGCACTATTTACTCCTCTTGTGATCAGGCTTCAACTTGTTAAACAGCTGGTTATGCCGCACTTGTGCTCTATTGCTATAGTTTTTGGCCGTTTAGACTCTCTTTCTCAACATAAAATCCTTGTGGCTTTCGACAGTGCTGCTAGATATGTGTATGCAGTCTCGCGTTTTGACCATATCTCAACGTTGAGTGAGGGTATTCTAGGCTGCGGTATAGTGGAATACCTAAATGTTCTAAATATTCTTTTTCTGGATAAGCTGGTTCGTACCAAGACTCCCATTTACCTTTACGAGAAACTACATCTTACTCACTCGGATAGGTCTTTAACTTTCATTGTGCCTAGGTGCAATTTTCTCAACAGCAGTCGACACTTCTTCATTAGCACCATTCGACTTTGGAATTCCTTACCGTTAACCTTAATGCTACGTTTACATCGACCCCAAATGCGCATTTGTAATCACGCATTTCAAAAGTGTTTACACAGCTTTGTTCGCATTTGGTTTGACAGACCATCAGACCAAATTTATGTTTTTTGTTTGCCTGATTTTTTTTACAATTTGGACAGCTGATTGACATTATTTCCCTTCCATTTCCACTGTTTTGTTTTGGGATTTTATTTATGCCTACGACAGACTGATTCAAAATATTATTTTGCTTCGAATTTCATTCGCATTTCTTTCAAATGCGATCAAATTTATTAAATGTGATTTGTCAAATCGTATGAAAATTTTTAAAATTTCGCTTCGCATTTGGGAAATAGAGCTCAAATGCGCATTTGAGGTCTGTGTATACGTAGCATAAGAGGTCTGTCGAGGGGGCCGACTTCAAAAAAGCAATTTTGCAATACTTTTCTACTACCTAAAGCATAGTGTTCAGTTCAGACTCTCTCCCTATTTCTTCTCTCTTTTCTATCCTCACCTAGTCTTAAGTTGTTATGCCGTGTTTACACGGGGGACACGTGTCGCACGTTTGGAACTATTCATCGGCCGTGTCCCCGACAGCGTTTACACGGGGGACAGATTGGATTGTGGATCGTCGTGACATGGATGATTTTATTGCATGATTTTTTAATACTTTTTGCTACCATTTGTATAGCTTTAGATACTATTTAAGAATTTATAATAGTTTTTGACTATAAAATATTACAAACCGTTTTACTACACTTCGTGGCACCGCCGTGAAAAACAAATAATAAAATCTTTATGACCTATACATAATTGTTACAAAATAAAATTTAACCCCAACTTACCCACTCCTATTTATGTATTTTAAGCAATAATAATTTAAAATAAACTTTATAATAGATATTAATTGATTCGCTGAAACCATTGTTACGTAACCCTGTTGCCATCCGTCATTCACCGGCTTTCTTCCCCAACTAGCTCATATGTTCAGGGCGAGTTTTTAACCCAGCCGGGAAATGACCAGGGAGTAACAATAACCTCCGGTGGTGGCGGTGTTCATCCTGCCATGTATTCCTCTTTAATTTTCTTCTGTCTTGTGCTTAATAACAAATTTGGCTTAATTCAATTATGATTATTATTGCCCTTCATGTTCCATTTCGAACTATACTTAGACTAGATATGCCAATTTTCTTAAACGTTAGGAGATATACGTTTGAAAATTTTAAATATTTATAATAAAATTTCTCTGTATGTGAACAGATTTTGTGTCTATATGTGCAACGACATCGTGGACTTATCTGCGTATCCTGGGTTTTTGGATATTATCCTGGTCGGGCACAGCGGTCTCGGCTGACTCCGCGGGTTGGTGGAAATTCCTCAATTCGTTTTTGGAGGTCTCTAGCTTCTAGGAGTGGTGACGACAAGGAGTTTTTCTTTCGGCTCGTTCTCTGGAGTTTGCACCTTCAGCACCTTTTACTTTCGCACTTTAAAATTTCACAAGTTTTTACTCCAATTGTGCATCCGTCTTCTTGCTAAGTTAAATTTCGAATCCTTGTTTTCCGTTGTCAACCTTTCCTCTAACCTTCGGTCCCTTTTCAATCGTTCCTTTCTTGACCTTGAAATTTTCCAGCCTATGCTCTTTTTTTCTAATTCTGAACTCCTACCAGTTCACCTTGAAAATAAATAAAAACCCGTTCTCCTATTTATTTCATTTCCTATTTTCTATTACATGACTTTTTCCAGAACTTTCGTTCATCGCTCGAGCGATTTACCATTTTCATTTTATTTTCCTTCCGACTATACGGAGCTGGTATCCGGCGTTCATAAACTTTAGCGCGTCGAGTTTTGTCTCGCTATATGCCCTTACCTCATCCGCAGTTCATTGATAAATAGTACATTCATTCATACTGGGTCTATTCGTTTTTGCGTTTTCTCAATTCTCGACTGGCAATACCCTAGAATACAAACAACCCCGCTATCCTATTTTACAAATTTTTAGTACTAGCTGAGAGTACAATAACGAGGGAGAGCAACCTCGACAATGGCTGCCTGTCAGTGGTTGTTTGCTATACAGGAATTTGACATGACGTCTGTAAGTTAACATATCAACATTAATTTACATGGTGGTATTTTATTTCGGGCTTCTTTCTAAATAGGTTGGAGTACATTGAATGAAATTTTTCTAATTTCCAGGCAATTGGAATTTGTCCGAAGAGCGCCACGCAACAAAACTCTGCGTTTCTTAAGCCGAAAGGCTGCGACAAAGGCAGTGTGCGACCGCTCGTCGGAATATTTATTTGTTTTTCCGGTCTTGGCGGTGCTCAACGTAGGGTCACGCCCACACCCTGATCCTACCTCTGGTCTCATGCTGAGCTAGCCGGTCATTGCAGCTAACACTCTCAAGGCTTCTCAATCGGGAAGTATTGCACTTTTAATCTTAATAGCCATGAATATTTACTTTGTTGCCACTACTTCAGGTACTTGGAAACATACGCTTACGTTGGAAGTTTACTCGTTACAAGTATATCACAGTCTGGACATCTACACAGTGTTTATTGCTCTGCAATCAATCGACATTCAGGACAAAAGGTAAAAAAAAACCGTGTACATTTACATATAAACAATTGAAATAATTACTAAACGAACACAAACAAATGATATATGTAAATATTGCACACAAAGAATTCGTCTGGGATATATTGCACTTCTGTCCGGATAATTGCACTAGATGTATTGCTTTGTCAATTTATTGCGTTCTTGAATCACTGCTTAATGTCTTTGCAGTGGAATGTTCCGAGTCCTTTTCCACTGAGATCTTCTAAGGCATACATGTTGTTCCCCAGGACCTGAGTAACTCGACACTTCAAAAACTTTCGACAGAATTTGGCATTTATACCATGTCTAAAGCTGCTTTGAGGAAAATTACGGCGGTATACCTCCTGGCCTGGCACAAACTTTATTGCCCGTTTGCGTTTGTTGTAATACTTCGCACCCTTTTCGTAGGCTGTATGTAAGCTGTTTCTAATTTTTTCACGCCATAATTCCAGTCTGTCCGCGCGGCTTAAAATCATTAGTTCATGGTCATCCAAGGATTTTAGCTTGCGTGCCAGCTTATAGTCGGCTCCATTGGTGAACATATTACAGCCGAACAAGGAAAAAAATGGCGTTACTCCTGTCGCTGCATGAACCGAACTACGCAGAGAACACTCAATCTCTGGTAGGTACATATCCCAGTCCCTTTGGTCTTCCTTGAGATACGCCCTGATCGCAGCCAGAACTGACTGGTTAACTCTCTCAGCCGCATTCGACTGAGGAGAATAATATGCTGTCTTCATGTGGTTTATTTTAAACCTTTCGATCATTTTTTGAAATTCTTTTGATACAAATTGCATCCCATTATCACTGTGGATAACCTCGGGAACGCCAAACTTATAAAAAATCTCTTCCACTAGAAATGCAACCACATTGTTGGCTGTGGCGGCTTTCATCGCATTCCCTCTCTTGGAGCGTGGATACTTTCCTAGGAAGTCTACATAGATTTTTTTGAAATGGTCTCAATGTTATAACTTCTTGCCCTATTTCTGGTCTCAAGTCTACGTTTGTAGATTTAGTTTCCTTGCATGTCCTGCAATTACCTACATAAGCTCTTACTTGTTTCACCATCCCTGGCCAATAGTAGAATTGCCGCAACCGAAACAACGTTTTGGCAACTCCCCCATGGCCTACAATTTCTGGTTCATGGGCTCTCGCAACCAACGTGGAAGTCAGTGCTTCGGGCACCCAAAGTTTCCACATAAACTCTTCAGATGGTGAGTTACGATCAAACTGGGTTTTTGGATATTATCCTGGTCGGGCACAGCGGTCTCGGCTGACTCCGCGGGTTGGTGGAAATTCCTCAATTCGTTTTTGGAGGTCTCTAGCTTCTAGGAGTGGTGACGACAAGGAGTTTTTCTTTCGGCTCGTTCTCTGGAGTTTGCACCTTCAGCACCTTTTACTTTCGCACTTTAAAATTTCACAAGTTTTTACTCCAATTGTGCATCCGTCTTCTTGCTAAGTTAAATTTCGAATCCTTGTTTTCCGTTGTCAACCTTTCCTCTAACCTTCGGTCCCTTTTCAATCGTTCCTTTCTTGACCTTGAAATTTTCCAGCCTATGCTCTTTTTTTCTAATTCTGAACTCCTACCAGTTTACCTTGAAAATAAATAAAAACCCGTTCTCCTATTTATTTCATTTCCTATTTTCTATTACATGACTTTTTCCAGAACTTTCGTTCATCGCTCGAGCGATTTACCATTTTCATTTTATTTTCCTTCCGACTATACGGAGCTGGTATCCGGCGTTCATAAACTTTAGCGCGTCGAGTTTTGTCTCGCTATATGCCCTTACCTCATCCGCAGTTCATTGATAAATAGTACATTCATTCATACTGGGTCTATTCGTTTTTGCGTTTTCTCAATTCTCGACTGGCAATACCCTAGAATACAAACAACCCCGCTATCCTATTTTACAAATTTTTAGTACTAGCTGAGAGTACAATAACGAGGGAGAGCAACCTCGACAATGGCTGCCTGTCAGTGGTTGTTTGCTATACAGGAATTTGACATGACGTCTGTAAGTTAACATATCAACATTAATTTACATGGTGGTATTTTATTTCGGGCTTCTTTCTAAATAGGTTGGAGTACATTGAATGAAATTTTTCTAATTTCCAGGCAATTGGAATTTGTCCGAAGAGCGCCACGCAACAAAACTCTGCGTTTCTTAAGCCGAAAGGCTGCGACAAAGGCAGTGTGCGACCGCTCGTCGGAATATTTATTTGTTTTTCCGGTCTTGGCGGTGCTCAAAGTAGGGTCACGCCCACACCCTGATCCTACCTCTGGTCTCATGCTGAGCTAGCCGGTCATTGCAGCTAACACTCTCAAGGCTTCTCAATCGGGAAGTATTGCACTTTTAATCTTAATAGCCATGAATATTTACTTTGTTGCCACTACTTCAGGTACTTGGAAACATACGCTTACGTTGGAAGTTTACTCGTTACAAGTATATCACAGTCTGGACATCTACACAGTGTTTATTGCTCTGCAATCAATCGACATTCAGGACAAAAGGTAAAAAAAAACCGTGTACATTTACATATAAACAATTGAAATAATTACTAAACGAATACAAACAAATGATATATGTAAATATTGCACACAAAGAATTCGTCTGGGATATATTGCACTTCTGTCCGGATAATTGCACTAGATGTATTGCTTTGTCAATTTATTGCGTTCTTGAATCACTGCTTAATGTCTTTGCAGTGGAATGTTCCGAGTCCTTTTCCACTGAGATCTTCTAAGGCATACATGTTGTTCCCCAGGACCTGAGTAACTCGACACTTCAAAAACTTTCGACAGAATTTGGCATTTATACCATGTCTAAAGCTGCTTTGAGGAAAATTACGGCGGTATACCTCCTGGCCTGGCACAAACTTTATTGCCCGTTTGCGTTTGTTGTAATACTTCGCACCCTTTTCGTAGGCTGTATGTAAGCTGTTTCTAATTTTTTCACGCCATAATTCCAGTCTGTCCGCGCGGCTTAAAATCATTAGTTCATGGTCATCCAAGGATTTTAGCTTGCGTGCCAGCTTATAGTCGGCTCCATTGGTGAACATATTACAGCCGAACAAGGAAAAAAATGACGTTACTCCTGTCGCTGCATGAACCGAACTACGCAGAGAACACTCAATCTCTGGTAGGTACATATCCCAGTCCCTTTGGTCTTCCTTGAGATACGCCCTGATCGCAGCCAGAACTGACTGGTTAACTCTCTCAGCCGCATTCGACTGAGGAGAATAATATGCTGTCTTCATGTGGTTTATTTTAAACCTTTCGATCATTTTTTGAAATTCTTTTGATACAAATTGCATCCCATTATCACTGTGGATAACCTCGGGAACGCCAAACTTATAAAAAATCTCTTCCACTAGAAATGCAACCACATTGTTGGCTGTGGCGGCTTTCATCGCATTCCCTCTCTTGGAGCGTGGATACTTTCCTAGGAAGTCTACATAGATTTTTTGAAATGGTCTCAATGTTATAACTTCTTGCCCTATTTCTGGTCTCAAGTCTACGTTTGTAGATTTAGTTTCCTTGCATGTCCTGCAATTACCTACATAAGCTCTTACTTGTTTCACCATCCCTGGCCAATAGTAGAATTGCCGCAACCGAAACAACGTTTTGGCAACTCCCCCATGGCCTACAATTTCTGGTTCATGGGCTTTCGCAACCAACGTGGAAGTCAGTGCTTCGGGCACCCAAAGTTTCCACATAAACTCTTCAGATGGTGAGTTACGATCAAACGCAGTTCTCTTGAAAACTAAGTTGTTTTCACATTTTAGATCCGGCAGTTGATCAGCATTTTGCTTTACGGTCTCTACAATCTCCAAGTATTCCGGAGATTCAAATTCCGTAGTCTCCATATCCATCAGTCGTCCTGGGTCCATTTCGACCTCTTCCACCGACCTGGAAAGTGTATCAGCAACCACGTTATCCGACCCTTTCCGGTGCTCTATCTGAAAATCGAACGGCTGAAGTAAAAGAAGAAGAACGGCGACCACCTTGCCAGGCGACCACTCAAATCCTTGAGGGGCATCAACCATTTAAGGCTCGCATGGTCGGTGATAATCGTAAAGGGCAATAATTCAACATAAGGCCGAAAACGTTTCACCGCTAGTATCGCAGCTAAACATTCCTTTTCAGTGACACTATAATTGCGTTGGTGTCTATTCAGTTTATACGAATAGAAAGCAATTGGTCGTTCATGGTCATCATCGTCGATCTGAAACAGTACTGCTCCAATTCCAACATTCGACGCATCGCATTGAATGTAAAAGCGTTTCATGTCTCAACGCATGTCTCAAAACTGGAGCAGCAGTCAGAGCTTTTTTAAGACGATCAAATGCTTGGATCGCTTCGGGAGTCATTGAAAACCCTTTTCCGGTCTTCTTAAGAGTGTCACTCAGTGGCGCTGATAAAGCTGCGAAGTTTTGGATGAAACGCCTATACCAACCAGCGGTACCCAAAAAACTACGAACCTCTCGGACTGACTTAGGGATTGGAATTCTATGAATTGCTGCTACCTTTTCAGGGTCTGTTTTTAACGAACCACCTCCTAAAATAAAACCCAGATAGCGCAATTCTTTGAAACAGAATTTAGACTTTTTAAGGCCGACCGTTCGCTTGGTTTAGGCATTCTGCCACTTCGCTTAATACTTTTAAGTGAGTATCAAAATCGGGAACTATGACCAGCAGGTCATCCAAATAAACAAAAACATTAGATTTCATCCGCTGCGGAATCACCTTGTCCATTAACCGACACAAGCGCTGCGCAGCATTGCATAAGCCGAAAGGCATAACCTTAAATTGGTATAGTGGTCGCCCGGGAACGGTAAAAGCTGTATACTTTCTACTTTCAGCATCCAGCTCGATTTGCCAGAAAGCGTATTTTAAATCTACGCTACTAATAAAATGCGTATAATCTATACGACTCAGAATGCCTTCAATATTTTGCAGCGGATATGCATCCTTAATTGTGCGGTCATTCAGTTTTCTGGCGTCGAGGCAGAACCTGTTTTTCTCTGGTTTTCTAACTAATGTTGTTCTATTATTCCAGGGGCTGTCACTTTCCTCGATTACGCCTAATTCGAGCATCTTATCAATTTCTTCATAAATTATCTTCTGAACTGCTGGCGAGACCGGATAGTGCCTATCTTTAAAGGGCTCAGCACCTTCAACTAATTTAATGATGTGTTTATCTACCTCTGTTCTACCTAAACCATGTGTTTCAAAAAATCTAAATTCTTTCTTTACAGTTTCTAAGCGTGAAAGCTGTTCCTCGGTCAACTTATGAGCTTCTGGTTCCGGCTCCTCAGGGACAACACTTTCGACGCTTAGTTGACTGACCTCAAAAATGCTCGGTGCGATTTCGAATGTTCTCCAAAAATCGACACCAAGGTAAAGTTCTTGATTTAAGTACGGACATAAATAAAATGTAATTTTATTAGTTTTATTCTCATAGTGCACATCTACTTCCACTCTGCCTAATATCGTGTGTCTACTACCACTTGCCGTTTTCATCCTGGCGAAGCATGGTTTAACTTTAAGATCACACTCATCTATCAGTTCTCTACACCCTTTTCCGAGAATACTAACTGACGCTCCTGAATCTAAAAGGCCTTTAATCATTTTACTACCTATGCCGATCTGGATATACGGTCGTGGCAGTTCCAGCAATTTACTGGGTTTCTGCGCGGCGGCGGCTTTGGTTTTCGTGTAGCTACGGTTGGCGCGGGCACAACGCTGATCTCCTCATCTGATAACTCTACCTCGTGGACTTGTCTTATGAAACGAATTGCGTTCCACCGCCTGAGCCGCTTTGAAAGAACTCCCGTTCGGCTTCGTGGCATTCGTCACGCAGTTGTTGTACGGAATACATAGGTATGGGGTAAACTATTCTTTTTACGTTTTCTCTTAAGTTGCTTTTAATTATTTTGACCATGTCGTATTCCGTTATAGGCTTCAATAGCCGGCAACGCAGCTTCAGCATTACTTGAAAGTACTCATCGATCGTTTCGTTGTGCCTTTGCTTACGCACTAACATGTCTTGCATGATTTCATGTTCCGAACGCTTAGTTTTATATTAGGTTATCAAGGACTGTCGCAATGTGTGCCAATCTTGAGGATCATTATTTCGGACGTGAAGCCAGTACCATTCCTTGGCATCCCCCCCTAGCAATACCGGAAAGTCGCGCAACAGCTGTGACCACGCACACCCATGTTGCGCCCGCGAATGCTCGACTCGAAAAATGAAATCTTCTATTGACAAGGAGCTCTGATTCCCATCGAAGATTATCCCCCACCTATCCAATCTAACATTTTTGGCACAGCAATTGGCCTGTCCATGATACTCTACGTTTTCAGCTTGACTAGCCGAGTTACTGCTGCTATACGAGGCACCCTCGAACTGCGACTCATGACGTGGGGTATATGATGTTGACCAGTAATTACCACCACCGTATTTCATGTCGCTATCGCCTCCAGCGCCTGCAGGTAATCGTAAGTTATTCTGTCTGTCATATGTCTCTTCCCGGACTCGCTAAATGGATATGCAATGACTGAGTACTAAGCTATTATTCTGGAAACCGTAACTAAAAACAAATTCTCCGAGACTTTTTCTTGACGCAGGTAATTTAAATGATAATGGCGATTCCAGCCAAAATAATAAAGGGTTGAATTATTATCAAATTAACTTAGGAATTGTATAAAGAAAAGTGCAACTTTAATTACGATTAGCAATGATGATTAAGTGCTTATAATATATAATATAATAATGAGTAGAATAACAAAGAAAAATCAAATGAAATAATAACATAAATATGTATCTTAATAACAAGGTAATAAATACAAAGTAATAACAAAGATACGTCTTTAATAGCGCAATTATTGACTATGATCCAATCTCTGATTACAATACATACACTGATTAAACTAATCGAGCAGTTTTAAAACTGCTATTGGTGATGTTACTGGACACTCAATCACTGAAAGGATTGATCACTTTACCAAAAATAATAATGAAACGTGTTAATGTTAATGTATGTATGTGTAAATATGTATAACTAAAAGCTTTAATACTATGTTGAAATTGTTCCTAGTGGTTCTGATCGTATATTCAAATTATGTGTTTCTCTCAAATGCAGGGGATGATTGGCAGTGGTCTCGGAGGAAGAAGATCACAACTTGGCAGGACACGTTTCTAAAAATAACCTTCCTATTATGATTACTCTAACAACGATCAAGCTATCTCTGAGCAGATTCGGGATTTCATCCGACTATTCATGCGCCACAGTACAATTTGTATCAGGAGGAATATCACCTGTTCACTAAGACACTGTCACGCCAAAACTCGTAAAAGTTTTTAACCTACTCCACATTAAACTGAACATATTTTTTTTTTTCAGCTACGTTAGTGCTATCCGGAAATCATGTTTCGTATTTTTCCTGAGTCACCGAATTGATCGAATGACCACGAGGCTAGCTCCTCGCTGAGTGCAGTCGAGACGCCCTTACAGCATTTCTCACGTCACTTGGTCATCCACACCCGAATTGTCTTCCAGTTCAGTTCGAACTTAAGTGTAAGTTATCGTCTGCTCATGATAAACCGGCGCATGCTAAACTCTTCTAATAAAATTCTAACTATTTCTCAACACAAAAAAAAATCATTGACGATTCTCCGTTCATGACGACTCCTCCCTTAATCAATGCAGTTAGAGTCATCCATTGAGGCTGTTCTAAGTAATTCTTTCAGGGGATCCCGCGAATGAGAATCGCCAAAGGCCTCAAACGACAATGTAAAAGTATAGTTTCTCAACTCGTATTGATACTTTTACTTGGTCTTTATTTTTACCTGCGCTCTCTCGTCCGCAGCGCCTCCTTCGCCCAGTGCGTTTGGCTCTGGCCGGTTAGCCACTCCAAGTCATCTGGTTTGAAAAGCTCTGCGGGAGCGCAACTCTCACTTGCATCTGTACTTCTGCCTGCGGTTGCTCGTCCGCAGCGCTTCCTTTAGCCGATGCAATTGGGTTTGCTCTCTTAGCTAGTCCAAGCCATCGGTTCGGGAAACCCTGCGGAGGAAAAACCGCAAAGCTGCATTTCTTTTAGGCGCTATAATTTTGTAGCGCCATTTTAAATCAAATGACAAATAAAATTAGTACAAATCATGCTTCTCCTGTCTGCGGTTGCTTGCCAGCAGCGTCTCCTTCGCATGCGCAATTGAACTTGGCCGTTCAGCCAGATCAAGTCTTCATGTTCGGGAGACTCTGCTGAGAAGAAACCGCGAGTCTGCTTTAAGTTGGGCGCCATATTGTTATGGCGCCATTCTACATTATTGTCACAAAAAAAATATTAACTTAAAAAAAAACTAATTTCCTTTCAGCATGCGGTTACTTGTCAGCACTGCCTCCTTTGCATGCGCAATTGAGCTTGGCTGCTTAGCCAGCTCAAGCCGTCATGGTTGGGAGACTCTGCTGAGAAGAAACCGCGTAGCCTTTTTGTTGGGCGCCATATTGTTACGTAACCCTGTTGCCATCCGTCATTCACCGGCTTTCTTCCCCAACTAGTTCATATGTTCAGGGCGAGTTTTCAACCCAGCCGGGAAATGACCAGGGAGTAACAATAACCTCCGGTGGTGGAGGTGTTCATCCTGCCATGTATTCCTCTTTAATTTTCTTCTGTCTTGTGCTTAATCACAAATTTGGCTTAATTCAATTATGATTATTATAGCCCTTCATGTTCCATTTCGAACTTTAGTTAGACTAGATATACCAATTTTCTTAAACGTTAGGAGATATACGTTTGAAAATTTTAAATATTTATAATAAAATTTCTCTGCATGTGAACAGATTTTGTGTCTATATGTGCAACGACATCGTGGACTTATCTGCGTATCCTGGGTTTTTGGATATTATCCTGGTCGGGCACAGCGGTCTCGGATGACTCCGCGGGTTGGTGGAAATTCCTCAATTCGTTTTTGGAGGTCTCTAGCTTCTAGGAGTGGTGACGACAAGGAGTTTTTCTTTCGGCTCGTTCTCTGGAGTTTGCACTTTCAGCACCTTTTACTTTCGCACTTTAAAATTTCACAAGTTTTTACTCCAATTGTGCATCCGTCTTCTTGCTAAGTTAAATTTCGAATCCTTGTTTTCCGTTGTCAACCTTTCCTCTAACCTTCGGTCCCTTTTCAATCGTTCCTTTCTTGACCTTGAAATTTTCCAGCCTATGCTCTTTTTTTCTAATTCTGAACTCCTACCAGTTCACCTTGAAAATAAATAAAAACCCGTTCTCCTATTTATTTCATTTCCTATTTTCTATTACATGACTTTTTCCAGAACTTTCGTTCATCGCTCGAGCGATTTACCATTTTCATTTTATTTTCCTTCCGACTATACGGAGCTGGTATCCGGCGTTCATAAACTTTAGCGCGTCGAGTTTTGTCTCGCTATATGCCCTTACCTCATCCGCAGTTCATTGATAAATAGTACATTCATTCATACTGGGTCTATTCGTTTTTGCGTTTTCTCAATTCTCGACTGGCAATACCCTAGAATACAAACAACCCCGCTATCCTATTTTACAAATTTTTAGTACTAGCTGAGAGTACAATAACGAGGGAGAGCAACCTCGGCAATGGCCGCCTGTCAGTGGTTGTTTGCTATACAGGAATTTGACATGAGGAATTTTTCAAGGCGCTATAACTCGGAAACCAGACGAGAGCGGCAAAAGGTGTTGTTGTTGTTGGATTTAGCATTAGAAACAACAATAACAACAGAAAAAACAATAAAATTTGAGTTTAGAGCAAATGCAATTCCTTCTTGCTAAATTTGTATACATTTAATTTTAAATTTGTTTATTTTAATTTTAAATTTGGTTTATTTTAAACCTTTCGATCATTTTTTGAAATTCTTTTGATACAAATTGCATCCCATTATCACTGTGGATAACCTCGGGAACGCCAAACTTATAAAAAATCTCTTCCACTAGAAATGCAACCACATTGTTGGCTGTGGCGGTTTTCATCGCATTCCCTCTCTTGGAGCGTGGATACTTTCCTAGGAAGTCTACATAGATTTTTTGAAATGGTCTCAATGTTATAACTTCTTGCCCTATTTCTGGTCTCAAGTCTACGTTTGTAGATTTAGTTTCCTTGCATGTCCTGCAATTACCTACATAAGCTCTTACTTGTTTCACCATCCCTGGCCAATAGTAGAATTGCCGCAACCGAAACAACGTTTTGGCAACTCCCCCATGGCCTACAATTTCTGGTTCATGGGCTTTCGCAACCAACGTGGAAGTCAGTGCTTCGGGCACCCAAAGTTTCCACATAAACTCTTCAGATGGTGAGTTACGATCAAACGCAGTTCTCTTGAAAACTAAGTTGTTTTCACATTTTAGATCCGGCAGTTGATCAGCATTTTGCTTTACGGTCTCTACAATCTCCAAGTATTCCGGAGATTCAAATTCCGTAGTCTCCATATCCATCAGTCGTCCTGGGTCCATTTCGACCTCTTCCACCGACCTGGAAAGTGTATCAGCAACCACGTTATCCGACCCTTTCCGGTGCTCTATCTGAAAATCGAACGGCTGAAGTAAAAGAAGAAGAACGGCGACCACCTTGCCAGGCGACCACTCAAATCCTTGAGGGGCATCAACCATTTAAGGCTCGCATGGTCGGTGATAATCGTAAAGGGCAATAATTCAACATAAGGCCGAAAACGTTTCACCGCTAGTATCGCAGCTAAACATTCCTTTTCAGTGACACTATAATTGCGTTGGTGTCTATTCAGTTTATACGAATAGAAAGCAATTGGTCGTTCATGGTCATCATCGTCGATCTGAAACAGTACTGCTCCAATTCCAACATTCGACGCATCGCATTGAATGTAAAAGCGTTTCATGTCTCAACGCATGTCTCAAAACTGGAGCAGCAGTCAGAGCTTTTTTAAGACGATCAAATGCTTGGATCGCTTCGGGAGTCATTGAAAACCCTTTTCCGGTCTTCTTAAGAGTGTCACTCAGTGGCGCTGATAAAGCTGCGAAGTTTTGGATGAAACGCCTATACCAACCAGCGGTACCCAAAAAACTACGAACCTCTCGGACTGACTTAGGGATTGGAATTCTATGAATTGCTGCTACCTTTTCAGGGTCTGTTTTTAACGAACCACCTCCTAAAATAAAACCCAGATAGCGCAATTCTTTGAAACAGAATTTAGACTTTTTAAGGCCGACCGTTCGCTTGGTTTAGGCATTCTGCCACTTCGCTTAATACTTTTAAGTGAGTATCAAAATCGGGAACTATGACCAGCAGGTCATCCAAATAAACAAAAACATTAGATTTCATCCGCTGCGGAATCACCTTGTCCATTAACCGACACAAGCGCTGCGCAGCATTGCATAAGCCGAAAGGCATAACCTTAAATTGGTATAGTGGTCGCCCGGGAACGGTAAAAGCTGTATACTTTCTACTTTCAGCATCCAGCTCGATTTGCCAGAAAGCGTATTTTAAATCTACGCTACTAATAAAATGCGTATAATCTATACGACTCAGAATGCCTTCAATATTTTGCAGCGGATATGCATCCTTAATTGTGCGGTCATTCAGTTTTCTGGCGTCGAGGCAGAACCTGTTTTTCTCTGGTTTTCTAACTAATGTTGTTCTATTATTCCAGGGGCTGTCACTTTCCTCGATTACGCCTAATTCGAGCATCTTATCAATTTCTTCATAAATTATCTTCTGAACTGCTGGCGAGACCGGATAGTGCCTATCTTTAAAGGGCTCAGCACCTTCAACTAATTTAATGATGTGTTTATCTACCTCTGTTCTACCTAAACCATGTGTTTCAAAAAATCTAAATTCTTTCTTTACAGTTTCTAAGCGTGAAAGCTGTTCCTCGGTCAACTGTACGGACATAAATAAAATGTAATTTTATTAGTTTTATTCTCATAGTGCACATCTACTTCCACTCTGCCTAATATCGTGTGTCTACTACCACTTGCCGTTTTCATCCTGGCGAAGCATGGTTTAACTTTAAGATCACACTCATCTATCAGTTCTCTACACCCTTTTCCGAGAATACTAACTGACGCTCCTGAATCTAAAAGGCCTTTAATCATTTTACTACCTATGCCGATCTGGATATACGGTCGTGGCAGTTCCAGCAATTTACTGGGTTTCTGCGCGGCGGCGGCTTTGGTTTTCGTGTAGCTACGGTTGGCGCGGGCACAACGCTGATCTCCTCATCTGATAACTCTACCTCGTGGACTTGTCTTATGAAACGACCTTGCGTTCCACCGCCTGAGCCGCTTTGAAAGAACTCCCGTTCGGCTTCGTGGCATTCGTCACGCAGTTGTTGTACGGAATACATAGGTATGGGGTAAACTATTCTTTTTACGTTTTCTCTTAAGTTGCTTTTAATTATTTTGACCATGTCGTATTCCGTTATAGGCTTCAATAGCCGGCAACGCAGCTTCAGCATTACTTGAAAGTACTCATCGATCGTTTCGTTGTGCCTTTGCTTACGCACTAACATGTCTTGCATGATTTCATGTTCCGAACGCTTAGTTTTATATTGGGTTATCAAGGACTGTCGCAATGTGTGCCAATCTTGAGGATCATTATTTCGGACGTGAAGCCAGTACCATTCCTTGGCATCCCCCCCTAGCAATACCGGAAAGTCGCGCAACAGCTGTGACCACGCACACCCATGTTGCGCCCGCGAATGCTCGACTCGAAAAATGAAATCTTCTATTGACAAGGAGCTCTGATTCCCATCGAAGATTATCCCCCACCTATCCAATCTAACATTTTTGGCACAGCAATTGGCCTGTCCATGATACTCTACGTTTTCAGCTTGACTAGCCGAGTTACTGCTGCTATACGAGGCACCCTCGAACTGCGACTCATGACGTGGGGTATATGATGTTGACCAGTAATTACCACCACCGTATTTCATGTCGCTATCGCCTCCAGCGCCTGCAGGTAATCGTAAGTTATTCTGTCTGTCATATGTCTCTTCCCGGACTCGCTAAATGGATATGCAATGACTGAGTACTAAGCTATTATTCTGGAAACCGTAACTAAAAACAAATTCTCCGAGACTTTTTCTTGACGCAGGTAATTTAAATGATAATGGCGATTCCAGCCAAAATAATAAAGGGTTGAATTATTATCAAATTAACTTAGGAATTGTATAAAGAAAAGTGCAACTTTAATTACGATTAGCAATGATGATTAAGTGCTTATAATATATAATATAATAATGAGTAGAATAACAAAGAAAAATCAAATAAAATAATAACATAAATATGTATCTTAATAACAAGGTAATAAATACAAAGTAATAACAAAGATACGTCTTTAATAGCGCAATTATTGACTATGATCCAATCTCTGATTACAATACATACACTGATTAAACTAATCGAGCAGTTTTAAAACTGCTATTGGTGATGTTACTGGACACTCAATCACTGAAAGGATTGATCACTTTACCAAAAATAATAATGAAACGTGTTAATGTTAATGTATGTATGTGTAAATATGTATAACTAAAAGCTTTAATACTATGTTGAAATTGTTCCTAGTGGTTCTGATCGTATATTCAAATTATGTGTTTCTCTCAAATGCAGGGGATGATTGGCAGTGGTCTCGGAGGAAGAAGATCACAACTTGGCAGGACACGTTTCTAAAAATAACCTTCCTATTATGATTACTCTAACAACGATCAAGCTATCTCTGAGCAGATTCGGGATTTCATCCGACTATTCATGCGCCACAGTACAATTTGTATCAGGAGGAATATCACCTGTTCACTAAGACACTGTCACGCCAAAACTCGTAAAAGTTTTTAACCTACTCCACATTAAACTGAACATATTTTTTTTTTTCAGCTACGTTAGTGCTATCCGGAAATCATGTTTCGTATTTTTCCTGAGTCACCGAATTGATCGAATGACCACGAGGCTAGCTCCTCGCTGAGTGCAGTCGAGACGCCCTTACAGCATTTCTCACGTCACTTGGTCATCCACACCCGAATTGTCTTCCAGTTCAGTTCGAACTTAAGTGTAAGTTATCGTCTGCTCATGATAAACCGGCGCATGCTAAACTCTTCTAATAAAATTCTAAATATTTCTCAACACAAAAAAAAATCATTGACGATTCTCCGTTCATGACGACTCCTCCCTTAATCAATGCAGTTAGAGTCATCCATTGAGGCTGTTCTAAGTAATTCTTTCAGGGGATCCCGCGAATGAGAATCGCCAAAGGCCTCAAACGACAATGTAAAAGTATAGTTTCTCAACTCGTATTGATACTTTTACTTGGTCTTTATTTTTACCTGCGCTCTCTCGTCCGCAGCGCCTCCTTCGCCCAGTGCGTTTGGCTCTGGCCGGTTAGCCACTCCAAGTCATCTGGTTTGAAAAGCTCTGCGGGAGCGCAACTCTCACTTGCATCTGTACTTCTGCCTGCGGTTGCTCGTCCGCAGCGCTTCCTTTAGCCGATGCAATTGGGTTTGCTCTCTTAGCTAGTCCAAGCCATCGGTTCGGGAAACCCTGCGGAGGAAAAACCGCAAAGCTGCATTTCTTTTAGGCGCTATAATTTTGTAGCGCCATTTTAAATCAAATGACAAATAAAATTAGTACAAATCATGCTTCTCCTGTCTGCGGTTGCTTGCCAGCAGCGTCTCCTTCGCATGCGCAATTGAACTTGGCCGTTCAGCCAGATCAAGTCTTCATGTTCGGGAGACTCTGCTGAGAAGAAACCGCGAGTCTGCTTTAAGTTGGGCGACATATTGTTATGGCGCCATTCTACATTATTGTCACAAAAAAAATATTAACTTAAAAAAAAACTAATTTCCTTTCAGCATGCGGTTACTTGTCAGCACTGCCTCCTTTGCATGCGCAATTGAGCTTGGCTGCTTAGCCAGCTCAAGCCGTCATGGTTGGGAGACTCTGCTGAGAAGAAACCGCGTAGCCTTTTTGTTGGGCGCCATATTGTTACGTAACCCTGTTGCCATCCGTCATTCACCGGCTTTCTTCCCCAACTAGTTCATATGTTCAGGGCGAGTTTTCAACCCAGCCGGGAAATGACCAGGGAGTAACAATAACCTCCGGTGGTGGAGGTGTTCATCCTGCCATGTATTCCTCTTTAATTTTCTTCTGTCTTGTGCTTAATCACAAATTTGGCTTAATTCAATTATGATTATTATAGCCCTTCATGTTCCATTTCGAACTTTAGTTAGACTAGATATACCAATTTTCTTAAACGTTAGGAGATATACGTTTGAAAATTTTAAATATTTATAATAAAATTTCTCTGCATGTGAACAGATTTTGTGTCTATATGTGCAACGACATCGTGGACTTATCTGCGTATCCTGGGTTTTTGGATATTATCCTGGTCGGGCACAGCGGTCTCGGATGACTCCGCGGGTTGGTGGAAATTCCTCAATTCGTTTTTGGAGGTCTCTAGCTTCTAGGAGTGGTGACGACAAGGAGTTTTTCTTTCGGCTCGTTCTCTGGAGTTTGCACTTTCAGCACCTTTTACTTTCGCACTTTAAAATTTCACAAGTTTTTACTCCAATTGTGCATCCGTCTTCTTGCTAAGTTAAATTTCGAATCCTTGTTTTCCGTTGTCAACCTTTCCTCTAACCTTCGGTCCCTTTTCAATCGTTCCTTTCTTGACCTTGAAATTTTCCAGCCTATGCTCTTTTTTTCTAATTCTGAACTCCTACCAGTTCACCTTGAAAATAAATAAAAACCCGTTCTCCTATTTATTTCATTTCCTATTTTCTATTACATGACTTTTTCCAGAACTTTCGTTCATCGCTCGAGCGATTTACCATTTTCATTTTATTTTCCTTCCGACTATACGGAGCTGGTATCCGGCGTTCATAAACTTTAGCGCGTCGAGTTTTGTCTCGCTATATGCCCTTACCTCATCCGCAGTTCATTGATAAATAGTACATTCATTCATACTGGGTCTATTCGTTTTTGCGTTTTCTCAATTCTCGACTGGCAATACCCTAGAATACAAACAACCCCGCTATCCTATTTTACAAATTTTTAGTACTAGCTGAGAGTACAATAACGAGGGAGAGCAACCTCGACAATGGCCGCCTGTCAGTGGTTGTTTGCTATACAGGAATTTGACATGACGTCGGGAAGTTAACATATCAACATTAATTTACATGGTAGTATTTTATTTCGGGCTTCTTTCTAAATAGGTTGGAGTACATTGAATGAAATTTTTCTAATTTCCAGGCAATTGGAATTTGTCCGAAGAGCGCCACGCAACATCATGAATAGTTTTGTAGTAGATGGCGGTGATGATATATTTCAAGTCAATTTAGCAAAAAAATATACGAGTGGCTGAAGAGCTCAAATTTTACTGCTGTTGCTCGTAAATCTTTAAACTTCAAGGCGCTATAACTCGGAAACCAGACGAGAGCGGCAAAAGGTGTTGTTGTTGTTGGATTTAGCATTAGAAACAACAATAACAACAGAAAAAACAATAAAATTTGAGTTTAGAGCAATTGCAATTCCTTCTTGCTAAATTTGTATACATTTAATTTTAAATTTGATGACAATACACCTGATGACAATATACCTGATTTCAGACAATGAATATTTTTTCACTAAAACGCAACTCTGTTTTCTGGTGTCTCCAGAAATTTCGAGCGACATCTAATTTCCCCAGGGGACACGTTCACTTGCATACAATCCAAGGTTTATAGAATAAAAGGTTACGCCAGTAAACAAAGAAAAGTGGTCTCGTTCTGAGCATCTATGTCAATAAGTATTTCTAAAATCACTAGGGTCACAACACACGGTACAAATGCCAAACTTGAAATGTCGTATGAAGAAAAGTTGGAACAGGTGTAATGTTACTCGAATGCTCCGATTTTGTTGTTGCTTTTTTGTTGTTGTAGTTTTATGCGGTAACTCCAGCAAAAGCAACACTTCTTGTCGTTCTCGTATATTTTCAGAGTTACATCCCTCTGAAATTTGGAAATTACAAGAGTATATCTCTTAAACTATACAAGATAGTAACATGTTATTGGTATTCATTTATGTAAACATATAAACTATTTATGTAAAATAATTAACCTATAAAAAGGTATACTTATAGTGTATCGACTTATAAAAACGATAAACCGCAAAACTATATTTTACTCTCTGAAAAGAAGTAATATTTTAATATAATATTTTAATATTTCTTCTCCTTCCCATATTCAATTTTGCGACAGCGCTCTTCCATTATTTTAAAGTCATACTCAAGTTTTGTCTTGGCATTACTAGATGTTTCCTTCAATTTACGAATTTCTTTTAGGGAATTTCTCAGAGCACTTCGTAACAATCTGTTGTCTTTCCTTAGGAGTTCACTATTTTATATCAAAATAATCATAAGTTAAAGTATACATTTTTAACTAAATATACTTACATTTTTTTTTAGAAAGTATTCGCTTGTTTAGCTGGTACATTTTGAAGCGGCTGTCTTAACTCAGTCCCAACATTTTTGCATTGTTTGTCAGTAATGTCGAAGTCAACAATTGCATTTTCCTTGTCTTCGTCCTCTGCGCAAGGTTCCTGTTGTTCTGATGCCACTTGTTTGGAGATTATCGTTGGAATACTCCCATGTTTTAGCACTTTACGTTTAGCATAACCTAATTTTGTTCACGCTATATAAATTAAAAGTTAAAAAAAAACTAATAAATTTACTTACCCATATTAATTTGCAACTCGTTGTCAAAGCAATTTACATTAAAATGATGCTCACAGATGCCTGCATGGTTGGTGTTGAATTTTTTTTTTCGCTGGCAAAACTCCGACCAGATTTTTGATAACCCAACATCTGATGGAAAGCTGAAGAAACTCTTACCACTAACTTTTCCTTTAACATTATTGCGAAAATTCACGGAGCACTTCATTGTTGGTATTATTCAATCACAAACATTTATATAAAAGACCCTAGTCTTAGTGTACTTTTGTGTTAAGTAAACAAATAAATGGAATGAAATGAAATGTTATCTTTAGTTTTAGTTCATCATTTTGTACAAAGGTAATACTGAATAAATGAAATAAAATAACGCTCTTTCTGCTTTTAATTTCTGATTATGAACGTGTGTTCAAGATCCGATCTGAGAGCTATCAACACAAAATAAAAAGTATAATAAATTTCGGAAACTTCTAAATTAGCCACCACTTTGGTTTATGGGCGTAGCTCTCAAGGAAATTTTTAATAATTTTTTCAAAAAATTACTTAAATTACTCTAAATATTCGGTTTCAAAACCATAACAAAATCAGTGTAGGAGAGAATATAATTTTCACCACCCTAAACTTTTGAAAGAATTTAGTCTTGTCCGTTCGCCTTGTTTCGAAACCTTTTTCGGAGAACTGTAGTTTTTTTGTGTGTAAGTATTTAAATATTATTTATTAAATATTTTTAACCAATCGTTTTTAAAAATTTATGTTGATTTATAGAACCATTAAAAAGTAAAATATTATTAGGGGTGGTTAAATAGTTTCTTTAAAACCGACAATCTGCATTTGGCTGACATGAGGCAAAATACAGAGAACGAGATCAAGAAATAGAACAAATTCGAAGAGAAAACGAGATAAAGACGGAAGAAAAAACTACAAAGACCCTTATGGGAATTGAGAATAAAATAACATATTATTGCATATTATAATGCAAGTAGATTGTATTATAATCTTAATAAAATACTCCCAGAATGGATAATTTGGTTGAGCAACTAATTGAAGAGGTTACCTTCTTACCTCAGCAATAATACAAACAATTTCATTTATTTGCATTAACAATAGAATTGTTTCTATCAGTAGATCTTCCATTTCACTACTTTGACTTATTTATTTTTATAATTTGAAATAAATTATTTTATTAGTTTTAAATCACTTTATTTATCAATTTACTATCTTATAGCACGATTACACCGCATGTTTAACTCGGCTAAACGTGCTTAACTCCCTAAACACATGTTTAACTACATGCTTAGCCATACAAATTAAACATGTTTAAGAACATGTTTCAAAATAAAACACATTGCTAAACACATAAAATTTTGTTTACAACCCTGATGACAACGAAATCCGAACGTCTCTACTGGAAAATTGTGCGTCACAACAGAGGTTTGTGTTGACATATTCCTATGCCTATGGATCCTTGCACCAATGTGTTAAGCCAATGTGATGTTGTTTTGGACAATTCCCATTAACATTCTCATTAGCCGCATTCAGCGGGTGAGCGCTCCTTGTGGGCTACCTGATCAGTGATCGCTACGTGTTCCTGAATGGCATGCTACCTGATCATTGAGCGGAAAGATAAAAATAGTAAAGACGAGAAAAAAGTTACCACGTTTGATTTTTCCACACGAATTTCAAAAAGAAAATTCCCAAACCTAAAACTTCAATCGTATCTCAAACTACATATTCCACATATTCTACATATTCTACATATTTTTATAATTATAATTCCTTTGTTGAGCCATTCTGAGTTTAATAACTTTCAAATTAATATTATTACACTTAATAATGCGTTGATTTATCAAGCCAATTCTTTAAAAAACTTTGACTTTTGCTCTGTAAAAAGCGAATTAATTTGTTTTTTTGCTTGCCGGTTAGTACTGCAACTCTGGCAAATGTAGCGTAAAAGTAGCGTAAAAATTTTTCGCTACAAAAAATGGCGACTGCTCCGTGAATATGTAAACAATAGGGTACGTTCAGTGACATCAAAACAACTGAGCGCTCCCTGAGCGCTCGCCCGTTGAATGCGGCTATTAATACTTTACGTTTCCTTAGCCAAGCTAATATAGAATTTCTTACTACGCTTCTAGTCGCATTTTCAATAATAATTGCTTGAATTATGTCTTTGCAACTCATTTTTATAAAAACCAAATTAATATAAATAACTAGAACATGTACACAATAGAAGAAACAAATGACAAGCTGACAAAAATATTAAACATGTTTGGCGGTGTAAATGGCTTAGTGATAAGCACATTGGAAGTAAAACAGGCGGTGTTGACATACTATTATAAAGAACTTTCACCAAATATGTAAACTTAGTTTCTCTCTGCAGAAGAGAAATCTGACATAAAAAGTCATTGGCGACTACATAGTCGTTGAAGTGCCCTGTGTGTTCAGCATTTTGCGTAGGACGAGTTGATCGATCCAGCAGTCGTATGCCAGATAAAATTTGAAAGAAAGATACATTTTTGGTATGCAGCAGGTATTAAATTATCTATTTCCTTTTGAAATAAAACAACTTTGATAGTGGAATGAATTTTCGTCATCCTGTGTCAAGTTTGGTTTGGAGACAAACCGGTTTCGGCGTTGTGCCATTTTCAGTGTATTTTTTCGTTCTGTCTGTTTCATTGTTGTTCTTTCGTATTTATTACGATTTTGTGGTCCCTGTGGCAGTAATTAGGTTTCAGGTATTTATTCGTTAGGTAGCGAGTGGTTGTTAGGTATTGCATTTTTTTTTTGTCTACAGGTAGTTGGGTTCAATTAGTTTTTTGTGTTTTATTGACTGCTGCTAATTGGGTTGCCCTGGTTCCAGTATCCGTGTTTATTGCACCATCGTCTTTATGGTGTCTGGGAAGTGTCTGTAGAAGTCAGTAATTCTTTGTTTATAGGTGTTTATAGTTTGATCTTGTGTATCGTTTGCAACAAAGTTACCTGTTTCTCCGGATTTGTACGCGGGTTAGCTCGCCGGTTAGTCCACCGTCCGCCACAGAAATTTATAGATTCTGGGATTTTCTATCTTTATTTCTTAAATTCAAATGCGATACACTTATGATTATTAATATGCTGTGAGATTCTATGATACGATTCTGAAGAGTCAGATACGATTCTGATATCTCCTGGAAACCTCTAGATCCAGTAGGGAAAACGTCCGGAGTCGCTTGTCACTGATTACCCGATTTCCTGTATTACTAATTGACGTATATATATGGTCGACCGGCCGGGGATAACCACGAGCCTACTACTATACCTGACAACCAGGGATTACCACGCAATGTCAGTATAACTTGCCCGAGCAGCGTAATCAACGAATTGCATTGTTATGCAGGGATAATGACGACGTAATTGCATCAAGCAAATATGCTTCAAATTATAGCAAAACCATACGTATTTTCAGTTATGTAAGACGTTTCATAGAACGGCTCCGAAATAGACAAAATCAAAATTCCTCGTTACAATTCGATACCATGCATCCAGTCTTGTTGCCCAGCCATCACACTTTTGTGTATGCTCTCATCGCGTATTATCATCGGAAGCATCAACACGCTGGCATTCAAACATTAATTAGTCTTCTGCGCGAAACGTTTTGGATATTGAATGCGCGAAACTCCATCAAATTCGTTGTTCATAAATGCATACTTTGCTTTCGTATGCGTCCTATAATTACCAAGCAACTAATGGGGCACTTCCAGCAGATCGCGTTCTACCAGCATTGCCCTTTCAAATTACAGGCGTGGATTACTGCGGTCCCCCATTCATCACACAACGAGTACGACGTAGAGCACCTTTAAAGGTCTACTTAGCAGTATTTATCTACGTCACTACAAAGGCACTGCATTTGGAGGTAGTTCACGACCTATCCACGCCGGCTTTTATTGCCGCTTTGAAAGGATTTATTGCCAGACGAGGTAAATGCCACACCATTTACTCCGATAATGCGACGAACTTTGTTGGCGCTAATCAGGAATTGCAAGAATTACTCAAATTTTAAATCACAACATATTATTAGGTTAAGGAAAGCTGCCTCAACACAGGAATTATATGGAAATTTATACCACCGCATTCACCTCATTTCGGAGGTTTATGGGAAAGTGCTGTGAAGCTGACTAAATACTACCTACGGCGCGCCATCGGTACTGATATTCTTACGCTGGAAGAACTTCAAACCGTGGCATGTCAAGCAGAAGCCATCATAAACAGTCGTCCACTCACACCGTTGTCTACTGATCCCAATGATTTACGCCCGCTAACACCAGCATACTTTCTAACCGCATTCTAACAAGCATTCTGGCAACGATGGCGCACAGAATACATCAAGAACGAAATAAATGGAAAACCGCTTGCGAAAATCTTCAACAAAATGATCTTGTACTCATTTTGGATGACGGAACCCCTCTACTGAAGTGGCCTATTGGACGCAATTTGCAGGTTGTCACCGGTCCAGATGGAATGGTTAGAGTTGTAATCATCAAGACAGCGGAGGGAACTTACAAACGAGCCATTGCCAAAGTATGTAAGTTACCGATCCAGCAAAGCCGTTTTGTCACCAGTGCTTCCAAAGGGGGGGAGGATGTTGCAGCCCTGCATTAAATTATTAGAACCGGTTCTTGTTCTCTCCCTCCTCTATTATTGTCGATGATCGCTGTGAATGCTTCGGTACTGATCCGATCATTTTTTACATTCATTTTGCTATACTACCTGGTGAAGCGGTACTTGCAATACTTTTATTGTTGCTTTCTCAAGTCAGCGAGTGTTTAGCAGCAGTTCAGTTTAGTAGCAAGTAGCAAGCAAACCTTTGAACAACATAATTTAATTTAATATAATTTTTAACGGAAAATAAGAGATCACATTTTCTATTTATTTATCAAGAGTGGGATAAAAAGGCTTATTCCATCAACACTTGTTTTTCTTACTTTTCTTACATTTCCAGATGATCAGTGTTACTATTACTAAACTGATGATTGCTATTACGCTGAAATTCATTATATTGCTTTTCTTGACTAGTTTATTTAGTTCTGATATTTGAATATATGAATATTTTTAATGTTTTTAAAGTGCAATTCCTCCATAGTTAAATTCTTCATGATTGTCATATTAATTAATCGGACTGGGTTTGGTAGCAACTGTATTAGAAGAGGTTTATGATGATTATAGGTTACGTCATCAATTTCAACATTAGAGCCTTCGAAGCGTATTAAATAATTTCCATTAATTGTAAAATTGTTAGAATTACAGTGGTGATATATAGTATATGTACTTTGGTTTTTCGCATTAATTACATAAACATGATTAGTGTCTAATTCTATTACTTTTGATTGATTATTATTTATATATTTGCAGTGTATTTTTTCTTTAAATAAATTTTCGATACATCTGTCTTCGTATTCCTTTAGCTCTACTCTCTAAAACTAGTCTTTTTATATGTAACATCATTTAGGGATAAAATTTCATTTTCTCGAATATAAGCTTCTGTTTGATTAACATTGATTGATTGATAGATTTCTTTAGTAAAGCAAGGGATTTTAACTAATATTACAATATTTTCGTTATGAGTGACAATTACAATTTTGGTCTTCCTTAATTTTTCAAAAGTTATATTATACATTGTTTCAGGAGTGAATATCCGTTTCCGTGATTAAGGTCTATAATTTCTATCCACCGTGATCTACCGGCTGTGATCAAAGTGATCGCCATACAAATTATGACGAGTTGTAATATGGTGAACCTAAAAGAATTTAAGATTTGATGTTATCTTTATGTACTATTTTGTTTCCATTTTGGATCATTATCTTGTTTCATAAATTTGCTTTAACTACTTGTTTTTTATATCTAGGTTTCAGCTTAATCTGGTATTGGTTATCTTTTTCAAATATTATTTCATTTTCATCAAATGTCCGCGTTTGTCTATTTCTATTTTTGCTAGTCAGTTGTTTGTGCATGTTTAAGTTTGTTAGGTAAATCGTTATGTTTGATTTTATTATAAAGAACTTCAAAGGTTTTTTTCAATCAATACTGAATGTATTGATTGGTTATAGGATTGGACCGCTCTAATTATGACTTCTATACTACTTACTATTTCAAGTTCTTCCTTAATGCAATTTAGCAATTTCTATTATCGTTGAGTGTACCCTTTTATTTGTCCGTTAGTTGTTGAATGTTTAGAGTCACAATATTTAATCTGTAGATTCATTATTTCTGCAAAAGATCTAAATTGTGCTAAACTAAATCCTGGTTCGTTATCGCAAGTTATTCTTTTTGCACCTGGGAACTTTTGCAATGCTTCTAATACTTTCTCTTGTAGTTTAGTTTTATTATCGATGTGCTTAATTATTAAAAATTTCGAGTATGCATCTATTAGTGTTATGAATTTTAAGTTTAGTGCAAAAAATATGTCAATATAAATCTGTTCTCCTTCCTTATTTGGTATTGGCGCCTCGCCAATTGGGATTTGCTTAGGGTGCCTATCGTATTTATTACAGATATCGCAATTTCTAATAAATTGTTTAATAGCCTTATTCCAAGAGTCACGGTCGTCTCCAAATCGTGTCTAAATCGTCTCTAAATCGTCTCTAACTCATCTTAGGTATTCCAAGTCGTTTTCTTTTTCTAAATTATTATTGTTTAAAAGCTGCCTAGAATGGGCATCTGCTACATGATTTGTATTTCCTGGTTTGTATATAATTTCAGGTGCGTACTCTTCTATCAGTGCGTGCCATCTTTTCATTTTCGCGTTGGGATTTCTGGCTGATACTGCGAAAGCTAAAGGTTGATGGTCTGTACGGATTTCTAAATCTGCTACTCGGTATAAGTAATTTCTTAGATTTTTCAATGCCCATACAATTGCGTACAATTCTTTCTCGTTAACTGCGTAATTTTGTTCTGTTTTATTTAGGGTTTTGGAAATAAAGATAACACTAGCCTACAAATGAACACTTTTTTTTTGTAACGGGCTGTGTGACAACATATTCTAAAGGATTTTGGTCCGCTGATTCCCAAAATGATAAAATACAAAAAAATGAAACGAGCCGTTTTCGAGATAATCGGTTTTTCAATTTTTGGCCACTTTACGTTAAGGTCCATCCACTTGAAGAGCCACTACAACTGACATATGTAACCGATTCGATTACAACTAAGATTAAATTAAAGAGGAAGGATGCACGCATATTTTTTGCTAACATCACTTTGAAATCCGAAAGATAGTTTAAAAGCTTTTGCTGAAATCATAACTTCAAAAGAGGAATTTTTTAAGAAAAAAGACAAAAAACTGCTATATATCTGTATGTAAAAATATGTTCCCGAAACTTGTTTACCCTTTTTATTTTTTTATCGATAGATTGGACATTTGCGCGAATTTTAAGCCTAATATCAAAAAATCTGCACAGAAATGGTTTCTTGGTGCGCGTTTAAGAGGAAGAAATGGTTTCTTGGTGCGCGTTTAAGTAAATTTAGTGCTTTTCGCAAAAAATACTCAATTTTGAAAAAAAAGATAAATAAACACTTTTTAAATTAAAAATGATTTTTTATTGTGCTTCTTCGCTTATATAAGTGGGTTGATGTTTCCCTAGTCAAACTCCAGCAATAGTCCGCCATCATAGTTGCACCCCAGGATCCTTCATAGTACTTTTCAATTGCCATCATTTGCTGGTGGAATCTTTCCCCATGCTCGTCGCTTACTGCACCCAAATTTTCCGGGAAGAAGCCTAGATGAGAGTTCAAGAAGTGTGTCTTCAAAGACATTCGAGCTCCTTTTAATATAAATTTAGAATATATGAAATTAATTCAGAAAAATAAATACTTGGGTTTACATTCTTACCAATTCGTTGGTATTTATTTAGTAAACTTTCTATAAGGGCTTTGTATCTTTCGTTTCGGTGATTTCCTAGGAAGCCAACAACAACGTCATGCTGCATTTTCTTCTGGTGTTAGGTGTGATATAAATATTTTATCAGCGAACAACTTGCGTATCTGCGGACGAAAATGCCTTCTTTTATTTTGGCATCCGACAATCGAGGAAATTTGGTCTGCGGGTACTTCAATGTTTTACTGCTTTCATCCAAAGTCTATACGAAGTTTTTCATTAATCCGAGCTTAATATGAAGAGGCGGCAGAATAACACCCTTCTTACTAATGGTGCAAATTTGATGTTATCGCGGTCTATGATAAGCTCATTTCTCGCAGGTCAGTATTTTCATCGAAGATGCACTTCTTGAACTCTCATCTAGACTTCTTCCCGGAAAATTTGGGTGGAGTTTGACTAGGGAAACACCAACCCACTTATATAAGCGAAGAAGCACAATAAAAAATCATTTTTAATTTAAAAAGTGTTTATTTATCTTTTTTTTCAAAATTTAGTATTTTTTGCGAAAAGCACTAAATTTACTTAAACGCGCACCAAGTAACCATTTCTGTGCAGATTTTTTTAAATAAAAAGGGTAAAAAAGTTTCGGGGACATATTTTTACATACAGATATATAGCAGTTTTTTGTCTTTTTTCTTATAAAATTCCTCTTTTAAAGTTACGATTTCAGCAAAAGCTTTTAAACTATCTTTCGGATTTCAAAGTGATGTTAGCAAAAAATATGCGAGCATCCTTCCTCTATAATTTAATCTTAGTTGTAATCGAATCGGTTACATATGTAAGTTGTAGTGGCTCTTCAAGTGGATGGACCTTAACGTAAAGTGCCAAAAAATTTAAAAAGCGATTATCTCGAAAACGGCTCGTTTAATTTTTTTTGTTTTATCATTTTTGGAATCAGCGGACCAAAATCCTTTAGAATATGTTGTCAAACAGCCCGTTACAAAATGGCTGTCGGCCAGTGTAATGGGATTATTATCCTGTGAGAGTACTGCTGCTATCGCTTCATTTGTCGCATCTGTTGTCAAAATAAATTTTTTATTAAAATTTGGTTATGCTAATTCTACTTGTTGAATTAATTCATTTTTTAGTTTATCTACTGCGTTTAATGCCTTTTACAGCCCGATTCTGACACCGTCACAAAATCGTCATAAGTCACAATTGAGACAGTCGTCTCAATTGAGACGATTTGGTATTCAGAGCACGTTAAAAATGCTTTTTTCGTCTCAATTGTGACGAAAGTTGTGATGTACTCAACAGTAGGTCACAACAGCAAAACAACGACAAAATAGAAAAGGAAATAATGTAATAAGCTAAAAAATGGAAGAAATCGGCATTGTTTGCATTATTTTAGCTCTTAGAAAATAGAAAAACGAAAAGCTAAAAAGAAGACGATTACTAAAGTGTATAAGATATTCGAGTAATCCATTCGAAATGCAAGAGAGCATTTGAATTAAACTTTATACAATCCCCAAAAATCTGTGTCGGCGAATTTTGGAGGAATTGGAGCCTCATGATAATATGAAGACTTCTATTCCTTTCGCTCTGAGGTTTTATAAAATTTGTACTTACATCTTGTTCATATTTTCAACTTTTTAGCGATATGCAGGGTTGCTTTCCCAATAGAATTTATAATATGCAAATCAACATTTTTTCAAACAAACAAACAAAAGATTACATAAATATTATTACTTATAACAATCATAATAATTTTGGGGCATTTCTTATAGAAAACTTTTAGAAAAAAACGGTCTTAACTAAAATTAAATTAATTGTGTTTAATTCTACAGCAATAATGCAACCATGCTATTATTGCTGAAATTCGGTTTGACATAAAAGCTTTTTCATCACAAAAGAGCTTTTCCCCTGTGACATTTGCGCCAGAATACCAACCATCATAATTTTCGTCTCAAATTATTATCGTCACAACTTTTTGTGACGGTGCGCCAGAATCGGGCTGTTAATCTAATTCAATTAAAACCTTTTTTGATTGATTTTGCGAAACTCTTCCGCTTTCTCCTGCTAAATACTTTGTTAAGGGTTTTGTTATATGTGCATACTTGTGCACAAATATCCTGTCATTCCTAAGAAGACATTGGCGGAAAATATTATCCATAGCCCTTTGAAATATTGACGGTGCATTTTTTTACCCAAAAGGCATTCGGACATATTCGTATTTGCCTTTGTTCACTGAAAATGTAAATTTGAAAGTATTACATTGCAATCTGGGATAGGAATTTATCTGCTATCGTTTTTTGATTCAATTTTTTTATTTATTTATTTATTTAAAAATTAAAACTAAGCCATAGGCTTTATAGTTTACATAACATTTTTGGTAAATAATAAATAAAAGATTAAATACATAGAAAAGTAAATATTTTACTGTTGATTTTTTAGGAATTGAAGAATTTTGATTCTTGTTAAATGAATTGAATCAGAGAAAGTGATGTTGCAATTAACATAGTTGAAGTCGGCACAAGCATTCCTAAGTGGTTCGTGTTGAAGATAGTTTGATCGACAGAAACTCAGTTGTAGAAACTGAGGTCTTCTGGCTACACGGCGAGCTACATTAATATTGATGTTAGACAGAAGATAAGGATTGTCAATATGACCATAAAGTAGTTTCAGAACAAAAATTGCATTCAGCATAATTCTCCGATGAGCTAAAGACGGAAGATTAACAAGTTCCAATCGATAATTATAAGATGGCAAATTCTGCAAATTGTTCCGGTAGATATTGCGTAAGCAAAAGAGTAGAAATTGCTTTTGAACTGACTCGATTCGAGAGATATAACAGTTGTAGTTAGAACACCACACAGGTGAGGCGTATTCCAATATAGGACGAACCAAAGAGGTATATAGAATCCGCGTTACTTGTGGCTCCATAAATTACTTAGCCCACCGTTTAATGAATCCCAAAATGCTATAAGCCTTATTAGTTATACGGTTGATGTGTATATGAAATCTGAGTTTTTGGTCCATAGTAATACCAAGATCATCAATATGCTCAAGAGAATCCAAATAGTGGCCTCCAATAGAATAGTTGGCATTAATGTGGGCCGCACGATAGAAGGTCATTTGCTTGCATTTGGAAAGATTCAGCTTCATACAGTTAAAATTACACCATATGACTAAGTTGTCCAGATCATTTTGAAGCAATAACGTATCAGTTTTATTTTTGAATGAAAAAAAATTTTTAGATCATCTGCGAACATCAGCGTGTTACTGTTATGTATAACCGTGGGTAGGTCGTCAATGAAAATTAAGAAAAATAAAGGTCCTAAGTGGCTACCTTGAGGGACACCGGAAGTAACAGGAATTGCTCTTGATTTTCTATTGTTTAGGAATACCATCTGCGTGCGACCTTGAAGGTAAGAGGCAATCCATTTTAACAAGTTTTGTGGAAATCCGAACAGTTTCAACTTTAACATTAGTAGCTTATGATTCACAACATCAAACGCCTTAGCAAAATCCGTGTAGATAACATCCGTTTGCTTGCCATATTTGAAATTATTAATTGTACGGAAGACGAAGTTCAATAGATTTGTAGTAGTTGACATGCCTGGACGAAAACCATGTTGAACAGGAGATAAAGCTGCATTCACTTGACGCGCAATTTGGTGAGTTATTATTTTTTCGAATAGTTTGGGCAGAGCACTTAACTTGGCGATACCCCGATAATTGGTTATATTTGATCTATTACCAGATTTATGCAAAGGAATGATATATGAGGTCTTCCATGCGGCTGGGAAGTAACCGGTGCGTATAGACTGATCAAATATAGCTGTAATTGGAATTACCAATTCGCTCGCACAGTGTTTTAGGATGCAAGAAGGTAGATTATCTGGACCGGGGTTATAGGTACTCTTAAGATCCATCAGAAAGTCGAGAACGACATTTTCATCTATTATTGGTTGATCAATGTTCCCACAACTTATGGAGTATGGATAGAATTCAGAATCAAACTCCATTTGGGAATAAGTTGAGCTAAAGAATTTTGCAAACAATTCGCATATTGAATCTGCATCTCTAGCTTGGTTATCTTCAAATTTCATCACCGATGGGAGTATACCGCTTCTCCGCTTAGAATTTATAAAGCTCCAAAAGTAGTTAGGATCAGATTTTAGTTTAAGTTTCATTCTTAATAGATAATTATTGTAAGACTGCTTACAAGCTATCTGATATCTATTTCGTATTGACGCATATTTAACAAAGCTGTCCGTTGTATGAAGATTGCAGTGAATTTTATAGAATTTCGATTTTAGATTCCTTAGGGTGCGAACCTCCTTGGAAAACCATGTTGGATATAAGATAATAGATACCTTTCGTTTCGGTACCGATAGTTTGAAACCGTCAAGAAGAGTTTGGTTGAACTGAGCTACAGCATAATCCAGACTCGATTTGGTAGAAGTCACGCTAAGTAATGATGTAAAGCTCCAGCTTACACCCCTTAAATAGTTTTTCAGGTATACATAATTAGTCTTTTTGAAATAAAAGACAGTTTGTTGCACCTTCAAGTTTCCAGGAGGTGGTAAATGCATATTACAATTTTTAACACATATATTCAATTCCAAGGCTGGATGATGAAAATCTTCAGGTAACAGGAGAGGGGTCGAACGATGTACTTCAACAATGTCCTTATCGTCAGTAAATATTAAGTCCAGCATTCGGTTATTTGGATTTCGAATATTATTTACCTGATATAAACCAGTAGAGGATAAGTTGTTCAAGAAATCAATATTGGCGAAACCATATGTTGACGGTAATAAGACAGCCGGGTCATCAGTACTTTCCCAAGAGACACGAGGTAAATTGAAGTCTCCCAACAGAAGTACACGATCACCAGGTAACATTCTGTTTACTAGTGAAGATATGCAATACGAGTGCAAGTTATAAGTCGCTTCACTAGAATTCGGTGGGATATAGGAGCAGGTGATGTAGAAGGATAATAGCTCAGATTTAACATACACACAACAGAACTCGATCTCCGAGTCTATATCAAAGTGCTCTTCCTCTGAGAAATACGACGATTTAACAGCAATCAAAACACCTCCACCTCTTGACAATTGTGTTGAACAAGAATTTCTGTCCTTCCGGAATACAACAAATTGGTTAGAGAATATTTCCAGATTTTGTACATCAGTTTTAAGCCATGTTTCAGTAAATGCAATAATTTTATAATCCAGACCAAAACTCATCGTATGAATATCTTTTAATTTAGTATTAATGCCACGTACGTTTTGATAAAAAATATTCAAATTATCAGTTGGAAACGAGTGGCTTAGTTTTTTGATGAAATGTTTTTTTGTAGGTTACCATTATATCGTGGCAATGCGGTATTTCTTCTAGGTTCGAATAAATGAACAACGGCATTATCTGGCCAGAAGTTAGATTTAAGTACTTGACTTATTAAGTGATCGGGTAAGTAAATTCTAAATGAAGATATAGTTCTCGGGTTATTAAATTTGTATTTAACAACAGATATACTCCTATCATTGAAGCCTAGCTTTGAAGTGATGTAGTTACGAATATCTTCAATCGTAGTATCTGCAGCAAATCGGGAGGCAAAGATAGCTTTTCTTGGCTGAATCACCACAAGCTTCTTAACCGGTTCAGTACCCTGAGCAGAGGTCCCAGCCTGCACGTTTAGTAGGCCAGTATCTATAGGCCCCGATGGAGAACTAGTGGATCCACCAACAGTATTAAGCAGAGTTTCCGTGGTTATTGCCCCGGAAGCATTCGCACCATCAGCCGGGTCATGAACAGCAATAGCGTCTCGCGATTCCGTCTCAGAAGCGATCGAGGAAGTCAATAAATTAGGGAGTGTATCATCAGGTATGGCAGGGCTCAGAAGGTTAATCAGCTGAGTAGGTTGAGTTAATGATATTGGTGGCAACGGCTTACACATAGCGGGTGGAATTGGCAGGGGATTGTTATCTGCGCAATCACGAGCATTGCATAGTGCCATCTGTGAGCGAGTTCGTTTCCGTTTAGGCGAAGCATCATCAATTAGTTTAAAGTTTTTAAAAAGTTGTTCGTATTTTACAAGCTTAGACCGAATTGCGGAGAAATCTTTATCAATGTCTTGAAAATTCAAACGTGCTTGACGTAATAATTTTATTATGTCAACTTCAATTGATCGGCACTGCCGACAAGACCAACGTAAACCACCGTCAACGCCAATCATATCAGCTATTTTGCCCGTCAACCCCGCACACTTGACGTGAAGTTCCGCATCACACATCCAGCAGAACACGAAGCGTTCAGAATCACCCCGTATTTTGCAGCCTTTCAAGTTACACGCCATTGTATATTTATATTACGAAACAAAAATACTTTCACGTAATAATCAACGAACTTAAAAAGTTAATAGTACTTTCAAATCAAAATAGTTGGTGAAAAAGTAATAGGTTGTGAATACCCTGAATCAACAACGCAAGTATTTGCAGTTTGACATGCACTAGACACTCTCAGAGCGCGAAGAAACAGCACTTTTATCAAAACTTCACTAGCAAACCGGTATAGAGAAGAGAACTACAGTTCATGCAAATTAATGCTTATATTTCGCAAACAAAGATTTTAGATTTCAGACAAATTAATAATTTGACCGAAAAGAATTAAAAGAAAGAAATCAATAAAAACACTTCCAAGCAGTTATAAAGAGAATTAAACAGCAAGAAATTTATCGGGAGCAAAATAGAACACGACCGGTTTGTATGCGAACTTATGCGCGAATGTAGTCAATAACAATTCTTATTTATGCATCTGAACGGATGTGTTTTATTATATTCTTTAGTTATTTCTGAGTTATTTCAGAAATGTTAATTGTGAATTCACTTTGTTTTAATAATCCACTATATATACAAAGCAGCAAAATATTTCCTACTTCCTTGAGCGTATAATGACATTGTATTCCTAACTGCTTCTCTCCAGCTTACATATCCTTGTCCGTTAAATTCTGGTAAGGATTTTATAATATCTAAAGTCTCATTACATTGAATTGTTTCTGTAATAGTTTGTGTTTCAAATTCTGTAACCATATGTGTACTCGTCAAATTTCTTAGTTGTCTTTTTAGTTGTTCTAATTGGTTTTTAAATCTTTTGTCTGCACTGAAATAAGTATCATTTCATCGCTATTATTTGTTGCCATTTTGTCACTTTACAATTTTATTCACTTATTAAAATTAAGATTAGCTTTTACTTTTCTCCTTTATTTGTAGGATACTTGATTGTTGTGATGTCTGGTAGATCTCCTTTGTCCTTCTAAGGTCCTTATTGTTCAGATATCTAGGCTAACTTGATTGATGAGTCTCGAAATAATGTTGGATACCCTCTTCAAATTAAATGCCACAGTTAATTGTCTTATTGGGCACGGAAAAAGTTAACACTTATTGCTTTATTTCTCCTGTTTTCAGGGATACTTTTTATCGCAACATTAATCCGTTGATCTCAAGGTTTTATCGAAAGTCCTTTTTGCGATCAATAATTAACTTTTAAATAATCATGTCCCTGTTCGGGCGCCAATTAATAAAACGAATGTTTTCGCTTGAGCTCCAAATTGAGTCTGACTTTATTCTTATTCTTAAGTTTATAGTATACCCTCACTAAATACACATAAATACTGCTCGAAGCTGCTATTGTCGCCGTTACCGCAATTTGTATACATAAATGCTGACGGAAGCTGCCGTTGTCGCTGCTACCGCAATTCCCAGAATCCGTTACTTTGTTTGTCCGAGACATTTGTGCAGCTAGATGTTGCATTTTTTTAGTGGTGTCAGCAATTTTTTTGTGAAAGCAATGCTCAAGCGGTTTAATTATAGACATTCCTTACCTAAACATTCCTTATCTTGGCATGTGCCAAATAAACCAAAAAAAAAACCTAATTTCTTGACATAGTGCATTGTTTGAGCATTCAATTAAACAATGACCACCGTAAATCCGTTTTGAGTTCCATATTACAGTTATCACTTTATAACCATCCTATTAAAAATTTATACAATACACGATTTTCTATGAATAGCAGTGGAGCTCCGGAGCCCGGTAGTGTATATGTTATACATTACAAAGCCTCTAGAAAATCAGAGTTTAGCATTTCATCAACAACAACAACAAGAACATAATCAAAAATTCCTATTAAAACCGCTTCTAATCTCCCATCAGCCTGTCGGTAGATTAGCTAAACATAATATGAAATAACGCATATTAGTTATAACCTATGAGGTTACAAACCAGGGTCCGCTTGAAATGATTATAATTTATTTAGTAAATGAAAAATTTTTATTTTTTTGTTTCGTATGTTATGCATTTAAGACTAATTTTCCACTTCATTGTCCATGAAGTTACTCTATACCCATCCCTTGATATGCCAAATATGGGCGTGATTCGCCCACTTTTAGGTTATACAGGCAAAAGAGGGTCTTAAATGGTTATATTATTAAATATGTAATCTTCCTAAATAAAACTTTGCATAACAACTTATTTTTTAATAAAACATTATTACAGCAAAATTGGGCGCGATCCGCCCACTTTTACACTGCTTATACAGCATAGCTCATGAAAACAAATTTGTTACCACGGAAATAAAGCTTAAATTTGAACACAATTATAAAACTACTAAGCCAATTATTTTGTTTTGAAAACGGGTAACGACCACGCCTACTATTTGTACCCGTTTGTGATTAAATGTGATTATAAGATAGCTTTCCTTATAACCACATATTTCTTCTAGTTTTTAAGATATGACAATAAAATCTCAATATCGAGCGATATTATCAAGCGCCCTACCGTCCTTAAACCTGGGATTCATGGTTTAAGAACGCACTTGCGTTGACAAGGGACCTGGATATGAAGCGGAGGCTCGAGTCGTTCGGCCGCATGCAGTGACAGAGGGACTTGGGGGCGAAAAGGGACCTACTCGTTCTGGTCTGCTTCAACTATTCCCCCAAGAAAGAGGACGGTTTTAGTGGGTAGTCCGCAAACAAGGGTGTCCCACACTATCGGCCGCCCTGGTTCAAGCAGGGACACTGATGTGCGTAAAAGCATTTCCTACCTTAATAATAATAAAAAAAAAATACCCTATACCCAGAAATGAAATTTTGTTGTCATAACTAAAAAACAACGGCTGATATCACATTTTTACTAAAAAATAGACGTGGTCGTGGACGGATTTTGCCCATTTTCAACAGCAACTTGCACACCCTAAGAAAGAATATTTCTGTAAAATGTCATCACGATATCTTCACCAGTTCTCCTGTGATCGTGATTTAAACAGACAGACAGACATACATACAGACAGACAGACAGACGGAAGGACGGACATGGCTAAATCGACTCAGGAGGTCACGCTGATCAAGAATATATATACTTTTCTATACCTATCGTCTCTATTTCTATGCGTTACACATTTCGTGACAAAGGGAATATACCTTTAAGCTTAAGGTGTAGGGTATAATAATAGGCTTTCAAATGACAGGTTCCAACTTGATTGTTGTTCCAGCTTGTTCAACTATGAACACAAGAATATGTAAATAAAACACAAACCTAATAATCTAAAAATACAGTCTACTAAAAATAAGAAACATACTCTTGCGTGAGACCAAAAAATTAAGAATAACCTACGCCAGAATAAGGGTTGAATTGCTATCTTCCCAGCATAGGCTAAATAAAGATAAGACCTCCTTAGACTAAGATTATATCTTCTCAACATAGGCTAAATATAGATAAGACCTCCTTAGACTAAGACTATATAAGAAGATGTTTTAGTAAAATAAAATCAGTTTCTCAACGAAATTCAACTGAAGTATTTTCATTTACATTTGGTCCTTCGAAGCGACACTCAGAATTTTCCCCCACCAGTGGTAAGAGATTCTGAGCACTTTGAACCAACCAAGTCAGAAATTATAAAAACTGTTAATTAAAAATTCCAAAACCTCTAAAATAGAGTAGAATTATTAACAAAATACTTCGAACTTTCCCCCACCAGTAGTAAGAGGTTCGAAAATAAAAAAAACTCTTCTGTATTTTTCCCCATTAGTGGAAAGAGACTCAGAAGTTGTTTAACATTAAGTGAACATATTGTTCGTTATAAAGCGTATCTGGGGCTTACACACCAGTAAGTGCAAAAAGTGTAAAGCGTATCTGGGGCTTAGACACCAGTAAGTGTAACAAGTGTAAGCGTAACTGGGGCTTAGACACCAGTAAGTGCAACGAGTGTAAATCAGAAACCAGAAATCATGTCGGATTGACACAAATTGTACGAGAAACAGAAGCAGATAGAAGAAGAACTCGTCTGTCTATACAGCAAATGTCAGGATGGAAATCTTCGTAAGGCTACCAGAGATGAAAAAATTAATCATGTAAGAATGTTAAGGCAGTCTTTCCAAAAATATCATCAAAACCTACTGGCAGCGGGAATAACGGATGACGACTACTTCAACAAGGACTACTTCAGTGCAATAGAAGATCTATCAAAGAACCGTAAAATTTATGGAAGAAATAGGAAGTTTCTCGTCGCCAGAATCAATAGTTGTTACATCGGACCAAGGGGCAGTTAAGAAGACACTACTGCATAAACACATCGGTGATTCCATCCCGTCCAAGGAAGACGACGCAGCAAAATCTAAAGCAAATAGGCACAGACAACTGTCAACAAAAATAAAAAATATGGAGCATCTTCTTAGCACAACGCTAAATGATTTAAAAAATTCGTCACGCTCAGAAATGGCCGTAATTAAAGAGATACTAGCAAAAATATTCACAGAGATTGAGAACGCCTTTACAAGAATAAACGGAGACGTAGATACAAGTTCGATAGATGCAGAATTTGAAAATATTTTTCAACTCTATTTTACAACAATAAAGGCCGTAGCACGGGAAATAGATGCCCCTGAAATTAGACCTATTGCAAGCACATTAAAACTGGAGGAAATTAAAATACCGCCATTTTACGGAGACATCAATGAATGATCATCCTTTTATGACCTCTTCAACAAACTAATTCATGAGGTCGAGCATATTTCGCAGGTGGAAAAATGTACCGCCTTAAAACCATGGAGCTGCATACAGGATTAATAAGCCGAATACAAATACATATACGTTATCACAAAAAATTTGTAAATAAATACAAATAGGTTCGTCCAAAAAAACCGACGCGCGTTTGCTTACAATAACAAACTTTGCTTTCTTTGTACAGGGTGGCGCTTAATGAGCGATGTGGTTTGAATGTTAATAACTTTTTAAATTTTTTATTTTTTTTATTTTTATTTCAGAATTTTGTGAAGAACACTTGGGGAATTTTAAATGGAATACTACACAACAGAACAGCGAGCAATGGACACAATGGCTCTGTTACGGGACCTCTTTGGCGTACGCATTATTTCACGCAGAAGCGATTTCAATTGGCCCCCACGTTCACCCGATTTGACAGCGCCAGACTGTTTTCTTTGGGGTTATTTGAAAGAAAGGGTATACATTAATAAGCCAGCCACCATACCACAGCTAAAAGAAAACATTCGCAATGAAATTCAAGCCATAACATCGGAAATTTTACGAAAACTTATGCAAAATGTACTGGAAAGAGTACACTTATCACTATATCACAAAATTATATCACTATATCACTTGCGGGATATAATTTTGATACTTAAGCCAAAAATATTCCCCATTAATATACTTTATAACACAAAAAAAAAAAAATAATAATTCATTAAATAAAAAAGTTATTAAACATTCAAACCATATCGGTCATTCAGCGCCACCCTGTATTAATTACAAAACGGACACCAAATGTGTCAGCACAGCAAACGAATGCAAACAATGTGGAAAGAGACATAACACCTTACTTCACCAAGATTCCAAGATAACACGGAAAAGTCCAACAAAACTACAACCATGGTCATCAACGAGCCATCACCGACTATCCTTCTCGCAACTGCTATGGTAAAGGTAAAATCTTACAATGGTGAATACATTTTGCTCCGTGCCCTTATCGACCAAGGATCACAAATGACAGCAATAACAGAAGAAGCAGCTCAAATTCTATCACTTCCACACACAAAGATAAGAACTGAACTTCAAGGTCTTGGAAACTCAGATGTGGGAACATCAAAAAGCAAAGTCACAATCGAAATAAAGTCGAGATTCGTAAGTAATTTCGCTGTACAAACCAAAGCACTTGTTTTACCCCTGGAGCGAAGCCCGACAAAAGCTTCACGTATAATGTTGACCAGTGGCAAAATCAAATTTTGGCAGACCCTTATTTTAATAAATTAGACAGAGTTGACTTACTGCCTCGGGTGGATTCTGTCCGGTATAATTGAAAGGAAAACAAATAATAAGAAATCAGTAGCACTAACAAATCTGTAACGATTCTAGGAGCTGGAGGATATACCAACGGCGACTCCCACAACATCAGAAGATGAGAGATGCCTGAAATTATACAACGAAACGACAAGAATTAATAAAGCAGGCAAAATAATTGTAAAGATACCTTTCAAGGAGGAAATTAATTTAGGTAACTCTAGAAAACAAGCAATGGCTCTGTTATTAACTTTGGAACGGAAATTTGACAGAAACTGTCAATTGAAGAATGAGTACGTGCAATTCATGAGAGAATATTTAGAGTTAGGACATATGGAAGGGGCTACAAAGTTACGAATGGGAATATATTATATGCCTCATCAACCGATAATCCGCAATACAAGCCTAACAACAAAACTAAGAGTTGTATTTGATGCCTCTGCTAACACATCCAACGGCGGAAGCTTAAACGACGTAGTGCTGGTAGGACCGAGACTTCAGAAAGACATCTATGACATAATAATTAAATGGCGATCTTGGCAAAATGTCATAACCGCAGATGTGGAAAAGATGTTTCGACAAGTAGAAGTAGCAGAGGAAGACCACGCTTGCCAGCATATTCTATGGAGAGAAAACAAGAGAGATCCAATAAAGGAATGTAAGTTAAAAACGATAACGTATGGCACACCAGCTGCACCCCTTTTGGCAACACGTTTGCTACACGAGATCGCTAATTACGCCAAGGATAAGACACACAACATAATCACAGATGATTTTTACATGGGCGATTTGATGACAGGGGCTGGCACTTTAGAAGAGTGTATTGAGATCCAAAAATCAGTTACAGCTCAATTCAATAAATATGAACTCAAGCTACGTGAATGGCGCTCAAATCGAAATTCTACAGCACATACTGGATGACAACCAAATTATCCAGATAAATGACAATGAAGCCGTAAAAACTCTCGGTTTGCATTGGGAACCGGAACGCGATATTTTAAAGTTTAGTATGAATATCACAGCAAACGATTGCAGAACGAAACGGCAGGCGTTATCATATCTGGCACAAATCTTCAACCCTAGGGGCTTACTATCTCCAGTAACTATTGTGGCAAAATTATTTATTCAAAAATTATGGATCACGCTAAAACCTTGGGATCTTGAACTACCAGAAGATCTTCAAAAAGAATGGGACCTCTTCAGACAAGAGATGAAGGAGCTTTAGAACGTAGAAATACCTAGATGGATTAAAACAACCAACAATAAGTATTTAGAACTGCATGGGTTTGCTGATGCCTCGGGAAAAGCATATGCCGCAGTTTATATGCGACAGTAGACACAATCATCACTCTAATCACATCAAAAACTAAGGTAAATCCAATTAAAAATCGGAAAACTTTACCGAAACCAGAATTATGTGCAGCTCATCTACTGTCTAAATTGTTATATAAAATAAAATAGATATTCAACCATAATACAAAAATATACGTATAGAGCGATTCCTCAATCACATTGGGATGGATCAATAAGTCCAAATGTAAGGATAAATTTGTACGATCCCGAACAGAAGAAATAAGGACCCTTAATCCAGAGGCGCAATGGGGACATGTTTCAACCAAAGAGAACCCAGCTGATGTGGCATCAAGAGGAATTTCAGCACCGAAACTCAACAACTTTGATTTATGGTGGAAGGGTCCAACCTGGATTAGTGAACCGGAATGTCGATGGCCAAAACAAGTCAACGAAGTAAAAGAAGACACAATAGCACTAATAAACATTCTACAGACTAAGCAAGATCAGTTCCTTGCAAATTTAGTGAGTAAATATTCAAGCCTATCAAAACTAAAACGGGTTGTGGCATACATACTTCGCTTTATAAATATACTCAAGGGAATGAAGTCAAAAGGGTGTTTAGAAGTGAAAGAACTTCAGAAAGCCTTCGACCTTACGTCAGAGGCATTTTTAGCAGCGTTGCGAAGGTTTTTTGCAAGAAGAGGTAACCACTTATATTCCGACAACGGAACCAACTTTATAGGAGCTAAAGAAAAACTGGACTTGGAATTTAAGAAAGCACTAAGGAATAATACTTCCATCGCACCGATACTAGCAGAGGAAAGCATGCAATGGCATTTTATACCGCCGGGAGCCCCTCACATGGGAGGAATATGGGAAGCCGGAGTAAAATCAGTTAAACATCATATAAAACGAGTGATTGGAGAAACGAAGTTAACATTCGAGGAGATTGCAACACTATTAGCTCAAATAGTGCTCAAATCAGTGCTAAACTCAAGACCATTTTGTGCAATGACCGCAAATGTCACCGAAGAAATAGATGTTTTAACATCAGGCCACTTTTTAATTGGACGGCCAATCCTCGAATGCCCTGAAGCAACCACCGATACCAACATTAGTTCACTAGATAGATGGAAGGTAATTCAAAATATTAAGAGGGATTTTTGGATTCGGTGGAAGGAAGAATGCCTTACAACTCTGGAGCAGCGGAACAAATGGAAAATGCCACAAGAAAACATAAAGGTTGGAGAAGTGGTAATAATAAAACAAGAAAATACCCCACCTACAAGATGGCCACTAGGTAGAGTTACAGATGTTCATCCCGGAAAAGACGACAAGACAAGAGTGATAACCCTAAATCTGAATGGGAAATTATTAAAACGACCAATCAGTAAAATTTGTCCACTAGGTATTGCTGATAATCAACCGACAAATAAAGATAGACCACAGACGATAAACCTAACATATTTAAAGCCAAAGAAATGGAAAACCTTAAACTACATGAGCCTTTGGTTCCTTCTCCTCTTCATGCTGTCAGCAAAGGGAATAAAAGCGGCTGCCTTTCTAAAGGGAGCAACCATCTCACCACTCCATGAGGGAACCGCAATTTATTTCGATAAAATTGGAGAAACTAGCGTAGAAAGCTCTAAATGGAATCTCATTATATATTTTGATTTAGATTCATACATGGAAGAGATGAAAACCATACCGAATTTCCTTCGCAGGCTCAACGAACACTACTTTCGTTTAGGCAACTACAAAGAAGCATGCGAAGCTATGTCAGCTTACATGGAACGCCGCTACACCTTCCTTAAACAAAACAACGAACTTCTGGTAAGAGATAAACAGGCGAAAAGAGCCCCCTTTGAATTTGGTTCGTTATACCGCGAAAAGAGCCCCCTTTGGTTCGTTATACCATATTCTCTTTGGAATGATGGACGCCGATGATAGAGATTCTATGGAGCAAAACATGAGAGATATTTTAGAGAACCAAAAGAACATAAAGGACTACGTCAAGCAGCAGACCTCCATCATCGATTCTACGGTCAACATCGTGCAGAAAACTACGAAAGACATCAACACCAACTTCAAGAAATTGAGAATACAGTTGCAAATATTTCATGACGAATCCACAAAAAAAAAGAATGAAGATAAAAGTATTTTGGTATTTCAACTACTAACATCACAGCTGAATGCAATTATTGATGAATGTGGCAGCATCCAATCAGCAATAATTAGCCTTTTGATGGACCTAAACCACGGACATATCAATTATCAATTCGCAGTTATTAAAGCCTAACCAACTGAAACATGAACTGGAGAATATAAAGAAACAACTACCTTCAACACTAGCCTTACCTGGTGGACATTCCGGAAATGAGCTGAGAGAAGTATACATGAACAGCTAAAGGAATCGTGATAGACAAGCGGTTAGTGATAAAGGCAGAGATACCGCTATTTAGTACCAGAAAAGCAGAGATTTTCAAAATTATTCCTCTACCAATGCATTTTCTAGACGCAGAATATTTAGTCTACGATTATGAATCAGTCTCATATACGCTGATGACTCTACCTGAGCTTAATGCATGCAACAAAAATTCAGACAGCCACTATTCCTGCAGAACCAACAAACCCCAGCGATCAGCAACGGAAAAGAAATGCGAAATCTCAGCATTTAAAGGAATAAGACGCCACGTCTGCAAATTTAAGGAAATACAACAAGAAGACTTCTGGCAAGAATTGTCAACAACAAATAGCTGGGTTTTTATGCCATATTCAAAAATCCCGTTACACATTGGTTGCGGTTTCGGCAAACAGTACTGGCGAGAACTTCCTCAAAAAGGCAAAGAGTTGGAACTAAAAGCAGACTGCACGGCATTATATAATGGGATTACATTGAATTCATACAGAAGTTATGAATCTCAAGTATACGAAGTTGAGAAGGCAATATCCTGGGTAAGAAACACAAGTTTATTCAACGAGAACCAGATCAGGCCACCAGATACGACGATGATGAATAACAGCCTCAACATACACGAACTGAGACAACATCTGGAGACTCTGGAAGAGACGCACCTAGAACTGAAGGCACGGATGTTTCACACCATATCTGGATACACATCGCTTATATTAATCCTTGCAATATTAATTTTGATTGTAATTGTATATATTATACTTAAGTGCTGTAAAGGGACTAGAGTCAAAATAGACTTGAGATGAGACTGTATTTCTTCTTGGAAAGGCGCAATTGATATGTTTGAATTCTAATTCAGAATCTTTACTTTCCTTTACATGTATAATTTTAAAGTCAGCTAAATGATGGTGTTGCGGATACTCAGCGATTTGTTTTATGGGGTTGATATATGTTACGTCGTCTATTGCAACATTTTCCTGGAAGGAAACTAAATATATGCCCAAGAGGTTATCTACAACGTGTTATCCACTAAATATTCCTAAATATCTACTACTAAACTTATATTATAAAGTACTTATCTAATTTATTACTTACTTATTTAGTATAAACTTACTTATCTACTAAACTCTGAAATATTTTATTTACTAGTCGTTACAAGAAATGTTTCGTGTTCGACATGATAGATTTCGATTTGCGGTTTTCTATTGCGGAGGAAGGGGGTTGGTTTAGAAGGAATAATTTTGCATTAGTTAATAACTTTTTGTTTAGCGAGTCACGCTGTATTAGTTTGGCCACCAGGCCTTGCTTTGTTTGACTTTTAAGCGAGCCACGCTATGTTTTAAGGTTTGGCCACAAGGCCGAATTTAATGTTTTGGTTTATATAGCGAACCACGCTATGTCATGGTATATGGCCACTAGGCCGTACTTACTTTTGTAGGAAAAGAATGTTTAAGTGCTGGATTTACAAGAAGTGATTTTATTCTTCTGGCTTTCGCCAGAAAGCCTGGTCATGCTCCGCATGACATATGATAATTACAAAATTGTAATTAAAGCAAATAAGATGCCTTCTGGAGAACAGGCAAGACGTTTCAATCCGCCAAGAATTGATGAAGTCGCCATTGTCGTGGTTGGTGAACAATTGGAGTCCCGTGTTCTACATGAGGATAATCACATCTTCAAATGTCGGCGTCTATTTCACCAGTATGCTGTAGATATGTTCGTTAAAATGGAAACTGAGCGATTGACATTCATTAGATTAAATCAGGATAAACTCCGTTCCGTAGAGTGTTCACCTTCGAGATGACATCAGTGCTGTCGGACACGAAGAGAATGCCGGCCGAATGACAATTCTCCCAGCAACTTTTATCCGAAGTACGCGACATATGAATGAATACGCTCAAGATGCCATGTCGTATGTTCGCCAATACGGCACCCCAGATTTGTTCATTACGTTCACGTGCAATCCGCAGTGAAAAAAAATTCGACAAGAGTTATTCCCTGGTCAATCACGCATCCATAGCCATGACATCAGCGCGAGAATTTTCCAACTGAAATTGAAATCAATGATGGATTTAATTATGAAACATCATGTGATTGCTGAGACGCGCTGTTGGATGTATTCAGTGGAGTGCTAGAAACGTGGATTGCCTCACTCACATATTCTGATTTGGTTTATTGAGAAGATAAGACCCAATGAAATTGATGAGGTTATATCAGCGGAAATTCCCAATGCGGAGGAAGATCCAGGCTTGCATGAGCTTGTTACAAAGAACATGATTCATAGCCGCTGTGGAATATTAAATAACAATTCTCCATGTATGGTCGACAGAAAATGTTCATGTTAAACGCGGGCATTAGTAGAAGACACAAATACCGGAAATTACCGTTATCCATTGTATCGTCGCCGATCGACTACAGATAATGGAAGATCAACAACTTCCAGGGTGAATCAACACAACATTAAAGTTGATAATCTTTGGATTGTTCCACTACTACTATTCGTTTTGCCACTTCTATCGAAAATATTGGCATTCCATAAAGTCCATATAACACATTTGCAAGTATGTGACCAAAGGAAGTGACATGACTGTGATTGGAGTTGGTGCTGAGAATTCCAACGATGAAGTAAATCAATATCAAATGGTAGCAGTAACGAAGCAATTTGCCGAATTTTGTCATTCGCTATTCCTGAGCGACATTTAACAGTTGTTCATCTAGCCGTTAATCTGGAGAGTGGTCAGAGAATATATTTAAATGCGGAGAATGCATTACAAAGACTGCGCAATGCATTGATTGTCTGGCACTCACAACATTGACCATTTTTTTGAAATGTGTCAGAGTGATGACTTCGCCAGAACGGTGTTATACTTCGAAATGCCAAAATATTATACATGGAACCAATGTTCAAAGAAATTTCAAATTTCTGCCAACATTTGCAATTGCTATAGAATGACAATCATTAGGATTACACCATCGGAGATGCTGTGATGCCGTCAAATGCCCATTAAATACGGACATTATTTTCGTTTATTGTCTCAACATATTTGGCCGATTTGATTTGTAGACCGAATACAAAGGTGACATTTCTGATGACATTTTGAATCAGATGCGTAGTAGAACATCAAATCCAGCTTTGCGGAAATTTACAATGTATTAATTCTTCATGATTTTGAATGGTGATAACTCAAGCAATGATAGCCCCAAATCGCCCGATGAACGACGCATTTAATCAAGAGATAAATCGTGAATGATACTACGATTGCGAGAACAGCACTCAAATTGGCTTTGCATTTGCAAGCACTGTTACATAAAGCGGTGTTCCACTACAACCAAACCACCGGCCAAAGCTCTTACCACTTACGTTGGCCGTCTTGCATAATTAAATTAGTATATGTTCCTTGTTAGAATAAAGGACAGATTTGACTTAAAAGAGAAACAGGCATTTTTTGTAACATGTACACAAGTATTTCTAAATGGACAACTTTTTTGAATCATGTTACACAGTGAAGTTTGAGTTAGCGGCAATCCTGCACAGCTGTACCTGATCTTGGAAAAATTCCGCTAACCTTGAATAAAAGGCTGCGGCATAGAAGATTCGTCCTTCATTTTTTATCCAGGTGAAGCCGCGAAGACAAACAGTGAAACTTACAGTAAAAAAATGCAAGTAGAATCGTCACAAAGACACAAGGAGAGGAGAGCAAAAGTACAATCGAAGTGAACGATTATCTGCAGGTGAGCATTACTCTGAGTATGTTTTTTTTTTATTTTCGAGCAACAGGGTGAATAAAATACGTGCTAGTAGCACTGACTCTTCTTAGTTAAAATGCTTATAATCTTTGCATCTTATAACCACGACGGCTTTATATATTCGTGGAGCGAGCGAAATTTTCACGACCCGGTTACTTAAAGTGATTATTTCGTGAAATTCTTATAATCTCCAATTTATACTAAATTCAGTGCTAAGTCCGAACGCTTTTAAGCGTTAAGCTAAACAATGTGTACGAAACCTGGCAACAGACTACCTATCCCGGCAGAAAGGTTCGTCACAAAATCCCTGTTGACATTTCGACTAGTTGTAGCCATCGATTTTTGCTAATTTACCCAAACAAAACGCATCCGAAAGGTATTTCCAAAAATTACTCAAAATTACAAAAATCATGATTGGTTGAGCGAACGTGCTATATTGGCAGCAAAAAATATTGATGTCGACGAATTGAATTTCAAGGTTCAAAATGAAATTGCTGGTGAAATGATGACGTACAAATCAATAGATTGCATTATTAGCCAAGATGATAACGTCTGCTATCCAGCTAGAATTTTTAAACTCGCTGGAATTGCCTGAATTGCAGACTCACAACCTTCAGTATTAAACAAAATTACAAAGGGGAAGATGTTTTGATACCCCGCTTCTAATGATTCCGACCGACATTGCATTCGACTTTAAACGTTTGCAGTTTCCGGTGCGGCTTGCATATGCAAAGACGATAAACAAATCGCCAGGGCAGTCATTGAGCGTTTGCGGCGTTAATCTTAAAAATCCATGCTTCTCGAATGGTCAACTGCTAGTCGCCCGTTTCCGTGCCGGTAAACTTCCAGTTTTATTTATTTACGCATCACATAACAAAACAAAAAATGTGTATAACAAAGCGCCTTGCAGTGAACGAAATGGTAATGTTACAGCATAAAAAATTAAACAAAGAATTTGTAAAACAATGGAGTACGATTTTTTTACAAAGTCAACAAAAGAATTTCGACTATAAAATGTTATCACAAAAATACTTTTTTTTGAAAGTGGAATAAGTCCACTCCGAATAATCATAATTAAATTTAGAAAAGGTTTAAAAGGGAAAACCGCTTAAAATTTATTACGAAATTACGAAAAATTTAGTATGAAAGAAAGTTATCCATTTAAAATAATTTATTTATTTGGAAAACAACAAAACCAGCATATTTACTATGTTGCCACTGTATAAAACTTCAAAATTCTTAACAAGAAAGAAATACAACGATATGATGAGTTTATTGTCTTACATCCCAACTATAACTATTGTTATCAAGAATAATAGAATACAAGATTACGCAAATCAGATTTCAAAAATGCTTCGTTCTGCGCATCTACGTCATCATAGTTTTCCAATATGACGAACTATCAAATTAATGTGCGATTTGCATGTAAAAGTGTAAGCTTTTGCGTGAAATATTAAATATTATTATAATTGCTAGGGTTTAGATCAGTGCTGGCCACACCATAGGCACGCGTGCTAATTTTTCTCTCGGCTATTCACATGTACACGACAAAAGTCTTCGGGTTTTCACACCGACACTAGCGATCGTTCGTATCAAGTGAGTCAGTCGACGTGCAGACTTCAAGCAAGTAAGATCGCACCAGACTATTTTATGATTGCACTGAGAAAAATGTTTAATAAGGAATGGAAGAATCACTATTTTTTCTTTGAAAATTTTTTAGGCGAACCGCAATGCATGATTTGCAATAAAAAGGTGAGACGCGCATCTAAATTTTTTGTAAAGAGACACTATAGAACGTGTCATTTAGATTTTGATAAGGATATTAATGAAAAAAGGGCACAATTAATATTTAAGTTTAGGTCTGCTATTAAAAAATATGTTTCAAAATCTGAATTAGGAATAAATTGAGAAATAGTAAACCCAATTTCATTACAAAATCATTTGTATGATTTAAAGTTTAACAACCCCCAAACAACAATCTTCTCAGTGTACCGCGCAGAGAGAATTTTTCCGCAAAACAACCTCTCTCAACGCTTCACACATGCACAAAATATGATTGTATAAGTTTTGGCCAGCACTGGTTTAGAGGAACTATTCCGAAAAATTGTGTAAAGTGAATATATTTGCGTAGTTAAGTATAGTTGAAAATGTACAGCGGCATCATATTGCTTACCAATTGCAGCAACAAAACACAATAATTCTTTGGCCGATAGCAAGTCTGAGATGTGCAGCCACCAACTCTTGGAATTCCGGCAATTCTGCGACCGAGATGTTAAATTAACGACAATCTCAAAGCATGTTAGCAGAATTAAGCTTTTAAGCCATACATGCGGATTCCAAAGTGATGCGGCACTTGTCCGACTCCATAATATTGGACAGAAATTGTGGCTGGAATTGCGATTGATAGATGGTTCTGTAAGAAAGATTGGAAAAAGGTTTTCGCAAGAAGCAGATTCATGAGTTTCTTATGCTTTATATGTTTGTTTTATTTCAGAGCTAGCGAAAATTTCAATACGAGGAGCAGATTGTCTGTGCAGCGGAATGATGAACTTGCACAAGAATCGGAAGATTCTGCTGTACGAACCGACTCGCTAAGGACGGATAACTTCATGCAAGACGTCTTTGAGCCCCACAATAATGAATTAAATTTCTTCGACTAATCACATACTTTTACCTTTGTGAATCCAATTAAAGTTATGTAGTTTAAATTTGATTTAAAATTGGTTTTTATTTTTTCATTTCATCATTATAATTTTATTTATAATAATAATAATAATATTATCTAATTTATATTAGCTCTGATTTTGAAGAACATTCTGACCCGGTGGTTGAAACTTTCACAATTTTTCACTCTGCACTTCATTTTATATTATTTTGTCAATTTATTTTATTTTGCAGTATCGCAATGGGAATGCAATTCATGCAAGCAAACACAAATATGAACTATCTTGACGTCACGAGCTGGAATGTCGGTTGTCAAAATTGTTGACAGCGAATAACGGACCTGCGCATTGCGTAATCTTGTATTCTATCATTCTTGTATTGTTATAATATGTAAGTTATTTTTGAATGTGGTATAAGTCCATTCGGAGATAGAAATATCTTTTATTTATTAGATAATTTTAATTATTATTACTTTATAACAAAATTAAAAAGTGTTAAAAGTATGATTAAAAGGTTAATGGAAGCAAAATTATGAAACATTTCAGAGAAAATATTATAATATAAATATTATATGTATAATATATAAGAAAATAACAAAATATAATTTGAAAGAAATCTACTCTAGCCCCGATTTTTCTCCCCCAGATCAATATTTACATTTTTACAAAGAGACAATTATATTGTACACGCGGTTTTAACACTAGAACTACCAAGACCGTCATTTTGACGGTTTTCAAATTACATGCTTATAAATTTGATATAATTTATATAGTTGTTCTAGAGTTTTATTACGACTTTTAATAAAATATAAGAACAGTTAATTATCACTATTCAATTTCCCCTCACCGACTTTAATTTCCATAATCAGTATGACCTATACCTATTTATACCAGCACCCGTCAAAATGACGTTTATAATAATTTATATGTATATCATCTACACAATGATGGAGATATAAACAATGATGGACATTTACATATTTACATTCATTACGTCGCTTCCAGACATTTGTACTGAATGATCCAAAGTGTGAGAAAGCCGTTCTAACAATTTACAAAAGTAAGTCTCGCAAAAAAGTACTACTTCTTAGTACTAAGCATAAATCGGTAAAAATTGCTTCTAATCGAAAACAAATTCCTGAAACTGTATCTTCTTACAATAAAACAAAGTTTGGAGTAGATGTAGTTGACCAAATGGCCCGCAAATATAGCGTAAAAGCAGGCTCACGTAGATGGCCTCTGCAGGTATTTTATAATATTTTGGACTTGGCAGCAATCAATGCGTGGATTTTATATAAAGAGACTTGTGATGAAAAAATAACTAGAAAACAATTTTTATTTCAATTATCCGAAGAACTCTCCAGTGAATATAGTCGTTGCAGAAAAGAAGCCTCCTCCAAAAAACAAGAACAGGCAATGGATTGTACTCCAGAAAACTCAAAAAAAACTCCTTATGAACGCAAATCTTGCCAAATTCGATTGTGCAATAAAAACAGAGCGATTTATACTTGCAATGCATGCAACAAATATGTTTGTGGCAAGTGTTCATCTAAGATAACATGTACATGTAAAATATGTGCCTCATAGTTATTTCATACATGACAAATTTGCTATAATATAAATTGAAGTAGAAACTGTTTTTGTTTGTTTTTTTATATATAATTAATGAATTATTATATCAAGTGTTGTTATTGCTAAATTGCATTCTTTTATTTACTTAAACTAAATCACAAGTTACTATGAAAGCCATAATCAAAAATCCGTCAATTTGACGGGTTCGGTAAAACTAGGTATATATTTAACATCGGTAGTTCTAGTGTTAACTCCCCAGCCACGGCAAGAATCAACAGCCGGAGTGGTTTTTAACTCCCGGCCACCGCGGGATCGACAGATGGAGTGGGTTTTAACTCCCCAGTCACAGCAGGATCTTCTAGTAATTAGGCCGTTCCAGATTAATTAAGTAAGTATTATACATATTTTAATTTACCACTAATTAATCAATTCACTAATATTCATTGACTTTTACATTATAAATTTTGATCTTTGAATAAAAACTGAATATAGAGGAGAATAAGTGTGCTTTGTCCAAATAAACAAATAACTGAATGAACCGTGTACGCGTCTGAGTTATATCTCGGCTGAAAGGTCATTACTGTTCAGGACTAAATAAACTACTTTTGTGAGATGCCTTTTTATGGTCTACTAATTCACAATATGCATCTATGAGTATGCAACCATGTTGTTAGACATAAACAAAATAATAAAAACTCTATTTCATTTTATAACGCATGATGACAAAAGCACGTTTCGATGCACGTTTTTTTATAAGTTAAAAAGAGCCTTGAACACAATTGGACGAACAAAACACTAAAAACAAAATCAACTGTCAAATTTACACAGGCTCTTATAGGATTCAAGAAAAAAATGAGTTATCTACGAACATTTGTTTTTAGATAAAGAAACGCATGTCCGTGAGATAGCTCTATTTCTATTTTGACAGCTTTTGTTCACAAGCTCTTCTTCTGCTTCTTTATATATTCAATTTTTTTACAAAAGAGAATTGTCATATTTGTTTCAGAAATGACAGAATTTGTTTTTTGTGCAATTGAGGTCCAATTGTGTGCGTGTTTTAAGCAAAAGATACAGAGACAAATGTGTTTAGTGTTTTGTTCTTCCAATTGTATTCAAGGCATAACTCATTCAGTTACAGTGGCACCCGAACACGAATTCAGCTCACTAACATTCTAAATTAAGTAAGCAGAAATATAGCCACCATGATTAAAATGTACTCTACTACATAAAGAAGAGCTTCAAGCATACGCTAGAAGTTCAGTTTCGCCGACACAGGTACAGTACAGGAGACGAAAAGGACTCATGGTTCGGTTAGAGGAAGGTAAACCACTCAAACTTCGAGGTAGAAATTAAAGTATATTAGAACAATCAAGGCATGTGAAAATCTTCAAAGTACATCAACCATTACAACTACTGTATCCACATGATCGAATTTTATAACTTTTGGAAGTTTCTTGTACAACTAAAGATTAAAAAACATACAAGTCAATCCATATGTCAACAGAGCCACAACGTCTACGTCAACACGGCAATAACTGCGTTAATTTCCATCCACAATAAAGGGGGCGAGGTTAGAGGGGATAATGTAACGACGTGCGGACTCTAAATAAGACTTCGGACGAATCGTTTTCGTCAGAATTCGGACGAACGAAAAACGCATGCAGTGTGCGAGCAGCCTTAAGGTTTTATACCAATGCATTTTTTATAAATTGATTCTATATTTATATGTCTTATATTCGTTTTATTTGCTCGTTTACAAATCTGAACAAAGAATATTTATACAAAATTTCATATTAATTGATTACATATCATAAAATTACAGACTTATATAAGGATTTATGTAGGACGATTGTGCCATATTACCCTTTCGTCCATGTAACCTAAAAGTATGCGCGCCACGCCCATTTAATGCAACGTAAAATATAATAATGTCGCTCGATATTGAAATTTTAGTGTCATATCTTAAAAACTAGAAGAAATATGTGGTTATAAGGAAAGCTATCTTATAATCACATTTAATCACAGACGGGTATAAATAGTAGGCGTGGTCGTTACCCGTTTTCAAAACAAATTAATTGGCTGAGTAGTTTTATTATTGTGTTCAAATTTAAGCTTTATTTCCGTGGTAACAAATCTGTTTTCATGAGCTATGGGATCACGCCCATATTTGGCATATCAACGGATGAAGTTACTCTATACCCAGAAATGAAATTTTGTTGTCATAACTAAAAAACAACGGCTGATGTCACATTTTTACTAAAAAATAGACGTGGTCGTGGACCGATTTTGCCCATTTTCAATACCAACCTGCACACCCTAAGAAACAATATTTCTGTAAAATTTCATCACGATATCTTCACCTGTGATCGTGATTTCAACAGACAGACAGACGGACGGACATGGCTAAATCGACTCAGGAGGTCACGCTGATCAAAAATATATATACTTTTCTATATCTATCGTCTCTACTTCTATGCGTTACACATTTCGTGACAAAGTGAATATACCCCTAACCTTAAGGTAGGGTATAATAATTTTTGAAATAACCAATTTAAAATTTGATTTTAAATAATTCAAATTATATGAAAATACATTTGTGTATGGGGTGCTAATTGTTTTCACTGGCTGGGGAAGAACGATTGTTATGAAATTTTTTCGAATTTTGTTTTTCATGAAATACACATGCTTTAATTAATGCCAATTAAATGATGAAATAGATTGCCAGAGGATTCTTGCACAACTGAGTCGGTCTATGGTATAGTAAGGATATTTTGCATTTAAGCAAATTATGGCTGAGTGTTATCAATGGATCTGCCGAACCCTTTGTCGGCGGTAGGTAGGTACATTGCAGTACAAAAACAACAACCGATTCTTTGGCATTTGTGTAAATACCTGTGTTGGTATTGTTGCGTTTGTACGTATTAAGGCATATAAAGGAATTTAAAAAAGGAAGAAACATGCAATCTATTAATGTACAAAAGTATGAAGGAATTATGAATCTAATTAGTCGCATGCCACTTTCGACATAGTTAACTCTTAAACGGCTGCACCGATTTCGATGTGGTTTTCACCGTTGTGTTGGAAATTTCAATGCGGTGCTATATACACATAAACATTAATCATAATTCATAATTTCCTTAAAATATAAAAAATATTATATTTATTTTAATAAACTGTAAATGTAGTGTAATGAAATGTAACTTAACTGTAAATGTAAACAGAAAAACCCAACTTATATTTTTTATTCAAATATCTACATTTATGCATGCGATGAGATGAGATATAACCCTTCTTTACCTGTTGTAAGCACTGCAATAGATTTTTTGGAACATGTTTTCATTTGTATTTTATGAATAGGGTTCGAACCGCTTCACATATTCTTGGAAACCCAATGATTGGTTGTAATTACCAGTGCTTAACCCTTTAAGCATACAAAAGTACAGAGAACATTTTATTGCAGGTCAATAAAAAAGAAAAGGAATATTACGGGTCAAGTAGCGGCACAAAAGTATAACAAAGTGCGATCTCGGTAACGCATGTCCTCAGATGTCAAGTTGTTTATTCTTGTAATGAAACGGTGATTTTTTTATGACATACATATTTGACCAACAAATCTGTGGACAAATTCAAAACAGGTAGGAAAAGCATCGGGAATTCCCTAATTAGGCGAATAAAAATATGCAGGCACATGTTACTTTTCATAGAATCTTTCACTGCTGCTCCAAAAGATAGAGATGTAACTCTAAAAATCCGCGAATATTCTTCTATAAAGGGTAGGGACATTTCACTTTATCATTCAATTCATTTCAAATTGTCTCGTGTGAAAGAGTAATAATGGAAAAATTTTCGTCTTACGATAGTGATACAAACAAATCGACGTGTTTTAGATGCAATAAAAAATTTACTGGAAACAAGTTTTTTACAATAAAAAGGCATTATAAAAGTTGAATGAACTACAAATTAAAAAGGACAATATTTGCCCTAATACAAAAGTGATGCCGTTAAACACAACATTAACAAAGGATGAATTCGTAAGGTGCTGTGTGGGAATAGCTGCAATTAAAAACTCAACGTTCAGAATCTTTGACGACAACGAGTACTTTAAAAAAATTTGAGCGCCTTTTCAAGAACGTTTTGATATTAAAATAAACTCAAAAAATTTGGTGGACAATATTAAAAAATTCAGCGTAGCAGTTAAGAACGCATTAAAAATGGAACTGGAAAATAAAATGATTTGCTTAAAGATGGACATTGCTACCAGATTACACTAAAGCGTTCTGGGGGTCGATTCTCGTTCTGTGAAACGGTGAAATGAAAAGTTTTTTCACGTTATCACTGTGTTTCAGATTCACGTTCCGTGAAAAAATGAAACAAGCTGTCAAAAAGCTGCCGTATGATAAAAAACTTTTCATATGCAAATCGGCCGTGAAAAGTACAACATATTTAAAATTATCAGCGAAAATTTTTTAAACTGCGAGCAAAATGGAAAATATCCGAGAAATGAGAGAAAAGAGAGCATCGGAAGCTCAGAAGGAGTATTTGCTGGGATTTTTAGAAAGCAATTTGGACTTAGCAAATGATAAGTAAGAAATAAATTTATGCAATTATAAGACCGAAATAAATTACTTTGAATTTAGATTTGTCAATGTCGATGGAGCGAAAACTCGGGAGAAAATATGGAACGAACTCTCGCTGGAGTTAAATGCACTTGGCGGTGCTCAAAAAGATGGCGTGAAGTGGCGCAAATATTGGACGGATTTGAGGTTTGACGTTATATTATTTTACTATAAACTTATTACAATATGTATATTTTATTTTTTATTATTTCTTATAGAACGCACACTCGCGCAAAATATAGTGCTTCTTTAAGGGAGGAAGGGAGAAGTGGTATAAATGGTCCGAAACGCGTAACACTTTTTTCCTCTATTGAGGAAAGGGTGAAGGCCATCACCACCACAGAAGCCATCATAGGTGATTCCACAAGAGACACAGGCTTCAGCGTTGGAGAAACCCTCCCTTTTATACAAGCAAACGATGAGAAGGAAACAGTGGATGACCCTGCAGCAGCTCCTACGCCAAACATTTCCGTCGCCCCAAATTCAAGAAAGCGGAGGGCGACAATACTTTTGGAGAGTCAGTGAAATACGGCGGAACTTCTTCAGATGGAAGAAAGGAAGCTGGAGGAGATGATTAAAGCGAACGAGCTACGCAGGCAGCAGATTGAGGTTACGAAAGAGCAGACAGAGGCGATAAAACTCCAAACCGTAGCTTTAAATACGGTGCTTTCAAATTTAATACAAAATACACTGTAATTTTACAATAAATAAATAAATTTAAATTTAATAAATAGATAGATTTATTTTCGTTTAGTTTTATTTATATTACAGTTTCAGGATAAAATAGGTTTAATTAAAAGCCTCTCTAACAATTTGTGATCGCATCCTTTTTGCGACAGAAAGAGTTTCATTAGTTGACATATAGAGAGGTTGGTCTTGGTCCTCTGGAATTATATCGTATTCTTCGAAAGGTACTCTGGCTCGGATTAGGTAATTGTGCAGGACCACTTCTGCAGAAAAGAGAATTTTCAAAATCTCTTACTTATTAAACTTAATAAAGAAATATTTAATAATGTGAAAATGGAAACATAAAATGTTGGTTTAACATAATGCAACTTATAATAGTATATCGGAGTAGATAATAAGTTCTAAGAAATAAAATAATAGTTAATAAAACAATGAAAATCTAACATTTGTTATTACTTTTTTGGATATGCGCTATTTGGCGCAAAAGTCACATTTTTAACTGCTAAAATAGAGACTACTGTCTATGCGAGTTGTTGGCGTCATCTCTAGAGGCATTGTATTGATGTGTTTGATGAATGAACATAAATTAAAAAAGGTTGTCACCATCATTACAAAACTTTGAAGAAGGTCACACAATTTATTACTTGAATCCCTGAACTGGAAAAGTGCAAGTGCACCGGTAATATTCCTTTTGTATGCTTAAAGGGTTAAGCACTGGTAATTACAACCAATGATTGGGTTTCCAAGAATATATGAAGCGGTTCGAACCCTATTCATAAAAAACAAATGAAAACATTTTCCAAGAAATCTATTGCAGTGCTTACAACAGGTAAAGAAGGGTTATATCTCATCTCATCGCATGCATAAATGAAGATATTTGAATAAAAAGTATAAGTTGGGATTTTCTGTTTACATTTACAGTTAAGTATCATTTCATTACACTACATTTACAGTTTATTAAAATAAATATTTTTTATATTTTAAGGAAATTATGAATTATGAATAATGTTTATGTTGATGTAATGATGATGTTGAAATTTCCAGCACAACGGTGAAAACCGCATCGAAATCGATGCAGCCGTTTAAGAGTTAACTAATGCAAAATATCCTTACTATACCATAGACCGACTCAGTTGTGCAAGAATCATCTGCAATCTATGGCACACGTTTTCATCATTTAATTGGCATTAATTAAAGCATGTGTATTTCATGAAAAACAAAATTCGAGAAAATTTCATAACAATCGTTCTTCCCCAGCCAGTGAAAACAATTAGCACCCCATACACAAATGTATTTTCATTAAATTTGAATTATTTAAAATCATTTTGGCTCATACTATAAAAATTAAATAAAGAAAGGATATAAAATACTTTTCTAAATTCTTAGCTCGACCCAATATTGCATTCAAAACACAAAAAACACTCATTCAATGCCTTTATCTGCACAAAATACTTTGCCTTGTATGTGTTGGCTAGCTGCACAATTCTGCTCTTTTCGAAAGCACAATTCGGCTCTTTTTGCTAGCACCATTCGGCTCTTTTCGTAGCACAATTCTTCTCTTTTTGCTAGCACAATTCGGCTCTTTTCGTAGCACAATGCTAGAGCTAATTTGTGCCCTGCATTCTCTCTGTCGGTGCGGTGAAGCAAATGTGAAACATATGAGAGGGGCTGAGCTCGGTGTATAATGAAAGTGTGTTTCGTGCTAGCGTTCGTCTCCGAAACACGGAGCTATGTTGCTTTAGCTAACTCTGGCACGTCGATTGTGTTGTGAAATTGAAGTGAAGCGCAGTCGTAAGGGCAGAGGAAGTGAAACGAGACAACACAATCGTTGTGAATGTGCCGGGGCGTGCTGCTCGCGGTGCGTGCATTCCGAACCCTACTCAGTTGTATGTTGTAAGTTGTAAATCACGCCATATGAGATGGGCATGATTTACACTAGCAAGAAAGAGGCATACTGAATGGCAGGACTGACATGAAAATGGTTGTCTCCTTTCTACACATGACAGTTCACCAAATCGAAGAAATTACAACGCCAAATTTAAGAACAACGAACATATGAACAAAGGGACTGAAACCGAGACAAGTATAAAAGTCTTCATTTATATACCAAGACAGGGAATCAAGGCATTCTTGTCCGGACCACCAAGGAATCGGAACGCGGACAGGACAGCCACTGAAGTCAACGTCCGCAGCAAAGCCAACATCGACAGCGAAGTCAACGCCGACAGCTCTGCCACTGGAGCCAATGTCGACAGCAAAGGAAATGTCGACATCAAAGCCAAGGTAGACCACAAACACAACCACAGGATCATCAACAGCCGGGGAGGATTTTAACTCGCCGGCCACAACAGGAATCAACAGCTGGAGTGGGTCTTAACTCTCTGGCCACGGCAGGATCATCGGCTTGAATGGGTTTTAACTCCCGGGCCACTGCAGGATCTTCAAGACAACCACAGGATCATCAGCTTAAGTGGGTTTTAAGTGGGAGCTAGATCTTCAAGTAATTAGACCGTTCCAGATTAATTTAGTATTATATTTTAATTTACTGCTAATTAATCAATTGACCATTGAGCTTTACATTAGCCGCATTCAGCGGGCGAGCGCTCAGGGAGCGCTCAGTTGTTTTGATTTCACTGAACGCATCCTATTTACATATTCACGGAGCGGTCGCCATTTTTTGTAGCGGAAATTTTTTACGCTACTTTTACGCTACATTTGCCAGAGTTGCAGTACTAACCGGCAAGCAAAAAAACAAATTAATTCGCTTTTTACAGAGCAAAAGTCAAAGTGTTTTTAAAGAATTGGCTTGATAAATCAACGCATTATTAAGTGTAATAATATTAATTTGAAAGTTATTAAACTCAGAATGGCTCAACAAAGGAATTATAATTATAAAAATATGGAATATGTAGTTTGAGATACGATTGAAGTGTTAGGTTTTTTTAGAATTTTCTTTTTGAAATTCGTGCGGAAAAATCAAACGTGGTAACTTTTTTCTCGTCTTGTTTACTATTTTTATCTTTCCGCTCAATGATCAGGTAGCATACCATTCAGGAACACGTAGCGATCACTGATCAGGTAGGAGCGCTCAAGGAGCGCTCACCCGCTGAATGCGGCTATTGTTTAATAACAAATAATTATAAATTTTGATCTTTAAATAAAAGCTGAATCTAGAGGAGAATAAAAGCAAATAATAAATCAAATTGTCACGACAATTTCGGGTTTCGGTATAGCCAACCGAAAAGCTTTTTCATCTAGTTAAAGCTTTAGCATATAACATTTGTTCTTCATGATGCATGTCATGTAGAAGCGTTATAAAAGCTTTACTCATTGACAGCAATATCGTCTGCATTTCTACCGAATCCATTGAGATGTGGTTTACATTCATTCATTAAAAATTTTTGTGCGTGTGTGTTTTCATAAAGATGTTTATATCGAAGATGCTTATTTCAACATTTTGAAACATTTTTCAACATTTGTAAACTTTCAATTCATTTTCTTCTCTACGTTCGATGTCCAAGCTTTGTACAGCTTTAAAACTAGAGGTAAAGAGATGGAACATTTCGAATTCGCCGCATCAATGTATATGCATTTTGCTGCAATGTCACTAACACTAAAAGAAATTCACATCGATGCGAGATACAGTCTGTCAAGAATGAGTTTACACATTGAAAATAAATTCCATTTTTGAATTTGTTTAGCAAAACAATACTACTTTTTGGTTCTTTATAGAATTTTCGTTTATCAATTACCTTAAGTTGCAGTGCTTACTAAATTGTTGTTTAATGAAAAAAAAACCAAATTTAATGCACAATCTACGACATATGCAACAAAAATCATGATTACTCAGTTTTTTAACTGTCAAGAAACTCTTTTCACAACTCTTTTGTTGATTTAATATGCGTTGCTTTTAGCATTATTTAGGCATTGATTTGAATTTTTTTTGATTTGAAACGAGGGAAGACTAGAACTGAAGTATGGAGGCGGCCGTAATCCTGAGTTAACTGAACGTGCGGAGCGCGTTATGATGAGGGAAATATACCAAATCCTCTAGTTTTCCATCAGAATGCTTGCACAAGATCCCAAGGAAGGGTGTGGTGTCGTCGTTTCGCATGAAACAGTCAACAGATACATTAGGAATCAACAGGAGAGCGCAATGAATGAAAAAGTACTTAAGGACATCATAAAGACTAGAAATGTATTAAAGAAAAAATTTAATAGTTTAAAATTAGATGAAGCCGATATGGAGAAAAAGTGATCTTCATTATCATCATCTTCATTACTCTCAGTAATAGTGTTTGCAGTCTCATCTTTGAATGGTTTTTCATTTCTTACTTTAAACGGTGTGCTGGTTTTTAGGACAAGTTCTTTGTTACATCTGATAATTTATTAGTCGACAAATCTAAATTTTTAACAATGATATTCCTGTCTATTCATTTCCATTGCAACTATTTAATTGAAAAGATATAATCGAAAAGATATAAAATGGTTGTATGTTATAAAAAGAGTTTTAGTCCAAAGCCATCTGCAGTTGAAAAACGTTTAATAAATACTTTAATAGATGCACCACTACCAATTGAACTTCATTTACCTGGTTATCAATTCTGCGGACCCGGAACTAAATTAGAAAAACGTTTAGCAAGAGGCGATAAAGGAATTAATTCATTAGATGCTGCGTGCAGAGAGCACGATATTGCTTATTCTCAAACTAAGGATCTCAATAAAAGGCACATTGCAGATAAAATACTGGGAGAAAACGCTTGGAAAAGCGCAAAATCCAAAGACAAAGGTTTTTCAGAGAGAAAAAACGCTGCAAAAGTTGGTAGAGAATTATTGAATGAAGCAAGTCGCCATAATAAAGTGATGGAGCAAATAACTGTGGGCAATGGTTTATATCTGAAGCCATACAAGAAGGGTTTAGGTTTATATTATAGTCCGCAATCAAAAAACCTCTAAGGAAGCTACCCAGAAGACCGCTTACAGACATGATCTCTATCAACAACAATTGCCACATTTTAGATGCGTTTTCATGAGAGATAGTCTACCGAAACGTGTACGTCAGACAGAATGTGGAATTATCAATCTGGATTCATCGAGTGGTCCAGCTACTCACTGGGTAGCATATTATAAGAACGGAAAAATTAAGGAATATTTTGATAGCTTCGGAAATTTACAACCACCACAAGAAATTATAAAGTATATGGGAGAGAACATACGCTACAACTATATTCAACATACAAATTACAATTCATATAATTGTGGTCATTTATGTTTACAATTCCTTTATAATATCACTAAAAGTACTCAATAAAGAATGTTTTATTATCTTTGAGCAGAAAATCAAATTGTGTTTTATTTATTTTGAGTTAGAATTCAGGAGAACTAAACACTGTACGAAGGGCTGTTTCACTCCTTTCAATCTCACATGAGTTGTTTTTTCACTGTTTATCTCGCTTCTCCATACACATACGCTTTTGGTGGTGTGTGTTGTTTGTTTCTCGCCCAATTTCAGTTCTGTTTCCATTGTTTTTCTACTCAAATTAAAAATTTATAAATAATACGTTCTTCGACTATGTCTATTTAGTCGTTGCAGATATTTGGAACCAGCAAAAGATAAAAACAAAAACAGAATGTCACCAATTCAGAATTCATCATATTCTTTGACCGCATTAGAAGACTTCAACGAGAGGAATTATACGTTGAAGACCGTGCTAAGTATTAAAAACGTGGAGCTATAATATAAAAACTGTTCGCAAGACCAAAACAAAATATGGCGAGCGGATTCTAATGGAAGTGGACGACAGCATCGTTTTTCTGCCACCAAGATTCAACAACCTCAGCGACGAAACTATAAGAGAATTTTCCAACGGATCCTACTATTTGACGAAGGTAATGACGGCAAATAAGGACTTCCCTATATCAGAAGCTGGAATATATTTTTAAGATGTAAAAAAAAATTTATAAATAAATATATATATGTATATAAAAAATAAATAGTTCATAAATTTTAAATAAATTTGGACAAAAAATATTTAATATTTGGTTTAGATTTTATTTAATCTAGAATACAATAGCATTAATTTATTTATTCTTAAAATAACACGTTCCACCATGTAGCATGCACAAGTGTCTGGTCCATCGAAACATTCGTTTGAAGCCCAACAACAAGATTAATAGTGATGTCCATGATTTGATTCAATTATAATTTCATGCTCCCAACGGCTGAATTTGGCATTTCAGAATTTCATCATAATGCTCATCCAACAATGATTCTTTTTGTTTGATTAGAAATTCGTGAACTTGCTTCAAAAATAAGGAAATATTTACTTTATCCATGTCTACTCATCAACAATCCAATCTATATTGATGGAACATTTGTATTCTTATAGCGTATCAAAAGTATTTTCTAACAGCTTTACCTCCAAAATTAAACCATACTGAGTTTACGAAGAATAGAATTAGTGCATGTACGATCTTGTTCAAAATTTCATGCATATACAACCATGTGGACGAGAAACGTGCACGCTTTGAATATTTTTTTCCCACGGAAAGGGAAAGGGTCCCAAGAATGTGATAAGTACATCTTTGTTGAAGCGATGCAACAATCAAACACTCACACACACACACACACAGCAGGAGGCCAGCGTACCCAAATTATCACGTGTCTATGAATTAATAACCACAACACAGCAAGGAAAACTCCTACAACAACAGCTACAACAACAGCTACAACAACAGCTTCGACTATTCCATCCAACCGCCTGTACATTATCCCTTAAAAGGTCGACCGCAAACACGTGCATGTTTCCCTACTATCACACAACAGGTGATCAAAGCCCCGTAATTACTACTGTGTACCAAACACTCACGCTTCATAGTGCGAGTGCTGATAAAAAAAAGGTTGTCCCTTAAAATGTCAACGAACCTTAATTTACGACTTTATTTAATTGAAATTCCACAGAACTTCGGAGCCAGATTGTTCAGCTGGCGATCAAAGCACCGAAGTGAATCATCCCCTAAAATAAATAACAACAACAACAACCACATAGCAAAATTTCTGAATTCTACAATAGCTTAGCACTTTACCGATATACCAAACACACGTCATATAAAAAAGACTAAAAAGTATGCTACGCTTTTTGCTTCCCTATTTATTCCCACCAAAGACAAAATCATACCTTCATTCCTCAGACCGAGAAATTAGAAGAAAAGACTAAAAAAGTATGCTACACTACACACTTCTCACTAACGCCATCTACTTCGGTATAGCAAACGATCGGCCTTCCTAAGTCTATCACAGACACAAGCCTAAATGAACATTCCAAAGCACTTATCCACGATGGCCATCTGGTAGACGATAGTACAGATACAAACCTTTAGGCCAAAACACAAAAAATTATCCTAGAAAACACCCCTAAAACCATATTTTTAGCAAAGACACAATCCTAGATGGATAAAAGTGCAATAATCATTAAAAAAGCTCTAAAACTATACTTTCAGCAAGGACAAAATACAAATTATAGCAAAAACACAACCCAATTTTTAGCAAAGACACACTCCTAAATACCGCACCAAGTAGCACCACCGTTTCCTTTGTCCCAGAACCGGCCTATAACCACTACTCACGAACTTTCTTAAAATACTTACAGAAGACCCACATGTTTTAATCTACTGTCTTCAAACATAAAAATTAAAATAATAAGATAAGGAACGCCGCGAATATTTCAGTGTTATAATAAGTTATGGTATTTACATTTTAACTTAACCTTTTTTATCTTTGCTTCGAAGTCCTGAAGGAGAACGTGTCCTGAAGGACCCTTTCCTTATCTTTGCTAAGAAGCGTCCCTTCTTGTCGTGCTACGTAACCTTTTGTAATCTCCAAACTAGATATACCTTTAGTATTATTAGAAATAATTGTATATAAACCAAAAGAAGAATAGTAAGAATTCAAATAAACTAGTATCTTACAAATACTCAAACTAAAATAGTCTTACATACTGAAAGGAGGAAGGTTTTAACTAGATGCATGCAGCGAAGTTTTTACTGACGCATGTCAGTTAGGTTATGATTCATAACCTTTCCTTATCTTTGCTAAGAAGCGTCCCTTCTTGTCGTGCTACGTAACCTTTTGTAATCTCCAAACTAGATATACCTTTAGTATTATTAGAAATAATTGTATATAAACCAAAAGAAGAATAGTAAGAATTCAAATAAACTAGTATCTTACAAATACTCAAACTAAAATAGTCTTACATACTGAAAGGAGGAAGGTTTTAACTAGATGCATGCAGCGAAGTTTTTACTGACGCATGTCAGTTAGGTTATGAAGGTTATATGTCACTTCAGAGGCAACCGGATAACAAAATGCATCCATCATTTTATGCAAGCGAACAGACGACAAAATTGTTCAGAAAAACTATAAATCAAATACAAAATCTATTTTATTAACGAAAAATTAAATTTAAAAATGAAAAAATTAAATAAAATTGTGGCTATAGAAAAGGTTATTTTACACAGTTACAGAAAAGAAACAAAAACTTCAATTCAATTGGTATATTCTTGATCAGTATGACCTCCTGAGTCGATTTATCCAATTCTCTCTCTCTCTGTCCGTTGGAAACACGATCATGGAAGAACAGATGAAGATATCGGAATGAAATTTACCAGAAATATGGGAGCTGAATATTTCTGTAATACCAATGTTTCTTTTATTTTTTCTTAATAATAATAATACTAGTAAGTATCCCTTATATTTGAAGCTTTAATAGCAGCGTTCCTTTTTCCTAATCTAATCCTGATTTAAAATGGAATGGTAAGGAAAGTCACATGCAGATGTCCCCACAAAATCACACACAAAAAAGGTTGTGTCATGAAACATCAGCTGTATTTTATATGTAAATTATATAATTTTATAAGATGATAAAATGCAGTTGCCACCGTGTCCGCTGTCATATCTTTTAATGGAATAGTCTCCGGTCATCTCGAAAAACGGTCAACCATTGTCAAGTGTTAGCAAAAAGAACGAAAAACACGTGTTGTACAATTCAATGATTTATTCCAAGTAAGAAAATAAAGTAAGTCAGTAAGTTATTCCAATAATAAACAGTTACAAAATAGTTTGAGTTGCATAGTTGCATTTTACATAAGTACAAAGTAGTTTGAGTTGCGGAGTTGCATTTCAATATCAACAATCTCCCACTCAATTCAAACTGAAATAATTCAAATCAATTTAAAAATACAAAAGAAATTTTTACATCTTTAGTAAACTATAACCATGAATATGCTTCTCCTTTGTCAAAGCTTTAGTAAGTATGTCAGCAGCATTAATCTCTGAAGGAACATATTTGACCTCGATATCGCCCTGTTCATATTTATCGCGTAGATAGTGGTAACGTAAATCGATATGCTTGCTTATTTTCTGCACGGTGTGATTGTTTACCAGAAATTGTGCACTCTGATTGTCACATAAAATCTTCGTTGGCTCAGAAACGTATTCTTCGAAACCCAGTTCTTGAAGAAGACTACGATGAAAAACTATTTCCTTAGCACCCTGACACATGGCGATGTACTCAGCTTCCATCGTGCTCAATGCAACTACAGATTGTTTTCTCGATTCCCATGCAATGGGTCCACCCGCCAAAAACACAATATACCCTGTATACGACTTTCTATCGTCTGAATTGCAGCCCCAATCAGCATCTGTGAAACATACCAAATTTTCATTATTTGAAAAAATTAATTTACCTACTGATTTCTTTAAATATCGTAACACATTTTTCGCTGCTTTGAAATGTTCTTCGTGCGGATGTGAGTTGTATTGCGACAATTTTGACACAATGTGTGCTATATCTGGCCGCGATATCACTGCTAAATACATTAAACAGCCAATGAGGCTTTGATAGCTGTTTAAGGTTAACTCCTCGCAATTTTTATTGCATTTCTCTAAAACAGTACCAGCAATCCATGGAGTATAACTCGGCTTACAGTCTGCCATTCCCCAACGTTGAAGTATTTCTTTGGTGTACTGCTCTTGATGGATGACTATGTCACCCCGAAGCCCATCTCGGTAAATTTCCATGCCTAAATAAAACGATACAGGTCCACAATCGACCAATTCTATATGACTGCCAAGGTTCTCGATGATTTGCACCATTTCCAGATGACAGGACCAAGCTAGAAGCATGTCGTCCACGTACAAAGCGATGATACTGATATTGTTTCCTTTTCGTTTCACATAAACGCAGGTGTCTGCTTTACATCGCTTATATTCCATCTGCAGCAAAATTTCAGTGATCTTCTTGTTCCATTCTGCTGCTTGTTTAAGTCCGTATAGAGCTTTATTTAATTTGCAAACCTTTTTAGTATCTTTTTCTTCAAACAGCGGTGGTTGTGACCGTTCAAATAAGCAGCTACAATGTCGATATGGTTTACCAAAAGCTTGTGCTTGGCTGATAGAGCCAGCAGCAACCGTATAGTAGAATGACGAACCACAGGAGCGAATGTTTCATAATAATCGACGTTGTGCTTTTGAGAACATCATTGGGTTTGTCTACCAATATCCATGTACGCCTTTTAATCAGAGAATCGTATTCGAGCTTCATTGCATCTTTCCAAAATTTAGAATCGCTAGAGTTAAGTGCTTCATTTATTGTTTTAGGATCTTCTATTACCGCATTCAACGTTTCTGGATATTTTTCATAACAAAAATCTCTTCTTGGCCTGCCTCTATTTCCAGTTCTAATCAACTTCGGTCTTCCTCTTTTTCTTTTTCCTTGTTCTGTAATTCGCTCTTCACCACTATCTGTCTCGGTTTCACATTCATTAGAACTTTTTCTCTCCTCCTCAACTTGTGGTTGAAGTGTCTCTTGTTCTTCAGTTCCCGTTCTCATTTCGTTCTCACTTTCCACAACCGTTCCACTTTGTTTTTTAATTTCACTTTGCTTTTCCATTTCGCTTTCTATATCACCGACTTCTCCAGCATCATTTAAATTTTTATCAAATATATTAATGCCAAATCGGTTCTCTGCGATAGATGAAATGTTTTTTTCGAACGATTCCTCAAAGAAGACGACGTCGCGTGCAATAACCACCTGTCTCGTTTGCACGTCATATAGCCGATATCCTTTTGTTTGGTTATGATAACCTACAAATTTAATTTTCCTACCTTTTGGTAAAAACTTGCTTCCAGGTTTTTTCGGTCCGTTTTTCAGTGCAAACGTATCACAGCCAAAGATTTTAAAATGAAAAACCGATGGCTTCCTGTTAAACCATCTTTGATACGGAGTATAATCTTTCAGCACTTTCGTAGGTGACCTATTTCGAATGTACACCGATGTGTTCACGGCTTCTCCCCACAAACTTTGTGGTAATTCGGACGCTTCTAGCAAACATCTAGACATTTCTACAAGAGTTCGATTTGCTCTCTCCGCCACTCCGTTCTGTTGTGGGCTGTAACTCACTGTTGTTTGGTGAATAATCCCATGCTTGCAGAAATAATTTTTAAAGTTGGAATTAACAAATTCCCTACCATTATCGCTACGCACCATTTTTATTTTTCGGCCTGTCTGCTTCTCTGCAGTCGCAGCAAAACTTTTAAATGCTTCGAAAGTATCTGATTTTTGCTTTAAAAAATAAACTGTCATAAAACGCGAAAAATCGTCTATAAATGAAATAAAATATGATGCTCCACCTTGCGACTTAACGCCCATCGGCCCGCACAAGTCTGTGTGTATTAAGTCTAATACGCCTTTTGAAAAAACTTCCGAATAAATTATAAATGGGTTTCTATGTATTTTGCACATTGCGCACGTTACACACTCAAGTTCTTTAGGAAACTTTACATTTAACCCGTTACAAATATTTTTATCGGCCAATTTATTTAAATCATTAATATTTAGGTGTCCGAACCTTCTATGCCATTTATTTACGTTTTTTTCATCTAACATACTATTTAATGTTTCAGTTTTAGCACAATTATTTAATGTTAATACAAACAATCCGTTCTTTAAAATGGCTGTCAACACGTTTTGTCCGCTTTTATTTTTCATAATTGCTTTACCTTTAGAAATTGTTACTGAATTTCCATATTGAACGGCTTTACTTATCGAAAAGAAGTTAGAGTGAAGATCAGGAACATACCACACATTATTTAACGTCACTTTTGTGTCTTTTGTTTTAATTTCAATTGTTCCTATTCCTTGTGCATCTATACTCTCACCAGAAGCCAATAAAATTTTTTGTTGTTTCTTTTCGAGTGATATGAAGTTATCCACATTTCGGCACATATGCGATGATGCTCCACTATCGAGAATCCAAAGAGAGTTTAAGATTTTTTTATCTTCGAATATTGAACAGGCAACTTCATGTGTGTACTCAATCCCTTTTGATTGCCTACACGAAGAACGTACAGTGGTCACACAATTTATTCGTACACCCTGCATTGCATACAAAATATGCAGTTTTTTACTTTAAGTATTTGCAATTAGTCCATTATTTCTCTTGGATCAACGTAAAGGAGTCATCTTCAGCGATAATTCAAAATTCAATGATTTTGGACCATTTACGTAGCATTTGGCAAATTCTAATCTCTTCTTTTTGTTAATATTAGATATCTATGGCTTACGGCGTGCCACTCTGCTGCGATAACCAGCATTATGCCGGCAATTACGAATTGTTTGTGTGCTTATTTTTTTTTTTAAAGACTCTTGCATATCTTGACAAAAACAAACATCAGTTTGTTTATATATCGTGGCGGTTATTTTCGGGTTTTGCACAACGGAAGTTATTATTTTACGCTCCTCACGCGGAGTTAATATTTTTGGTCTTCCGGCTGGTTGGTGATTTGCTCCCAATTGCCAACCGAATCGGTAGAAAATGCTTAGAAAAACCAATGATACTTCATTTCCAACAAAATTAGTCAAAACACTGATGTCAATTACCTTTATATTTGCAGCAACAGGATCATAAAAAGAGAGTGTACGAATAATTTTTTTGCAATATTTTACCATCTCTGTTTGTTTTTCATGGAACTCTTCTGTGTGAGCAGACATAACGGTTGTTTTTTGTGGCAGATCGTAAAGAATACACCATTCTTACATTGATCCAAGAGAAATAATGGACTAATTGCAAATACTTAAAGTAAAAAACTGCATATTTTGTATGCAATGCAGGGTGTACGAATAAATTGTGTGACCACTGTATGTGACCTCTCTTTCCACACCTGTAGCATTTGACGTTGTTGTTTTGGTTCATCGGAGAATTACTGTTTTTGTGATCTTGAAAACGAGTATTCTTCTTATACGTTTGGTTCATCGGAGAATTACTGTTTTTGTGATCTTGTATTACAAGATTTCTTCTTATACGTGTTAAATGAGGAAGGGGAAAAAGAAGAAGTATTCTTCTTATACGTGTTAAATGAGGAAGGGGAAAAAGAATTTTTTGCCTTTTGTTTCTCATGTCGCGAATTTGCCGCAAAGACATTTTCGCTATAACTTGCATTTTTGTCGCTTCTACGCTGTTCCTCTTCTAATATTTTGCAGATTAAGACATCCAATTTTGGAAGAGAGTCTCTGCTTTCCATTGCAACTACAAAATTCTCTATTTCGTCGGGCAGACTACACAACAGCAAAATGGACACTAAATCGTCATTTAAAACCACGGAAATTTCTTTTAATTCATCTATTATTGAACAAAATTCGTTCAATTGTACAGAACATTTTTCTGAATTTTTTATTTTAAAACGTACTAATCTTTTGAATAAGCTCACTTTTCTTGATGCGCTATCTGCTTTGTATAGCGAACCCAACGCATCCCATGCCAACTTTGCAGTTCGGCAATTCTTTATATGAATTAATTCACTCGCTTTTACGCACAAAGTAATGGTGGCTAACGCTTTCTGATCACTGATCACCCACAAAGCTTTTTTCGCCTCGTCTTCAGGACACTGTTCAACAACGGGATGCCACAAGTCCTGAGTTATGAGCAGACATTTGACTTGAATGCACCAAGTGGCATAGTTCTCCCCGGTTAATTTTTCGACGTTTGCAATCGAATTTGCCATTATTAAATTTGTTTGGTTTTAACACCGGACAACCAAGAAAACCGAAAACGCGAGTTATATTCCTGGCTCCAAGCTTACTTAGCGCACTAATCCTGGGCCCATAACCACTGTTAGCAAAAAGAACGAAAAACACGTGTTGTACAATTCAATGATTTATTCCAAGTAAGAAAATAAAGTAAGTCAGTAAGTTATTCCAATAATAAACAGTTACAAAGTAGTTTGAGTTGCATAGTTGCATTTTACATAAGTACAAAGTAGTTTGAGTTGCGGAGTTGCATTTCAATATCAACATCAAGCAATATCTAAAATTATTAATTATAGGTAATTCTATTAAATCTAGATGTATATGATTGAATCGAGCATCTGGAACTTTGATAATGCTTGGTTGCAACTTATTGTGTCGCTGTATCTTTGACTGTTGGCACGCTAAACATCTTCGTACTCCTTCCAACGCATACTTTTTCTCAATACCCGACACGTACTCCTACCACTTGGATGCGAGAGAGCATGCACCGAGTCGAATGCTTCTTTCCTTAGAGATTCCGGAATGTATGGACGTACTATGCCATTTGAAACATTACAGTAAATTTTTACGCCAGGTTCTGCTGATAATAGCTGTAAGTTCATCGCAGAGTTTTTTGTCATTTCCTCTATTTCTTCATCATCTTGTTGAGCTTGAAGAATTTTTTCAGCTGACAGTACTTTTGGCATCTCAATTTGAGAAATCTGCTTTATCCTCGATAAGGCGTCAGGTACTATGTTGTCATCACCTTTCTAATAGACTATTTCCGTAGAGATTGTGATATATATATATATATATCTAATTGCCTTAGCTGTCTATCGGTAGCCTTATCAGAATTTCGTTGACATGCTCGTATGATAGGACGGTGTCCTGTTCTGATTACAAAAATTCTACCGTCAAGTATATGTTTAAAAAATTTTACTGATGCAAATATAGCTAATAGCTCCTGATCATAGATGCTATATCTTTTTTCTGTAGCCGGAAGTTTTCTAGAAAAGAAGCCGATGGGTTCCCAGACACTGTCATTCCTTTGTTCCAAGGCCGCTCCTATAGCTGTATTTGACGCGTCTGTGTTCAGTCTCAAGTCAGACTCTGGTGCAAGAAAATTGTTTAACCTGTCTTTTACCGCCGTTTCTTTAAAGAAACACTAACTTTAAAAAAATCCTTAAATTCACTGTTCATTTTTTTTAAAAAAGTATTAGCGCTTTTTGATACATTTGTTTGTTTATTATAAAACTGCATACATTTTTTTTAAAATTTTAACGTTTAACTTGGTTTAGCAATGTGTTAACCAGTTACATCTTTTTTAGCCCGTTTTAAAGCAATTTTTTCTAAATATAAATAAAATATGTATCCATATTATTGATGTTAAATCTTAAAATATATGTTTGAAATTATATAAAAATTACTATAAGTATTAGGTTTTTCAAATGTTTATCAGTTTTTTTATTGCATAAAGAAAGAAATCTATAAACACTGCAAATATTTTTTTAAAATTTTTCTGAGTATGCAGAACTTCTAATTTGTTGTCCAATAGCCTACCCCGTAAAAATGTTGTACATCGGGGCATGGATTCTTGTATCGGTAAAAGACAGGTTAATGTCGCTGCCGCTACGCTTTGTTTACACAGGCTAAAAGCGTTTTCAGATTCCGGTGTCCAAGGCACTGGTCTAGTATCATTTTTCTTTGAGTCCTTTAGAAACTCGTTTAAAGGTACTTGAACTTCTGCAAGATTCTGAATACAACGTCGATAGAAATTTATTAATCCAAGGAATCTACGTAGTTCAGCAATGGTGTCTGGTTTTGGGTACCTATAATTGCTTTAATTCGTTCCGCTGGAGGTTTGAACCCATTCCTGTTAATCGTATAGCCTAAGAATGTGAGTTCCATCTTACCTAAAACACATTTATTCAAGTTAATCGTGAGCCCATTGATCTGGAGTCTTTCAAATACGATTCTGAGATGTTGTCGATGTTCTTTTTCATCTTTTGACGCAATTAGTATGTCATCGATGTATACTATAACGTATATAAAGTTCAAATCTCTAAATATAATATAGAATCCATGAACCGCTGAAATGTTTGAGAGGCGTTCCTTAGACCAAATGGCATTACCAGAAATTCGTATAATCCTAAGGGTGTTGAGATAGCTGTTTTTGGAATATCTTCTGTGGCCATCGGAATTTGGTGATACGCTCGCGTTAAATCCAACGTTGAAAATATGTTTTTTCCATGAAGACCCATAAAAACGTCATGCGAGTGTCCGGTGGGATAACGATCTGGTATTGTTTTGGAATTTAATGCTCGAAAATCGCCACATAACCTCCATCCTCCGGTAGATTTTGATTGTAAGTGGATCGGACTAGACCAAGGGCTCTTGGACGATCGAATCATTCCTTGCTCCAGAAGATATTCTAATTCTTGTCGGAGGGCTTCGAATTTCTTTACTACTAACCTACAAGGTCGATGCGATACAGGGGTTCCCACTGTTTCAATATAATGTGAAACAGTATGATTTCTTAAATTTGCTTTTCCCACGAATGGTTTTGTTATTGCCACGAATTGTTCGAGCAACTCTGCATATCCTATATCATCGTTAACAGTAGATATGCTATGTATATCAGTTTTGCAGATATTCCCTTTAGATGAGATTTGAGTGACTGCATCTATTAAACATTGTTGTTTCAAATCTATGATGATGCCATGATGTGCGATAAAGTCTGCTCCAATAATCGGGGACTTTACTTCAGCTATTATGAATGGCCATCTGAACTGTCGACGCAAGCCTAAGTGTAGTGTAAGAACCTTTTCGCCGAATGTTCCTATTTCAGTAGTATTTGCTACATAAAGTTTAAATGGTTGTTTTTCTGTTTTATTTTTGATACATTCTTGTGGGATCACGGTTACTGCAGAGCCGGAATCTATAAGAAAATTGAGATGATTATTTCTGTCATAGATATATAAGCGGTTTTCAGCATTGTTGCTGTCCACGACCGCTTTTACGTGGAGGTTTAAAAGAGCAGGGAATAGTGCATCGCGTAGCATCCTTTCCGAATCTCGCATGATAATAACATATCCCTGACTGATTTGGCTGTGGAGTAGACGATCTCATACGTGAATTCGAACGACTAGTTCGATGATGTAGATTGCGGTTGCCGGTATTCTGGTTAATAATAGTATCTAGCTTAGAACATAACTTTTCCATTGACTGAGATAAGTAAGCCACGTTCTTTCCTAACGAGTTCATTCGTGAGTCTATAGACGCAATAGAATAGAAATTATCACCTGGTATAGTTGAGGTTGACATTATTCCTGGGCTGACACATGATTCAAGAATCCGGTTCGCCAGCTCCGCTAACTTTGTTAAGGATAAGTCTGTACTTCCCATCAACACTGCAAGTACGTTTGTCGGCATACATTGCATAAATCTGGTGTAAAGAAATCATCATGTATCATATCGCCTCCCAGCTCTCTCATTTCTCTCAACAGCTGATATAGTTTCCTATGATCTAATCGTAATTCGTTCAAAAGTTTTCTTATTTGCGTCTCTTTGGAATCGCTGAGGCGAAGAATTAATGTATCCTTTAAAGCTTGATACCTATTCTGCTCCGGAGGTCGGCGAAGAAAATCAGATATTTGCTGTACTGTTTCTGGATGCAGTGCTTCTAGTACAAAATTGTGTTTTCGCATTACATTTGTGATTTTTCTATTCGCAAGCGCAGCCTCAATTTGCGTGAACCACAGTTCTGGGAAATTTGTCCAAAATGCGGGTAATTTGACGAATTCCACATTTTGGACATTCGGTTCACCGTCGATAATTCTTGCTTTAGTTGGATCGCTGATATCGCCTTCTAAATTCTTTTCTGCCGTCCGTGGCGGACTATGCGAAACAGACATTTTTTCCTTTGTTAATTGCTATCCTCGTGTTAATCGTAGGGGTCACCAATTTTGTAGCTACTTGTATAAAATCAACTACAAAACTTAAGAAAAACGTTTTTTATTCAACTGAAGATAATACAATAATACAAAGATTTTTGTTTCTGTCATTCTCTTTTGACAGTTTGCTGACAGCCTACTCATACGCCATCTATCCGACGTATATGCTTTCCAGGGACGCTATAAAGTTTTTACTTCAGCGCCATCTATGTATCAAATAACGAAAACCGCAATCCAATTAGAATTCGTAATCGTAGTCGAGAGTACATATACGTAACATACAGTACTATTTATAATGATTCGATTTCGAAGTCCTTCCCGCATAGATCCTTAGTAAATCAAGTAGGCCGCCAATTTAGTGTAAATTTGATCATTGGAACTGAGGACACAAATCCATGTAGTAAGGAGGCATTAAAGGAATCCATTTCCAAATCAAGGCACGATGAAAACCCTTCATTCAACGACAAAATGGTACTAAATCGAGAGCTTAGAAAACGTCCTTCAGGATTACAGAATTGGTTTTCCTGAAGTAGTCTTTCCTTTTACTGTTAGTTATAACCGTGGTAACATGCTTATAAGTTCCCCCGATGCATTTCATACTCAGGGTAGGGTGATGCTTATCCTCCGGTGATGAGCCGTTTATTTTGAAAGTGGCATAAGTCACTTTTGTTGTATGTCGCGATCGCAATTTCCAGTTCCGGGAGATAAGAGCTTTCAAGGCCAGTATTATCGTTTTATAATACTACTCCGTGAGTGAGTCAAGGCCAAGTTCACATTAATGCAACCACAGCACTTTGCTTGGTAAGCCCGAAGCTTTAGTTTACTTTGGTTTAGTCAAGCTTTCGTTTTATTAACGGCTAAGGCCAAGTCAGCATCCGGAGCTTGGCAATTGGAATGGATCGTGGAGGCTAGCATTTAGTAGCGAGCTTCCAAACTCTAAAATCCATAGCGCGTGGCGATTGAAGTGTATTGTGGAAGCTAGCTTTCAATAGCAAGCTTCCAAACCATTAAAACGCTTGGTTTAAAATAACCAACGATCAGAATCCACACGCGGAAGATTTAAATTGAGAACGATTTTCTTCCGCGTATTGATTCTGCGAATATTACAATTTTTATATTGAGAAATAATGGAAATTGCGAAACACGGCATACTGACCCACTTTGGTTCGGTCGACGGGTGTGTCAACCGAGCCAAGGTGGAAAATAAAAAAGATTCCAACGGGAGTCTTGTAGTTAAATCCAAACGAAGAAGTCGTTCTTCAGAATCGCGTATCAAGTCGCGAGTTAGCTTTTAAAATAGTATTAATAAAAATAGTGTTAAGACGAAACAAAATCAAAGTGTAAATAAAGAAATCAACAGGAAGCATAACACCAGGCGTTTTATTCGTTGTACGGAGGACAACGAAAGAAAGAAGACCACCCCGAATATAAATACAACAAATTGGCAAAGCCGGTAGGATCCAACACTTCGAAATGAATTCAACTTCACAACATTAAGAAAAATGTATTTATACTCGTACATATGTTAATTGTAAACATTAGGAAAAATAAAAACCTATTAAACTATATAGCGTTCTTTTAATTAATGGCCGAGTCGTTGCAAGAACAAACATATTTATCCTTAGAAAAGAACCATAAGGATTTGAAAAGGCAAATGGAAGACTTTGCATCAAAACTTTGGAGCATCCTGTAAAGTACTGTTTCCAATAAGGAAAATGTAGAGTTAATCAAGAGTAGAATTCAAGCCCTAGGAGAAACATCAACTTTAGAAAAAGCAGACGCATTCATAGAGGAATTGCTAACATTCTTAAAAAATATAATAGAGTGTAAAAACCAAAGCATAAGGGACTATTCGTCAGAATTTAACGCATTAAAAAAGAAATACGATACTTATCTAAACGAAAAACATTTTCAAGAAAAGATAATAAAGACTTTGGAAGACGAGAACGAACACCTAAGGAAATTGCTGAATGACGAAGGGTTAACAGAAGAAACCTTAAATAAAACGTTAGAACTGGAATCAGCACAAAAGTCAAGGCGCATTCTTCATCTTCAGCATCTTTAGAAAAGGCGCATTCCAGAATCCGAGAATTAAAAGAGGAAAACAGACGGCTAAAACAGGAAATAGAGCTAGCGCACGAATAATCACTATACCATAAGGAGCCCACCCCAGCCGCAGCCAGTCAAAAGGAATATAATCCAATTTCATTTCCTACATATAAACAGCCAGCGGCAGATCACAGCAAGATGGGTATAGCAGAAATAGAGCAGTATTGTTCCATTGTTTGCGGAAGCGCAGTCACCAGATTTGAGAGGTGAAGTGTATAAGTTCATACAGGCGTGCGAGTTAGCTACAAATGAAGCAACTGAGGCAAATAAACCACTTTACATAGAATGCATCAAACAAAGATTATATGGAGACGCTTTTGATCTTGTAGGCTGACAACGTTTTAACAGCCTGGAAGAATTATACCTAATGATACGAAGAGCCTACCTACCCACAGCTTCATTAGACGTGACGTTGAGTGAACTCCAGAATTGCAGCCAATTGCACAATGAGGACATTAGGCAGTTCGCAAGACGTCTAAACGCGAAAAAAGCACAAGCATTGCAGATAATAAAAGACACCTATAAGGGAGAAGGTGACAG
>OX451346.1:32003680-32145054 GCA_949629155.1 Myopa testacea | reverse complement strand
AATCACAATCTAATTTTATAAGTTTATATTATTATATTAGGTCTACAAATAAGTTTCCGCGGTTTGTCAAAGATGGCCCCACCAGAAGGTTATGGAGAAATTGTCAAATGTAAAAAGTAATATCCCAAGTTTCGTCATCCGGCAACACCATAACCTTAAAGTACTAGTGATTCCATATCAGCATCACGTAATTTTTTTCCTGCAAAAATGTCAAGTTTTGTGCCGAATAAGCATCATTTGCGGGAACTTTTGATTTACTTCTTTAATTTGAAAAAATCTGCAGCTGAAGCGCATCGATTGCTTCTAGAAGCATATGGTGAAGCTGCTTTAAGTGAGAGAAGTTGTCAGGAATGGTTTCAAAAGTTTAAGAACGGTGAGTTTGACGTGAAGGACAAAGAACGCAGTGGAAGGCCGAAAGTGTATTATGAATTGCTCAAACCAAGCGAAACCATTACTGGAGCTCTCTATCGAACACAATTGATGAGATTGAGTCGGGCACTTAAGGAAAAACGCGCCCATTACTACTCCAGACACGACAAAATTATTCTTTTACACGATAATGCTTGCGGCGCCGGTAAAAACATACTTGGAAACACTCAACTGGGAAGTTTTACCACACCCGCCGTATTCAGCAGACTTAACCCCTTCTGATTATCACCTGTTCCGGTCGATGGCACATGGTCTGTCTGAGCAGCGCTTCACATCATATGAAGACACCAAAAATTGGGTAGATTTGTGGATAGCGTCCAAAGATGAAGAGTTTTTTCGACAGGGTATCCGAGTGTTGCCAGAAAGATGGGGAAAAGTAGTGGCAAATGATGGAAAATACTTTGAATAAAACGTAATGTACTGTTACTTCACAATAAATTCCTAACTTTTTATAAAAAACCGCGGAAACTTATTTGTAGACTGAATATAATAATATAAACTTATAAAATTAGATTGTGATTGGTCAGCGGATTCTGCTGATCCAATCAATATTACAATGTATATAAATTATTGTATATAAATATCGGCTGCACTATTTTCTGTCGCACTATCGACAGAATGCGTAGGCAGCGAAAAAAAAGCATTAACGCACACGCAGCCGAATTTAGCGCGGTCAACGCTCCAACAGGAAACGCTAGCGTTGCAATTTTTATGCGATGCGTGCACACTACCATTGATCAATTTGACTGTCGCTTATCAAGCTGTCATGGTGAGTAGTGTGGTACACTACAATTGTTTAGGCTCGAGGTCAATTGAAAACGTTAATTCGGATGTGACACACAAATCAATTAATTGATTTGCAACGAATTCAATACAATAACAATACACAAAAGTTGATACTTCAAATCACATTGCAAATAAACGCTTGAGCCGGAAAAATATGGGTGGTGTATGTATTTACATCACGCATATAATATAATAAATATATTCAAACCATTTCATGTATTTTTTTGATATTTTCCTCTGTAACCGCATCGGAGGGCCTGCGGCCACCACGAAACTTTCGAAACCAATATGTGACGGTGTAATCTGACGGAGCATTATAGCCCCATAATATTTATACAACTTTTCTTTTGTTTCCTTCGCCGTTTTGCCTCTCAAAAAATAATGTTTTATGAGTGAACGAAAATCGTTTGCTAAACACGTCAACGGACTTCAAGGCACCATAACCTTTTATAATTTTATCATAAGGAGGTTACATTTCACTCCACCTAGTAGTTTCTTGAATACAATAGAGCAATCAGTAACATTACATGTTTTTAATATAAATCAAATGGAAGAAATCATATTTCAGTTTCTCTACAAGTATTTATAATTTTTCTCCAAAAAATGTGCTGAAATTACGTGCTCTGCTTCTCTTGCATAACATTATACACACAGGCCAGTCGGGTTATCTGTTCAATGACAGATCAGAATTAGACCGATGTCTAACACACTTCTATCATTATTGCAACCAAGATAGAACGTACAGACTTCCAACAGCCAATTTTTGGTAAGTGTGGAGCTCGTTTGTGGAACTCATTGCGTTCACATGTTAGGGTGATTAGAAACAGAACTAGTTTCAAATCGGAGCTTCTTTCTTACTTCCTGTACTTAATCCACTGTGGCCAACATTCGGACATTCAGTAAATTTCACATACATACAGACATTTAGGCATCACATGTGTACGATTTCTGACAGCAAACGAAAAACGACGTGTAACCACGATGGTTTCAAGTGAAACGGTTTTAAATGCGTCTAGCCAGGTAATTCGGATCTTACCGTTTCTCAATGTTTGGGACCATCCCTGCAAAATGTAGCGGTTCAAAAAAATAGAAACACAACTTTTTCGAATACACATTATCGAATTTGCTTACTCGAACTTATTTATTTACCAACTGTAGTTCAAGTTTTGTATTTTATTTTTATACCCTACACCTTAAGGTTAAGGGTATATTCACTTTGTCATGCGATGTTCACGAAATGTGTAACGCATAAAAATAGAGACGATAGAAATATTGTTTCTTGTGGTGTGCAGGTTGGTATTGAAAATGGGCAAAATCGGTCCACGACCACGCTTATTTTTTATTAGAAATGTAATAACAACGCTCGTTTTTGACTTATGACAACAATTTCATTCCTGAGTATAGAGTAGCATTATCCGTCAATATGCTAAATATGGGCGTGATCCGCCTACTTTTAGGTTAAACAGGCAAAATATGGTTATATTGTTAAATATATTAGGTGTACAAATAAGTTATGGAGAAATTGTCAGATGTAAAACGTAATATCCCAAGTTTCGTCATCCGGCAACACCATAACCTTAAAGTACTAGGGATTCCGTATCAGCATCACGTAATTTTTTTCCTGCAAAAATGTCAAGTTTTGTGCCGAATAAGCATCATTTGCGGGAACTTTTGATTTACTTCTTTAATTTGAAAAAATCTGCAGCTGAGGCGCATCGATTGCTTCTAGAAGCATATGGTGAAGCTGCTTTAAGTGAGAGAAGTTGTCAGGAATGGTTTCATGGAAAAAAACTCATGCTGTGTATTTGGTGGGATCAGCTTGGTGTCGTGTATTATGAATTGCTCAAACCAAGAGAAACCATTACTGCAGCTCTCTACCGAACACAATTGATGAGATTGAGTCGGGCACTTAAGGAAAAACGCGCCCATTACTACTCCAGACACGACAAAATTATTCTTTTACACGATAATGCTCGTCCACATGTTGCGGCGCCGGTAAAAACATACTTGGAAGCTCTCAACTGGGAAGTTTTACCCCACCCGCTGTATTCACCAGACTTAGCACCTTCTGATTATCACCTGTTCCGGTCGATGGCACATGGTCTGTCTGAGCAGCGCTTCACATCATATGAAGACACAAAAAATTGGGTAGATTTGTGGATAGCGTCCAAAGATGAAGAATTTTTTCGACGGGGTATCCGAGTGTTGCCAGAAAGATGGGGAAAAGTAGTGGCAAATGATGGAAAATACTTTGAATAAAACGTAATGTACTGTTCCTTCACAATAAATTCCTAACTTTTTATAAAAAACCGCGGAAACTTATTTGTACACCTAATATAAACTTCCTGAATAAAACTTTAGAGAACAACTTGTTTTCCAAAAAAACATTATTACATCAAAACTGGGTGCGGTCCGCCCACTTTTACACTACTTAGACAGTACAGCTCTTGAAAACAAGTTTATTGATACGGAAAAAAGTTCAAATTTGAACACAATAATAAAACAACTAAGTTATTTTGTTTTGAAAAAGGTAATGACCACGCCTACTATTTATACAGAGGCGTAGCTAGGTCTCATGGAGCCCGGGACGGTTAATCAACTTGCAGCACCAAAAATTCCAAATCAATACTTGATTTCCACAACTGCCGCCCCCGACATTGTGCCCCCAGAGTGGACCGCCACCCCGTCCCACCCTAGCTTCGCCACTCTACTTATACCCGTCTGTGATTAAATGTGATTATAAGGTAGCTTTGCTTATAACCAATATTTCCTCTAGTTTCAGTTTAAATTTTTTCAAACCGTTTAGGTGTAGGGTATCTAAGATTCGGCCAGGCCGAATATAGCTTTCTTACTACATAAGATTTCTACATAAAGTAAAATTTTAAGTTTTAAAATAAAAACTTACTAATACTTTCTAAAGACTTTGACCTTAATAGACTTAGGAACATCTTATTCACTCGTAGTTAAACTCGGTAGTTATCTATAGAATTTATCAGACTGTTAAAAATCAGAGGAGGGCTACATTTGGCCTGGCCAAATCTTAAATAAACTACACGTGGAAATGGACGTACCGTGCCCACTTTTGGAAGAATACCAATTGGTTGGACCATGCTATACATGCTATACAATGCTATACAGTTTTGTTCATAAAGTTTGTATAGTTATCAATATACCCCATGGTAAAATTTGTGCATCCTACGTAAACCAAAAGTAAGCTGATTACGGATAATTTTACTCTATACCCAGAGATGTACAGCCTTATAAACTAAAACGACACGTAAACGCAAACGAAAACTGAAACTCAAACTCAACTAAGCCACACTCCTATAATGTAAGCCTTTCGAGCCGAGATTTGCGTGTACGTCTAAGTTTGCAGAGCGCCATTGTCTGCAGACAGAAAGGTGATGCCATATGTACAATATTTTAGGGAATTTTCTAGGGAATTTTCAAAAATCCAAAGATTTAGTCCATGAATTTGTGAGAATCACAGAGAAAGGTCGCGGTGGTGGTTTCGCAACAATCTAGCATTTATATGTTGATGTTTTTTGTGTTATTATTGTGGAAATTATTTGTGAATTAATTACGTTTATATTTTCACACAGAACTGTAATTAAATTGTATAATAATATTGAAATAATATATTCAGCAGAATATTGCAGCAACACGTGCATTCACCATGTTTTTTCACTATAAAATCACTTTTCACATAAACATTTATCTCTTTATAACTTTAATGCCTTTATAAACGATACTTTGCGTTTAACTTTATCGATTTAATACATACTTTCTCATTTTGTATGCAAAATACAAATTATAATAACGCACAATTGCACTAAACGCTAGCCTCTTTGCTTGCGTCTGTTTGAACATGTTTTTCTCTAGAAATTCGTCTTCCATTACACCCGTCACGTAAACATAAATCTGCAAAGCATGTGAAAATACTAACAACAAACTTTCTTAGCGCGTGGTGTATTTCATTCGTCATCTGTTATCCTCCGTCTGTCAAAACAACGAAAAACTACGAAAAGCACAAAACAAAACGGGTGTTAAACTGAAAAAGCGTTTATCGTTTATAAGGGCGGTAATCATGTTCTCATATGTAATATACCATTTTTAATAAAAAGTAGGCGTGGTCGTTGGCCGCTTTAGCCCATTTTAAATACTAACCCTTATGCAACAACATAGGATAGGGTTAAGAGGAAGGATTTGAATCTAAAAGTCTTTTCCGTCCAAACGAAATGATCTGGTATGGGATTTTTTTTTTAAAATGTAACTGTTTGCGCTGCTTAAAATATGAGGTTTGGTGTAAGAAATCATGTCCTAATTTTTCAGCTCAATCCGACGGTGCCTATCGTGCCTAGTGGGGCCCAAAGTTCCCCATATTATAAAAAAACATCTATTCAATCACGCATTTATAGTTATATTGAATAATGTGCTTCAAATATAAATTTAATTTATTAATGGTTTTGAAAGTTAATATAATGATAAAAAAAATGTATATATTTATTTGATTAATTTTATTGAGTTGATTAATTTATAAGAGAAGATTTGTTGTGAGAAGGATATAAATGACGATAGTGTTCAACAACTTGGAGCAAGTACAGCTTATCTTTCTCATCGTATGTTAGCGATTTATTGTAATCCGACATGAGTTTAATTGCTCTTTCTGCTACATCATTCACAACATTCAAATGTTGACAGACAGTTTTTCCAGCGCAATAATCATCCCTCTGTTGCCATTGAGAAGGTTCCGATTCTAAAAATTTTGGATCTATGTCTAATCGAGAAAAAAATTTCTTTGTCAGTGGAGAAACGAAATCTTATATATCTCTTGACGCGTAAGAGAAAATTTAATCCATATTGACAACATTCCTTTTCGAAATTTTTATTATTTCCGTGTATGTCATTGCCAAAGACTACAAGACTGGAAACTCCTCTTATTTCGTGAGAGAGCTCAAAAAAATGACCGTCCGCGTGTTCACATACAGTGTATGTGAATTTTATGCTAAGCTAAAACAGGCCATCTCAAAGCATGATATCTAACAAGGTAAATCGTTTTGCTTTGTTACCACACCGCCACAAAATGTTGGGGTGAGTTAGTGGCAGGGATACCAATGACACAGCTTTATTACTAATTATTTTTTTGGTTTTTAAGTAAACATTAATAGAAAAACTATTTTTCATTTATGAGTTCTCGAGGTTCTGACGAATTCTAAGCTGTTTAGAAATATTAAAAAGTAATGTACACTTATTTGTTTTTGTAATTCTTCATTTTTCTTTTATTTAAATTAAAATGTGTTAACACAAATAAATTTACTCTTCATTTATTTAAATTAAAATTAGTTAAACATAAACAAATTCTCAATTCATGCATTTAAAATTAAATTCATTTAAATTAAAGACCAAAATAACTAAAATCACAATTAACTAAATATTAAACCATTTCACACATTAATATTCAACAAAACATGTTGAATACGTTGGCATCGCTTTCGGCTAAAAATACGCATGGTAGGTTAAAAACAGCTGACTAAATTTGCGAAATGAACAATTTTTATGAATTTTAACTTCGTTTTATTTGCAAAATATTCAAGATTGTGCAACTATAAGACTTAAAAAAGGTTTCATGTACATTTCTAGAAGCGTGCCTTGGTTTTAAAACTATCTCCTGGGTCTGTTTTACGTATTTTAAAAATTATATTTCTGGCTTATTTCTATGAAGAAGAACAAGAGTTCATTCCTCTCTCAAAATATTTTGTAAACAAATTCCCGAACTGTCAAAATTCGTTCCCGAACTGTCAAAATTACATGCGTTTTGTTTTTGTAATCTACGACACCCAAGCCTGATTTCACCAATACATTTAAAGCGAAAAAAGAGTTTCCAGTCTTGTAGTCTTTGGTCATTGCCGATGTCGAGTTTTTGGACCATCATCTTTTTTATATCCAACGGCACGCTTTCATCAAAAAATGCAAGGCCAACAGTTTCTTCTGACAAATACCACAAATGGTTTCTTATTTTTTGCAATAATGTGGTCGGAACTTCTTTATCACAATAAGATACAACGTTTTGAATGAAATCAAGATCTAGTTTTGGCGCTTCTATAGCATTCACACATCGGAACCAATAATATATTTATGATAGTCAAAAATAAGCAAATGCTCCGAAGACTTTTCAATTCCGCTGCTGTCAATTAGAACTGTTCGCGAAATAGAAAAATTTTGTAACAATAAATGCACTTTGACATGAATCGTGCATGCGATGTTGCACCAGGCAAACGAAATTGTGAAAAATCTGGTACACGCTCCCCAATAAAATGGAGTTTTAACTGAAGCAACTCCGTTATCTGTATACAAAACGTCAGCTTCAAATCAGAGCAAATGATTTGGATGTATAAAAAATGTTTACAGACAATATGAAGTGCGTATATGAACTACCGTTGTTTTACTTACATTGTTAGTGGTACATTTTAAAGGTTTGATAATTATTTCGTTTGTTGATAAAAAAAAAAAAAATAAAATGCAAAATTTAAAACGATTCCACACGGACGGACAGTTGCACATGGTTTGTTATTGTAAGAGAAGCAAAAGAAGACAAATCGCGTCTTCTTATCTCTTCTTACGCATATTCGCTAGCATTGTTAGTGCAAAATAATAGAAACAAAGTCGATCTTCCGATCCCTTCATACTCATTAGAAAAGATCTTCGAACCCTTCACTCATTAGTAGATCATTCAATTCTGCTTTGCTACGAGCGCAGGAGCCCTGAATCATGAATGAAAGCATGCATACACGTCCGCTCAAAACGAACAACGATCACAGGCTACCAAAATAAAATCTGAGAGCGTAAGCAACGACGAAGTTAATGTCGGGAGCCAACGAAGACGTACGAAGTTAGAAAAACACGACTGGGAGCCAGCGTTCAGAAAATTTTACGAACCACTTTTTTGGCGATTTGAGCTATATATCTGTTATATGGTTAGTGGTACTACTTATCTTTCTCATCGTATGTTAGCGATTTATTGTAATCCGTGATGAGTTTAATTGCTCTTTCTGCTGCATTATTCACAACATTCAAATGTTGACAGACAGCTTTTCCAGCGCAATAATCATCCCTCTGTTGCCATTGAGAAGGTTCCGATTCTAAAAATTTTGGATCTATGGCTAATCGAGAAAAAAATTTCTTTGTCAGTGGAGAAACGAAATCTGATATATGTATCTCTTGACACGTAAGAGAAAATTTCATCCATATTGACAACATTCGAAATTTTTTCATTATTTCCGTGTATGTCATTGCCGATGTCGAGTTTTTGGACCATCATCTTTTTTATTTCCAACGGCACGCTTTAATTCACAAATGCAAGGCCAACAGTTTCTTCTGACAAATACCACAAATGGTTTCTTATTTTTAGCAATAATGCGGTCGGAACTTCTTTATCAAAATAAGTTACAACGTTTTGAATGAAATCAAGATCTAGTTTTGGCGCTTCTTTAGCATTCGCACATCGGAACCAATAAAGAACATATATGATAGTCAAAAATAAGCAAATGTTCCGAAGACTTATCAATTCCGCTGCTGTCAATTTGAACTGTTCGCGAAATAGAAATATTTTGTAACAATAAATGCACTTTGACATGAATCGTGCATGCGATGTTGCACCAGGCAAACGAAATTGTGAAAAATCTGGTACACGCTCCCCAATAAAATGGAGTTTTAACTGAAGCAACTCTTTATAATCTGCACGCACGTAATGGAATTTTAACGCATTTATACAAGAATTCTTCACATAATCTACGCGCGATATTGTTAAAATTCGTACCACTTCTTCGTCCAAAATTCCACTCTTGAACGTGCTAGCTTCAATGTGTTTCCAATACTTGGCAAATCTGTTGAAGAGAAGAACTTCTGTCACGGATGTTTTCCCAAAATTCATTTCAAATACAGATTTGACCAACAATTCACTTATATGGTGGCGACATGGAAGAAAAAGTAGCTTACAGACAATATGAAGTACGTGTATGAACTACCGTTGTTTTACTTACATTGTTAGTGGTACATTTTAAAGGTTTGATAATTATTTCGTTTGTTGAATAATTTTACATGAAATAAAATATTACTGTAAAACTCAGGTCGAAGAAATTTCACCTAAATAACATAAACGGAATTAAACAAACAATTAAACGACGAAGAAGCAAAGTAGTTGGCAAGCAGAGTAGAAGGTCGTCGTACATCGACGATAAGACAACCGATGTTTTTGATGTCCTTTTAATTAAATACATGCTTGAACATTTTAATATGAACTTCGAATTTTTTATTTCTTCCAATAATAAATAAATTTTAGTTAAAATCTTTCGTTCGTATCATACTAAAACATTAAATACCAAATACTTTAATCTATCTATACAATATATAATTTCTTAGTATGTCCGGATGTTTGTATGTATGTCCTATTCTTTCCGCAACTTTCTGAAGCCATCTGATGACATAGGAAGCTGAAATTTGGCATACTTAAAGTACTTTCTCTGCGGAAGATCGTAACGAAGCCAGATTTTTGATTTTCGGTCTATGGGACCGGCTTTTCAACTAGTATAACTTAAAGATCCGATTGAATAGATGTTTTTTTATAATATGGGTAACTTTGGGCCTCACTAGGCACCGTCGGATTGAGCTGAAAAATTAGGACATGATTTCTTACACCAAACCTCATATTTTAAGCAGCGCAAGCAATCAAATTTTAAAAAAAAAATTATTTCGACCAGTCTAGTGTTTACTTGTTCAATTTCAATTTATTAAATTTATAATTGCACACTAAGACATGAGTCTTTAATAGTGCTCCACGAAATAAAATACAAACATGAAACAAAAAAAAAAATTAAATAATAAAAATAAAAATAACACATAATCAGAATAATAAATTACTTAAAACTAAGAACAACAATTCATATAAATTAAATTTGGTAACAAACATAGTAATTGCTTATAATAACAACATAAAAGCATAAGATAAACACATATATGCTAACATTTTTCGTTATTAAAGTTAAAACTTAAAGATAGAATAGAGTCTAGTGAAAATTTTTAAAATAAAAAGAAGACAGGAATATAGATTATACAATAGATTCGAACACATATTTAACTATTAGAAAAATACACAACAATTGCTTGCTTGAAACGGACGGTCAACGAAATCCGTCGCAAATGCAACGGTAGCGAATTCCAGAGTCTGATGGTGCTAATGAAAAAGAACCTGCTACTATTGAGGAAGTTGTACCTCGGAACAATAAAACTTAAAGCTCTTGCAGACCGAAGATATCTAAGCTTCTCATATAAGTACTGGGGGTTCTGGGTATGGACAAGCTTATGTAAAAACATAATGTTTTGGATACTTTGATATTCCGGTAATCCACACCCTAGAATACCTTTGCTTACAAGCGAAATATGCTCGAAACGTCGGACAGCATAAACGTACCTAGCAGCATTGTTAAATACTACAAGAAGCTTATGCTGAGATTGGGAATCGAGATGGCTGTACACAATACCCAGAAACGTTACATGAGGCATAATCAACTGTTTGACGAGTCTGCGTCTGGTCTCAAGAGGAGTGTAGTTGGCAGACGACCGCAAGCATCGCAAAACCCCATAAATTTTCCCAACAGTAGCATTAATATGGTCCGTATATGTAAATTTGGAGTTGAGTATGAATCCAAGATTTTTTACCTTGCTTACAAACTCCAACTGAGTAGCGCCAATTATCAAAGGCGGGATGTAATCAAAACAAGAATTCCTTCCTATAATAGGAAGTACTTTTGATTTGGTAGGATTAATGCATAGCAGATTGGAAGCAGCCCAAGTGTTAAGTGAGGACAAATCACAATTGAGTCTACAGCACAAATCTTCAACAAAACTAATAGGACTGAATAAATAGATCTGTATATTATCAGCGTAAGCATGTTGCCGGTACTGTACTATCGACCAACTCTCCGGTAGTTTCTCCGACACAACAAAACTAAAAATGAAAGAAAAATAAAGCTAATAAATCATCTCAGTTCAATTCCGGATGCACCAGCTGATCGAAACACAAGAGAAGAGCCGATTTCAGCCGTTCAGTCTAATTATGCGACTAGGAATTTGGAATCCAATGAGAATGCGACTCCACCTTCTTCAATGCATGAACTATATTGTGACGTGGTCACATCTATTTCTTATGGTGCTGTGGTTGATATTGTACGTCATACAGGTGCTAGATCTAAGCACTAACCACATAACAGATAGATAGCTCAAATCGACAAAAAGTGGTTCGAAAAATTTTCTGAACGCTGGCTCCCAGTCGTATTTTTCTAACTTCGTACAGCTTCGTTGGCTACCGACATGAACTTCGTCGTTGCTTACGCTCTCAGATTTTTTTTTTTTTGCAGCCTGTGATCATTGCTCGATTTGAGCGGACGTGTGTATGTACGCATGCTTTCGTTCATGGTTGTTTCTTTTATTTTACACTAACAATGCAAGCGAATATGCGTAAGAAGAGTTAATCGCTCTAGCATTCGTATGCCATATAAAGTGTGAAAGAAAGAATCGATCAATTTGTAGTGTACAAGGCGCGATGAGGAGAACGGTGCGATCGTCTTATTTTGCTTCTCTTACAATAACAAACCATGTGCCGTCCGTCCGTCTACGTTTGTTTTCAATTTTGCATTTTATTTTTTTTTTTTTTAAGAAATTTAGCTTTTCGTAACTTTGTTCTGCTTCTTGTACGATGCCCAAGCTTTGTAAAGCCCTGGCACGATTTACGTTCCGAGCATAGCGTGCTGTTGAACAATTTGTATAGGCAGAGATCTGCTTTAGTCAGCATATCAATTCACTATACACGTTATTCCAGTAACACTAGAAAGTTAATGGAATTTAAATTTAGCTTAAAAATGGAAAGTAATAAGATATCAAATGTAATGATTCTAGAAGAAGTGGAGCCGGAATTTAAAAAATTAAATTGAAAATTAAATAATTTTGTTGAAAAAATAAACATCCTGCTTCGATCTAGGATTCATTCAATCTAAGATTTTAAAATTTTCAGTTTTTTTAAACTCTTTTTTGCGTAAGTTTTCCGTCAACCAAGTACTATTTTTCCGGATAAGCACTAACAAAAAGTAATTTCAAATTTGCTTTCTATGCTCAAAACAACCGTGTTTTTCTGAAAATCAATCCACAAAATTTTGTAATTTATTTGTTTTTGAAACACATTTTGATATCTCATTACTTTCCATATTTAAGCTAAATTTAAATTCCATTAACTTTCTAGTGTTACTGGTATAACGTGTATAGTGAATTGATATGCCGACTAAAGTAGTCTTCTGCCTATACAAATTTTTCAATAGCACGCTATGCTCGGAATGTAGATCGTGCCAGCGCTTTACAAAGCATGGGCATCGTACAAGAAGCAGAACAAAGTTACGAAAAGCAAAATTTCTTCAAAAAAAAAAAAATAAAATGCAAAATTGAAAACAAACGCAGGCGGACGGACGGCACGTGGTTTGTTATTGTAAGAGAAGCAAAAGAAGACGATCGCACCGTTCTCCTCATCGCCCCTTGTACATTACAAATTTATCGAAACTTATAATCTTGTTGAAAAAAAGGCTCAATAAATTTCAATTTCAATTCAATGAGTTGAAATAAATTTCATCAGTCCTCTAAGGAACATCAAAAAACCTATCCATATGCATATCTAACGGCATTATTGAACGCAATACGAAGCTTATACTCAGTATCACAACTTAGTTTACTACACACACAACAAAAATAGAACATGCGAGGTCATGTAAGTGGCTTAAGGGCATGAAGTTATTTTTCGGCAAACATAATGTCCAGCGGAGTTAACAATTTCAAATTTGATTAAAAAATTTGGTAAAATTGGATCTGTTTACGATAAAGCCAAGTCAGGCAGAACAGTTCGGTCGAATAAAACATTAATATTCCTGTTAAACGAAATGCCACTTGGTCGCATTCAGAATGTCCTATTAGTATATTTGTCCTAATATCTCGCTTAGACACCAATCTGTAAACTTCTTATATTTTGAATTTAAATATGTTTGTATACGTTTTAAAAGTGGATCTATATTTATCTCTAATATCATTTCGTACATTAGAATAAGCTCTCCTTGTTCTACGTATTTTATATGTTATTGCCATCTTTTTGCTAATCGAACTGCATTCCGTTTGTATAGCTAGTATGACGGTTAACGCCAAGGTGAATAACTGAAATTTTCTCTCCAATTAACTGTTCCAACATATCAACCACCTGGAAGTTGTTAACGCCAAAAATCAGATCATGATCAGAAGTAAACGAAAATGAAACAAAAACAGACACAAACTTATTATAAGACGTGAGTAAAACATAAATTAGACTAGGAACTGAATTAAGTTCAAAATGCGTTCGATATTTAGAATTAGTTATTTATTTATTTATTTGTTCTCCAAGTTGTACAAAGAAGGTCAATTTGACCTTATTAATCGTACTTAGTTCATAACAAAGGTCAGCCATACAGTGGTTTGTGTGTTATAACTATACATTTTGCTTATGAAAATTTACGTGCTTGGCAATATACTAAAATTACAATACATAAATCACCCTGTCACTCCCTATATTTTTGCTCTCCGCCCTAATGTCAATACCACCCTCATCACCTCATTCCAACACTGCAGCGTCCGTCATCTCCACCAAGCATTCATCCAAGGCTTATTTGCAAATAGGAGAAGCGAAAACATTTACACAAGTAATATTTTGGGTAGAAACTCTAGCAACAGCCGATCTAGCATCTAAGGCTCATCGGACTTCATGTCGTAAAAAGGGAAAGCAAAGAACTATTTACTTAATTTACGCTGAAGAGGCGATAGCGGTGGACGCTAAGTGACAAGCGAAGCTAAACTCCTGAAGGACTCCTCCTTGAATCTCGAAGGCCCCATATTTTCGTTTATTGAATTTGGCCGGCCATTCCACAGCCTAATAGCCCTCACCATGAAGGATCTTTCCATTATCAGGGAGGTATTATGACATTCGATACTCGCTCAGAACGTCCAAATTCGAGCTTGCTGTATAAGTAAGCCGGTTCGCGACATCTCATCACCTTATACATCATCAGCACAACCCTGTGTTTATATAGCGTTGTTAGGTCTGTACTAATCACCCTCCTAACAAGGTGCGAAACGCTATCCCTTCTTTTGAGGGAATAGACAAACCTCGCTGCGGCCCGGAGCAAACATTTAACCGGTGCAAGCAACCCGCGCTGCAACCGCTGAAGACCTCGCAGCAATAAAGCAGATGAGGCAGCACCAATGCAGCCTCCTAAGGCAAAGGAAAACACGGCTGCATACCTGAGCAACATGCCTGTCCCACGACAATGTGTCGCTAATTGTCAATCCCAAGTTCTTGACTTTATCAACAAAAGGCACTACTAGGCCGTTGTGATAGATCGGCCGACATATGTACATACCCTGAGGAACCGCTATGTAATACCAAAGAATATACATAGAAGAATATACAAAGAATTATATAGAAGGCGCATCTGAACACAAAAATTGAAATTTTTAGTTGTGGTTTTCATGGAACGGGGGGAAATCTGATAAGAGGCAAGAGAGTGGTGCTTACTCTCATTTTTCTGGTTTATCTCACTCACTCGAAACATGTGTTCTTGCATAGAAACAACAACGGTTTTGAGCTTACTCTCATTGCTCACTTTGTTCTCTGCTTTGTACTGTGATAAGTTTTTTTTTTGCTTCTTGGTTTTCGTTTGTGTTTCTTGTTATTATTTCGTACGCTGCTGAAGCAATCAGTCGAAATGAATACAAAGGGAAGCAAGACGAAAAATTGCGCAAAGTCTGGAATAAAATGCTGTATCGACGGTTGTCAAAAATCTAGACGATACTGTGAAAACTTGAAAATGTTCAAATTTCCCAGTGTTGATTCGATTTTTGGACAAATTTGGCGGAAAAAATGTAATGTCCCTTACCCTTGTTTTAACCATAAAATTGAAATATTGAATTTTGTACTTTTAGTTCTTTTGAGAAAGCATTGCATGTGGGCTGCAGAAAAACAAAGTTCAAAGCATCGAAAATTAAAAATTATTGCAGGCCATTAATAATCTTCTCTCCAAACTCCTCTACTGACCAACTGGCTATGCATACGTTTGCTGTTCATATCACCAAATCCATCCAATCTGTCTAGCCAAACTTCCTGCCACGCCTTTCTGCCTTCTCTTCCTCCTTACCCTTCACCACACAAAAAATTTCAAGCAATGAGTGAAGTACCTCCCGAGATTAGCGGGCATTTACATTTTATTTATATAGGTAGCGAATTTATGGACCCATTATGCCGGCAAAATATGTATTTTACCAAGGCAACACGCTACGCTCGCAAAGTTAACACTTTACAAAGCTTGGACACCGAGCATCGTAGTTGAAAATCATCAAAATCTCAAAAAATGCTGAAACACATTCAATGCATGAAAATAAATACACACAAACATGCCAAACACTGCATACATACAAATTGACAATATGTATATTGCCGGACGAGTAACTTTGGCTGACTCAGTTTCTTGTTATTCTTACTCTCTATTTTAACCCAAAGTGAGAACAACCAACATCAACAAAGAGAGCGGGTTTTGTCGCTGGAACCCGCCATACAAAATTTTTGCTTATATATATTATGGAATGGATTGTGGAAGCTAGCGTTCAATAGCTAGCTTCCAAACCATAAAAACCACAGCGTATTTGAATGGATTGTGGAAGCTAGCTTTTAGTAGCAAGCTTCCAAACCATAAAAACGCTTGACTTGAAAGATCAAACGATCAGAATCCACACGCGGAAGAATTAAATTGAGAACGATTTTCTTCCGCGTATTGATTCTGCGAATTTTACAATTTTAATATTGCGAAATAATGGAAATTGCGAAACACGGCATACTGACCCACTTTGGTTCGGTCGACGGGTGTGTCAACCGAGCCAAGGTGGAAAATAGAAAAGATTCCATCGAGAGTCTTGTAGTTAAATCCAAACGAAGAAGTCGTTCATCAGAATCGCGTATCAAGTCGCGAGTTAGCTTTTAAAATAGTAGTAATAAAAATAGTGTTAAGAGAAAAACAAAATCAAAGTGTAAATAAAGAAATCAACAGGAAGCATAACACCAGGCGTTTTATTCGTTGTACGGAGGACAACGAAAGTAAGAAGACCACCCCGAATATAAATACAACAAATTGGCGCAGCCGGATTTTCGATCCGAGGATCGCTCGAATTAAGGAATAAGTAAGTAGAATAAAGTACCAAAAAGTGAAATAACAACCTTGTAGCAGTTAATTGAAAAACTGCAGTGAGCAAGTTATAGATGAAAAGGAAAGTTATAAATTAAAAGTTAGTTAAAGTTAAAAGTTAAAAGCAAATCCAGTTTTAAAAGAAAGTTTAAAAAGGTAAACTGGTAAAAAAGAGAAATGATAATTTCGTTAATAAATAAACCGCAAAAGTGAAAAATAATTTGGTGATGAATTTGGCATGAAGTTGTAAAACGAAAGAAAAAGCGAAATAAGGAAATTAGTAGCTCAGTAAAAGAAACAAAAAATTTGAAAAGAATACTAATAGAATTAAAAATAGTTTAATTCTTTTAATACATTTAAATACATTATATTATTATATTATATAAATCATAAAATAACTTTCAGCTAAAAATTCATCGGGTTTCATCAAAAGGATGCCAGCGTAAAGCACGGCAAACTTGTCTCCTTGTCCTAGGCATTAGCCGGACAAAAATCTTTACTGAGGTCGACCCTTTTCACTCGGGAAGCTATTTTATAGGTTTAAGAATTTCGCTAGTAGAGATTAAAAGAATTGTTTTTTTTTATTGAGGGAAATTTAAACGATTTTGAAACAAACAAATTCAAATTTAAGCAATGAAAGAATTGATAATGTGCTAGATTTTAAGACAAAATTCAACTTAAACCAAATAATGGAAAGAAAATAAACAACCTTATAAATCGACATAAATGGGAAGTCGATTAGTGAAAGTAAGGAATTTTTAAGTTGTTAATTTACGTTATTGAATACTGTGAGTAACAAATTAGCGAAGATCAGGAGTACTTTATTAACTTAAATAAATTCTATTTGACGTGATAAAGTATAATCGATAAACGCAATTAGTTGAAAACAGGAATTCATTAAAACAAAAACAAAACGCGTAGAGTAAAGTTGTATAGTTTCGAGTGTGTCTTAGGCGTTTGAGTTCAAATTACACACGTTAAACAAATTTTAACGATTCATTTGATTTCGGAGCCGCACATTTTTCGGGTGTGTCTTAGACTTTTGTCATCAAATTTGTATTTGATTTCAAAGTCGCACAGTTTAATTTGCTTAATCGATAATTAATTTCATCAGTTCGTCGGAAATTTTTGAAAGTTTGAAAATTTTTTTGGGTGACTTTAAAAACCCATTATTAGAAGTTAAACGTTTAAAGTAATGCGCTTAGAGACTTCATATTGGTTGGAGAATCAAAGCAAAATTAGATTGGTTGTTTAAATGACAAGCAATTACAATTGCTTGCTTATAAAAACAATCAAAGGTAGCAAACAATTAACGAAGAAATAACTCAATTGAGTTCACTAGGTTAATCGTCCGAATTCGAGATTGCAAACGTTGCAGTTTTGTTGGCCGCTTAAAAATAGAGGCAGGTCGTTCGTTCCTTTCGGTGAGGTCTTAAATTACCTCAGCGAAGTCACAAAAATTTTGACGCTTCGGCTCTGCTTGAAACAAAGCAGAACAGCGCAGTCAAGAAAATTTTGACGCTTCGTCTCTGCTTGAAACAAAGTAGAACAGCGCAGTCACGAAAATTTTGACGCTTCATTTCTGCTTGAAACAAAGCAGCAGCGGACGTCAGCGTACAGACAAATAAACAGATGTACAGCGAATGTTTACTGCACGCTCGGTAAACGAAGCGAGCAAGAATTCTAAGCCGGTTAAGGAAGTTGAATCTTCATAATAAAAGTTTTAATTACCTCTCATTCAAAAGTACTAAGACTAGTAAAAAAAAAAAAAAAAAAAATTAAACGATGGAACATTAAGTAGCGGCGCTAAGTAGTCGTTGTACAACATTTTTAACCCAACACTTTAAAATAAGTTTAACGTCAAATAAAACCCTATTAAACTGTATGTCGTTCGTTTAATTAATGGCCGAGTCGTTGCAGGAGCAAGCATATTTAGCCTTAGAAAAGAACCATAAGGATTTGAAAAGCCAAATAGAAGACTTTGCATCAAAACTTTGGAGCATCCTGAAAAGCACTGTTTCCTATAAGGAAAATTTAGAGTTAATCAAGACTAGAATTCAAGCACTAGGAGAAACATCAACGTTAGAAAAAGCAGTCGCATTCATAGAGGAATTGCTAACATTTTTTAAAAATATAATAGAAAGTAAAAACCAAAGCATAAGAGACTATTCGTCAGAATTTAACGAGATAAAAAATAAGTTCGACACTTATGTAAAGGAAAGACAGTTTCAGGAAAACATACTAAAGACCTTAGAAGACGAGAACGAACAACTAAGGAAATTATTAGAGAAGAAGGGTTTAACAGAGGAAACATTAAATAAAACGCTAGAACAGGAAACAGCACAAAAATCAAGAGAGGACTGTGCATCCATAGAGAAGGCGCATGCTAGAATACAAGAACTTAAAGAGGAAAATAGACGCCTACAACAGGAAATAGAGCTAGCGCACGAACAATCACTATACCATAAGGAACCTACCCCAGCCATACCCAGTCCAAGGGAATATAATTCAGTTTCATTTCCTATATTTAAACCATTAGTGGCAACACAAATCAAAATGGGTATAGGAGAGATAGCTAAAATTACAAATAAGCTGGTACCGCTCGTTTCTGGAACACATTCGCCAGACTTACGCAGCGAAGTGTATAATTTTATACACGGGTGCGAATTAGCCGCAAGAGATGTAGGTGCGGAAACATTCAGGACTACATAGACTGCATTAAGCAGAGGTTACATGGGGATGCCTATGATTTAGTGAGGTCACAACGCTTCAATACCCTCGAGGAATTCTACCTCACAATAAAAAATGCATATTTACCAACGGTATCCTTAGACTCAGTGATAATAGGTATCCAATGTTGTAGCCAGCTACTTAACGAAGATATACGACAGTTTGCAAGACGCCTAACCACCCTACGAACACAGGCAGTAGAGTTAGTGCGAACGAAATATAATGGAAACGGTGATATGGCACTTTTGAGTATGGTGGAAGGAGCCGTAGAGAAATCCTTTAAAACAGGATTGAAGAACGCTGCATTGAGAATTTATATGCTCAATGTTACGAAGAAAAACCTCGAACAAATGGTAGAATTAGCCATAGAGGCACTCGAAACCATAGAAAACAGTAGTCTCCTCCACACAGACCCCTTAAACATTAATATGAATGCACCGCGTACTGCCACCATGCCGTATAAACAACAAGAGCAAACTCAACAGGGAAGTCAGGGCATAGCTTCAGGAAAAAAAATTGCCAGGCAACCAACTTCGGTACAAAATACTACACAAGGAGCGGCGAATAAAATAATTTGCTCATTTTGTACCAAGCGAGGTCATACCAGAGACCATTGTTTGACTCGCAAGAACACGCCATATTGTCAGAAGTGTTTAAAATATGGACACGAGACAAATTGGAGGTGTGACAACAAGGTCAACAACAACAGCGGGTACAGCAACAAAATTCAAAGGACTAACAACCAAAGTCAGGGAAATCAGCAATGGAACCGACCTCATCAGAATTGGCAGTCAAACCAAGTCCAACAAAACTGGCAGACAAACCGACCACAGCAGAATTGGCCTCAAAACCCATTCCAGCAGAACGGGAACCAAAAACGGGCAATGAACCCTAACCCAACTACACTTAACGGATTGCAGAGGAATCAACCGAACAGAGCAAACCAAACGTTATGTCATTTGTGTAATAGACCAGGACATATGATAAAAAATTGCGAGGCAAAAAAGAATTGGGAATCGTTACAAAGTAATAATCCGGGAAACTGCCAAGGGCCCAGAATAGGCCAATAATCTGGGGACCCAAAAATATTAGTAACTTAAGACCAAATGAAGGAGTAACAGTAATTCATACATCCGAACCGGTTGTGGATACGTTACCAACTTTAACAAGTAAAGTGGTAACCGTAAGTCCGACATCGGAAGCGATTGTTGAAACGTTACCAACTTCAAGAGACTTAAAAATTAATATCAAGTTAAGGAAGACGGATAATAATGAATGTAACGGAGAGAAATCATACGTTGAGAGAAGCAGTTGATTCAGAAATGCCAATTATGTTAGGAAAAACCCAAAAGCTAAATCCAAAAATACCGTGCTCAATAAATAAGTTAGCAAGTAACAATAAAAATATAAATGTAGAAACAGGGGTATTAACTGCACACAAACCCAGCTAAATGACGTGTTCATCGAATTACCTTGGGAAGAGGCGAATAATGGAAAACTCATTTTACTGGTAGATACAGGGGCAGATACAAGCCTGATAAAGAAGTGTGCGATAAAAGATAGCACAATAATAGACAAGTCGAATAGAAAAGACTTAAGCGGAGCATTTGGAGGTTGTGTGACCACAGAAGGATCAACAACTATATGTCATAATGAGGTACAGTCCTTACGTGTAAAGCTACACGTTGTGTCACTTAAACAAGGAGTACCAGCAGACGGCATATTAGGAAGAGATAATTTGTGGAACAACTCCATTATAAATACAATGGAAAAGATTTTAACACTCTTCAATGAAAAGAAAGAGGTTATTTTAGAATTGCCGATAAAAACTATCGAGCAGATAGAGGAGGAAAGCAAACAACAGTACATACCAGTTGATGCAAGAACAATTACGATAGTACAATTAAAACTTCGTACAAAATTTAAGAATGTGGTAATTCATAAAGAAGAAATAGATCCAGGAATCTACATAGGAGATACATTAGTAAATGTAAAGGATAACACAGTTTATGCTCCCATATTAAATACGACAGAATATGATTACGAAATAAATAGCGAATTTAAACCAAAATTCACAAATCTCGCCGAGTACACAATACAAAGTACAAAGTCAATTAATAGTATAGGCAAGATAGATGCCAAAAGAAGAATGAATGAATTACTCAATGAAATTGAGTTAGATGAAAATTTAAATACGGAAGAAAAGAATTCAATAGAGGAAATAGTAAAATCTTTTCATGACGTCTTCCTATTAGACGGAGACGAACTTTCATTTACAAGTGTATTGAAACACGAAATTCCAACAGGCGCGGATCAGCCGCCCATAAATAGAAAACAATACAGATTACCTCAAATACATAGGGAGGAAATAAATAAACAAGTGAACAAACTTTTAGATGATGGCATAATCACACATAGCACATCACCGTGGAACTCACCGTTACTTTTAGTGCCCGCGAAAAGTGGCAAGGACGGCGAGAAAAAATTGAGACTCGTAATAGATTACAGAAAATTAAATGAAGCTACAATCAAACAAGTTTTTCCAATTCCGCGCATCGACGAAATTTTAGAGCAATTAGGCCATAGCAGATATTTTACAACGCTAGATTTGGCAAGTGGATATCACCAAGTTTTAGTCGATGAAAGCGACAAGGAAAAAACAGCATTTAGTACAGGACTAGGGCATTTCGAATTCAATCGAATGCCATTTGAGCTAACAGGTGCCCCAGCAACATTCCAAAGGATAATGAATCATATCCTAACAGGTCTACAAGGGATAGACTGTTTTGTTTATTTAGATGACATAGTTATATATGGTAGAAATCTGAAACAACACGAGCAGAGGTTATGTTCAGTATTACAGAAATTACGCGAACATAATTTAAAACTGAATACAAAGAAATGCAAATTTCTGAGAAAGGAAATAGTTTATTTAGGGCACAAATGCTCGGAAAATGGTGCTTTACCAGACCCCTACAAGGTAGAATGTGTGAAGAACATAGGAGTACCGAGAAACAGAAAAGAGGTACAAGCATTTCTTGGACTAATAAATTACTACAGGAAATTTAATGAAAACACAGCTAAGATAGCGCTGCCAATTAACAAATTACTACGGAAGGACGCAAAATTTATCTGGACAGAAGGCTGCCAGCAAGCATTTGAACGATTAAAAGAAGCAGTCATGTCACCGCCAGTGTTGGCATATCCAGATTTTTCAAAAGAATTTCTGTTAACGATCGACGCAAGTAACGAAGCGTTAGGCGCAGTACTTTCGCAAGGAGAATTAGGCGAAGATAGACCAATAGCTTTCGCTAGCCGAGCGCTGAGCGACACAGAAAAGAGATATTCAACAATAGAGAAGGAATTCTTAGCGATAGTTTGGGCAACAAAGAACTTTAGAGCATATCTCCTAGGCAGACATTTCAAAATTTTTACTGACCACCAGCCATGAAGGGAATAGCCAATTTAAAGGACCAAACTTCAAGACTGGCAAGATTTAGGCATAAATTATCGGAATACGACTTCGAAATTCTATATAAGCCAGGAGAGAAAAATTTAAATGCAGATGCGCTAAGTAGAATTCCTCAGGAGAAACACAAAACAATAGGAGCCGTACAAACACGGTCAAAAGCAAAAACAGGTAACCAAGACCAACAACAAGGAACACCCATAGAAATAGATAAAGATGATGAGGAACCAGGAAACGGAACAAATAACACAGGAGCATTGCTGTCCGACCCGAAACAAATAGAAACAGTGATTAAAGACTTTCACAATTCACCACTGGGAGGACATCAGGGTGCAGTGAAAACGTATTTGAGAATCCGGAAACAATTTAGATGGCCAGGAATGCAAAAACAAATAAAAGAATTCATCAAAAACTGTCCGAAGTGCCAAGCTAATAAAAGCTCAAAATTGACGAAAATGCCCATGGTGTTAACAGATACACCAATGCCGCCATTCGACAAAGTTTACATGGATATAGTAGGTATTCTACCAGAAACTGTATCCGGTAACAAATATATTTTAACATTCCAAGATGATTTTTCAAAATTTATGGCATGTACAGCTATCCCAGACGCGGAAGCAAGTACTGTCGCCAGAGCTTTCTACGATGAAGTAATCACGCTTTACGGAATCCCTCGAATTCTAATTACTGATAACGGAACTAATTTCATTTCGAAATTGTTCTCAGATACTTGCAAATTGTTAGGGATTAAAAAATTGCATATTACGCCTTACCATCCGCAAGCTAATGGCTCATTAAAGAGAAGCCACAGGCCTTTAGCAGAATATTTGCGTAGCTTTGCGAAAGAAGACGGGTCGAATTGGGATCAATGGTTAACTGCAGCCATGCATGTTCATAACCACACACCCCACATTACGACCAAGCAAACACCATTCCGTACTTTATTTGGTTTCGATACAGAAATGCCGACTAACTTAAAAAGGAATTGTAGTCCGGTATATAATGCCGAAGACCCAAATAAAGTATTAAAATTCCAAATACAAAGAGCTCACGAAATAGTGAGGAAAAATCAGGACATGGCTAAACAAATAGCCAAAAATCAGTACGATAATAAGTTAAATTTAGTAGAATTTAAAGTAGGAGATAGTGTATTAATTAAGAACCAGACTAGGAAAAATAAGTTTTCTCCAATATGGATAGGGCCGTATAAAGTAGTAAAGATTAAAAGCCCAATTACTACTGTTTTAAATATTAAGGGTAGGGAAAAGCCATTCCACAATAACTTACTTAAGTTATATAATAGCAATTAAGGGGAAAATAGGATTAACTAGATAATTATGTAAGTAATCTTTAAAAGCCCTTAAACAAGGAAAATTTTATAGGAATAATAAGAAATTAAAGTAAATTAATCAAAATAGGCACCTTATTAGAATTAGGATAGGATAAATATATATAAAATAGGATTGATAATATTTAGTATAGGATAGTAGGAAACTAACATTATTTTAATTTTACTACTAATAATTTTAATTTAACTTCAGTCTTAAGGCTGGATAACGAATGAAATATTGAAAAAATTCAACAAGAAAGTAAATAGATCAGAATAGCGTTTCAGTAAGCAACAACTTGTTTATTTAAGCGTAAAAATATAAGAAAAAGAAAACTCATAATAAAGTAAATTCATAGTTAATATTTGAGTTATTTCTTTTGTAAATGTTGAATAGAAATTTTTAGCTTGTATTAAGTTTAATTGGTAATATACGGTACATGAAAAGTAGCTGTTTCGTTTTAAACAGTCATGACTATTGCATTTGCATTTATTATAGGAATAAATGCACATGAAATCTATGCATAAAGAGTTAGTTTATGCATAACCATAATATACACATCATAAATACATCTAGTTGCAATCGTTGCAATAGAAAATGTAATATAAATAAATCTAAAATAAGAAAGATTTTTGTTTCTTATAAATATTCTACAAATATATAAACAAATAATATATTACCAATATATAAACATATCATATAAAATGTAGTACATAAATATTCAATGTAAAATATTAGCGAATTCGCGGTAACAACAAACAAAACAAAAGCTAAAAATTGAACGGTTAACGCAAGCACTGCAACAAAGCAGGAGTAGAAGTAGAGCAACTGAACACGAGCAGAATGCAGTGTCAGCTTAAGCAATTAATGAAAAAAAAGCAAAAACAAAAGTAAATCACTTTTAACAAAAGCCAAAAATAAAACAAAGAAATAATGAAAGCGTTGTTATACACGTACATATATGCAAGATTTAAAGTTCATTTACAAATAATAATGTACACAATATAAAAATAATTTAAAAATTAATTAAATTATAATTTAGAATAAAATATGGACATTCAATACGAAATTAAGAAAATTAAAAGGAAATACGAATGAACATATAATTATTAGGAAAAAAAAAGAAATGAACTTTTTACAAACTTTTACAAAATAATATCTATATATATAAAATCCCTATGCGTTTCTGTTAGCAAAATATGTCCGGGACTTTTTTTTGGACTTCCACATCACTTAGAATCCTGAAATTTTTCACAGATGTTCCTGGGCATCTAATGTTGATGAGAAAAATCGCAAATTTCAAAAATCCAAACGGCTTCGCCATTTTTTTGCAAAAAATCCGATTGGGGGGAAATTTGTATTTTTTTTCCTAGATTGTGATGATTAATTTGTCAGATTTTATTATGAAAAATTTTTTAATTTAAAAATTTAATAATTTAAAAACTTAGGGTGTGTGCCAATTGGTTACTTTTTCCTCGGTATAGAAAATTTTGACATAAGAAACAGAAATTTTGACGCGAGTGAGGTGAATTCAAACGTCAAAATTTTATGTAGCCCTGAGGGCTAGGTAAATTTTTGACAACCGTTGAATATTCTCTTCAACGTCGAGTATTTCAAAATTATTTCAAAATTGAAAAAAAAATTAGGAAAACTTTTATTATTATTATTATAAGATGTTGTGTTTTTAATATAATAGCTAGTAACAAAGGAAAATACTTTTTTTGATATTCTATGCATAATTCTTTGTTTAATTTTGCAGACAATCTTGAAACTCAAAATTTTGTCTGCCAAAATTTCATCCATGAATTGGCACAGCAAATAGAACAAAATTTTACTCACCAGAGTAAATTTATTTCAACATTACTTAACACTAGTAAAAAGTAACCAATTGACACACACCCTTAATAATGTAAAAATTTAATAATTTTTCATAATAATTTAATTTCATTGAATTTGTTTTGTTTGTGACTATTTTTGGCGGTGTTGGGTATAGTTGTTTACCCAACACCGAACAAAATGCTTATGTTGCTTACCCAAAATGAACATTAGTATATCGATAGGTGGGCGATATCATCTAAGACTACTTCTATTACATGTGACATCAGTTTTGAGAACTGTGCACGGGGTCACATTCAAAACATTCAAAGAGGCATGCAAGGAGTTGGGTATCTTAGAAGTCGATTCTGTTTGGGAAGCCAGAGAATTGTTTGCTTTAATCTGTGTTTTTAGGTGCCTACTTGAGCCGCAGAAGACCTACCTGGAAAACACCCGGATCATTATAGAACACACGCAGACTGTGAAAATTTAGCCCTACGGGATGTCCAAGAAATTCTTATTTTACATGGTAAAAATTTTACAGACTTCGGTATTAAAACTCCACCTCAAGACTTGGCTCATGATGCCGGAGCAGCATTTGATATAAAGAACCAAAAAGCAACACGTCAAGATATGGTCGAATGTTTAAACGATGAACAGGGTGTTGCTTTAATAGAGTTCTAGATGCAATATACACATCTAGCAGATCATCAATATGCATCTTCTTAGATGGACCTGGGGGAAGTGGAGAAACCTACCTATACAAAACCCTCTTGAGCGTGGTGCGAGGAAAGGCGATATAGCGTTACCTGTGGCCTCCACGGGAATCGCGGTCAACTTTTTAAAAGGAGGTTGCACATACCATTCCCATTTAAAACTGCCAGTACCACTGGAGGAGACGACGGTTATCACAAAAAATGTTGTTTTTAAAGAAATATTCTCAAACAATATTTGAATCAAATATAAACAATCGATATTAATTGCGATTAATTTTTTACTTTTGATGCTCCAAAATAAATAAACCAAAAAGTGTAAGCTGAGAAAGTCCAAAAGACTTCGCAATTTTTTTACGAAATAAATAAAAAATAATAACTTCCTGTCGAAGTCAGGCTTATATACTAGTAATTAGATATTGATTGAAAAGAAAAATAAAAGCATACATTAAAATAGAAATAATAATATAGAAAGTAAAGGAATATTATAATATAATTGCACCAAAATAACGTTATCTTATCAGCATTAAAATACATTAATTAAATTTTAATTGAAATTCAATTCATTTTAAATTTCTAATAAACAAATTATATTAAAACGAAATATACATTTTAAAAATATAAATAAAGAATTAAAATATGTAAAATTTGAATGCGTAAGCATCAGTACAAAATGTAAGATACATAATAAGAACCCATCATGCAGAGAACCCAACAGCCATCCCAATGTACACCCATCACAACAACAGAAGTGCAACAACACACCACAACAGTTACGAACATTTACAACAGGGCGACGATTAGCACCCAACCAACTCGAAGGGGGAAGGGCAGCTGGAACAGCTGATCAGCGCAGCGACAACAAACATCGCAACGAAAAGATGGGATAGTTGCAACAATCAAACATATTAATTCGACACCACATTCAAATTAATTCAAACAACAACATTCGACAAAAACACGACAAGACCTTCAAAGAGATCCGACAACAGCAACAGTTGAGCAACAAGATTATCGAGTGGTGACGATAGTGGTGACAAATACACAGTATCTTGGGGTCACGCGGAGACCAAAGCCACCGAAATGAAACACGCAACAAAATAGCGACCTAACCCATCTGCAGCAGCTAATTTCCAGTGTCTGCGCAAAAGCGAAATCCTCATGAATCATGATGGCAGCCTAGCAGCTTAACTTCAAGCGAAAGTTACGTTAAGCGTAAGGGATAGCATCACAACGTCGCGGCGATAAGGCAGCTAGTAAACAACTACTAATGCAGTCACAGTTAAATCTACGCCAGTCATTCACAGTTCGCCAGTTAAAATTATGGTACATTACTCCGTGGAACAAATCACTCTCTACAACCTTACCTCAAGAGATAACGATTTAAAACGCATCACCACTATCGACAAGAAAAATGTTGAAGATGTTTAGCAAGATGTTACAAACGATGATCTTGGTAACATCTCAACCATCAACTACCGTGAAGCAAAAAACCAATTGATCCCAATTGCGGGACAATTATACTACCGACAACGAACAACTGCATCTGATCACCAATACAATGGGTATTAAGATAGAATGTTAACAGCGACTAGTTTTGAACACAACACGAATATAATCACGTCAGCTACCCAACAGCAGCATTCCCACAACACACGGAAAAGAAAACATCGATGTAACGGGGTGTACATCAACATCGAATTCGTCATCAACAGCAATATCAGCATCAAAGTCAAGACCAACATCAACTTCAAGATTGATATCGACGTCAACAACAATATAGTATTTCAATTATACACTACATATACTACATTATACATTTGTATATATAAACACCAAACACATATTATTGTCATCACACTCGCATTAGATTAAATACTATTAAGTAGACAATAAGCAAAAGCAACATAAACATAAGCCACCCACAAAAAAAAAAAAAAAAAAAAAAAACCCATAAATGTGCAAGAAAAATTTAATATCGTTTTGTACGATACTAAATTTTTCTTCCCCGAGGGTGGAGGGATGTTGTATGTCGCGATCGCAATTTCCAGTTCCGGGAGATAAGAACTTTCAAGGCCAGTATTATCGTTTTATAATACTACTCCGCGAGTGAGTCAAGGCCAAGTTCACGTTATTAATGCAACCACAGCACTTTGCGTGGTAAGCCAAAAGCTTTAGTCAAGCTTCGTTTAAAGTAAATTCAAAAGCCAAGGTAGCAACCAGAAAACGTCGAATGGAATGGATTGTGGAAGCTAGCGTTCAATAGCTAGCTTCCAAACCATAAAAACCACAGCGTATTTGAATGGATTGTGGAAGCTAGCTTTCAGTAGTAAGCTTATAAACCATAAAAACGTTTGACTTGAAAGATCAAACGATCAGAATCCACACGCGGAAGAATTAAATTGAGAACGATTTTCTTCCGCGTATTGATTCTGCGAATTTTACAATTTTAATATTGCGAAATAATGGAAATTGCGAAACACGGCATACTGACCCACTTTGGTTCGGTCGACGGGTGTGTCAACCGAGCCAAGGTGGAAAATAGAAAAGATTCCATCGAGAGTCTTGTAGTTAAATCCAAACGAAGAAGTCGTTCTTCAGAATCGCGTATCAAGTCGCGAGTTAGCTTTTAAAATAGTAGTAATAAAAATAGTGTTAAGAGAAAAACAAAATCAAAGTGTAAATAAAGAAATCAACAGGAAGCATAACACCAGGCGTTTTATTCGTTGTACGGAGGACAACGAAAGTAAGAAGACCACCCCGAATATAAATACAACAGTCGGTAATGTCGACAAGAGCCGTCGCTGTACTGTGACTCGATCTGAACCCTGATTGTCGCACAAATATACTAACCCTGTCATCGGATATAATGAATTCAAGAATCTGAGCCTTCATTACCGCCTCACAGAGTTTGGACAGACACGGCAGGATACTAATTGGCGTGTAGTCAGGCGGAACCGTTGGCTTAGAAGTCTTTGGCAGCGGGATAATCTTAGCTAACTTCCATGCACGAGGGAATATTGAGTGAGTTAGGACAGAGTTTACCATCGACCAAATATGGACGCCAAATATAGGCCAGATGAGTCTGATGAATCTTATGTTGATGCCGTCGAGGCCTACAGTATCTGACTTCATATTAGTAAGAGCATCCCACAATTCACTTCTATCAACGTTTCGGAAGAAAAATGCTTCTGGATTTTCAGGCAGGTTGATGTCCGTACGACCAACAGTGGTATCCGTTTCGTGTAGCGACGCGAAGTAGCTATTCAAGTCATTTGGATTTAGTAGAACTGAGCACTTCTTACTAGAGGTAACCCCCAATCTCCTAACACGCTTCCAAAAATCGCCGGTAGTCGACGATCCATCCATAGTGCTACTCCCATATCTAAGCTTTGCCTTCCTTGTTAAGTGGGTGACCCGGTTTCGGTACTTTGTATAGCAGCGCCACTTTTGAGGCGTTGGGTCAGTGCCGTAGGCCCTAAATGCTGCATCGCGAAGAGATTTGGCATTAATTATGCCCTGCTTTAGCCAAGGGCATGCTTTGGTGCCGGGCTTGTACTCCACTAGCGGTACGAATTCGTCAAATAGACTGATTAGTTCCCCATTTAAAATCCTGATCTTATCATCAATATCTCTAGTGCCATAGAAGGCTCGCATATCAAGGGCGCTACATTTCTCCATAAGCCTAGGCAGATCTATTCTATTGAAGTCCCGAATTTTGTGGCTAACTGGCGAGCTCTGACTGGTTATGGACGTTGAGGCAAATATGAACGCATGCCTCGAAACGTTTGGAATCCAAAATTGGTCGGTTAACGTAACAGTCTCCACCCTCCTCAGTACAGGGAAATCAAGTAAGGACTGAGACCCACGTACAACATCCAAGTGGGTTGGACGGTCGTCGTTTGTCGTAGTCAAAAGGTTGAACGCATCAAAAAACAAGGTCGTGCTATCCTTGACACCACCGTTTAATAGATCCAAATTAAAGTCTCCCATTATGTGAATGTGCTCATAACCAACCGTCGCCCTTGTCAGTACATCACTTAGCTCATGGAGATCGCCCCTGGGACGATAGACCACCCCAAGGAAAATCGGCGTTCTATTGTAAATAACCCTAATGAAAAGAAACTCAATATCAGCTGCGACAGGGAAGTAGTCAATGATTGATACCTTAGCTTTGAGGCAACATAAAAGGCCACACCACCGCCACGGCTATCATCTCATTTGTCACAGCCTCACTTAACCATGTTTCCGATATTCCGACAACATCAAGCACACCACCGCTCAGAATGCACATAATCTCTTCAAACTTGTCAGGCCTGCTTGGCACTAGAAGGCTCTGTGCATTGAAATGGCCATAGTTAAGCGCAGTTTTCCTGGGCATTAAGGCCTCAACCAACACACTGCTGTCTCTAGCTACCCTGCCGTAAATATTATGGGTTATGACCCCTCTGACGTCTACCTGGTGAAGAGAACGAGACGCATACACTAGCATTTATATAAGAAAGCACGGGTCGATGGGGGCAATATCGACCAGGGCGGAGTACCTCACAATACTTCCTCCTCGCGGGAGGTACTATGTAACAAAGCATACAAGTCAATCTGAGCAGGGCAACTTATTGGAACATATTTGCCCGCAACTTCAACAGCTAATTACATATGCCTAAATGAGCTTACATATTAGTATCACCAGCTGATATAAACTCATTAAGTTTAATTAATAACTTCGAGTTAGATATTAACTAGAAGGCTTTAAATATAAGGCTTGGATCCAAAATTAATTCGATTATATACCATTACAAGTTTAGTTTGTACTAAAAAAAAATGTTGGTTTACTGTGGCGCAACTCAATTTACGGGTAATGTAATTTTTAAAATGAAGTTTAAAGAGTTAGTACAAAGTACAACTTATTATAAAGTAATTAATGAAAACCACAATTCGAGATGCGAAACAATCAAAATTATTTTCGTCTTCATTCACTTTCAATTTAAAGTTATGCTCAGCTTGTATATTAATGCCATTGAATGTCATTCGAATTCAATTTAAAGTTATGCTTAGCCTATATATTAATGTATCCGAATGACATAAACGAGCCATCAAATTAGGTGAATGGTAACCCAATTTAATTTCAATATCAAAGTTATGATTGGCTTAAATATTAGTATCATCAATTGACATAAGCTCCTGAAGTTTAATTAGTAACTTTAAATTAGATATTAACTAGAAGTCTTGAAATATAAGACTCGGATCTAAATTTACTTCGCTTATATACCATTGCAGGTTTAGTTTGTACTAAAAAATGTTAATTTACTGTGGCGGAACACAATTTACGGGTAATTTAAATTTTTTAAAATGAACTTTAAAGAGTTCGTATACAGTACAATTTACTATAAAGTAATTAATGAAAACCACAATTTGAGATGCAAAACAATCCAATTTGCTTATATACCATTACAAGTTTAGTTTGTACTAAAAAATGTTAATTTACTGTGGCGCAACTCAATTTATGGGTAATATAATTTTTAAAATTAAGTTTAAAGAGTTAGTACAAAGTACAACTTATTATACAGTTACTTATGAAAACCACCATTCGAGATGCGAAAAAATCCAAAATATTTTCGTCTTCATTCACTTTCAATTCAAGATTATGCTCAACTTGTATATTAATGTCACCGAATGACATAGATAAGACATCAATTTAGATGAAGATAAACCAAATTATTTCAATTTCATTCGAATTCAATTTAAAGTTATGCTTAGCCTATATATTAATATCACCACATGCCATAAACACATGATGTACATTTAATAAACTTGACTTAGAAATTTACTAGAAAGCTTTAAGTTTACGCGACTTCGCGTATATACTATTTGGTTTGTACCATGAAGTTTAGTTTGTATCAAACATTCAAATTACTTGTTTACTTTCGTTATACGCATTAAACAAACTTGACTTAGATATTTACTAGAAGGCTTTAAGTTTACACGACTTCGCTTATATAGTATTTAGTTTGTACCATTCATTTAGCATTCAATTTACTTGTTTACCTTCATGACTCATTTCGAAGTATTGATTTGAACTTTACATACATACAGAAACTCCTAACCCAGCTGGTCAAGGTGAAGTTTTAGGTCTGCCGCTGACGTTACTGGCACCCTCCGCTCTGCCTTATCACCCTTTCTCACTATAAACACGATTCTACGCCTGACGAAGACTCGCTCCAGTTTAGCCGCTGCCACTAAGTCCTTGCACATGTTTAACAAGTGTAGAGCCTGCGGTGTGATGTTGTCGCTTAGGTAAACCCTGGAGCAGATGTCGACAGTCAGGTGGATGTCCTTTAGCATCAAGCTCTTTGTCTTGAAGTACTCCTTTAGTACTGCATTGCGGGTCTTTATAGAGGCAAAAGTAATCAGCAGGGCATTTTTCCTTTTTAGTAGACGAAAACATTTGACGATTTCTCCTCGCTCGCAGATGACGCCAAAAAATGCCGTCATATTTAACACCAAATCGATTAAGCTCGCATCGGGAATATCCGTCGGAATCCCGCTAAGGATGGCATCGCACTCACGGGCCCTTCTTGCAAGCCTGTCCACGGCCACCACGAGTTGCTCAACGACGCTGCTCTGCCTCTCAGCTGCTTGGAGTCTGGAGTCTTATTTAGTCACAGCATCCTTTAATTGTACCTCCACCTTCCGCTGCACCTCGTCCATCTGAGAGGTTAGCCAGCCCTGGATATTCGCCTTCAGACCACTCCTGAACACGTCGAAATTGTTAATAACTGCTTCCATTTTCTCAGACAGCAATTTCACTGATTTCTCCAGGCGCTGCATGGCACTGGATGCCTGCTTCCTAGTACCGACGCAACCGGGGCAGACCCGGAGGACGCATCGCCCAAGGTAGTGATTGCAGCCAGTGTACCTTCATCCAATTTAGCGCATTTCCTATGAAACCACTTCTCGCAGCTCTCACACAACATCTCATGTTCCCCATAGTTTTTCTTGCAGCATCGTGGGTACTCCGCACTCGACTTCGCAGCCGCCATTGTCTTTTGTGTATCTATCGCACGAGCTAAGTACAGCGGAGTTGTTTTCCGGTATATTTCCTGCTTTTCTCGGTGGTTAAGGATATTTCCAAGCTTCACCCAGAATGAATTTAAGTATAGCTCCACTTGCTGGGAATTTCGCTTGAGATAAGTTAAATACTCTTAAGTTTACTCACTATGCGATAAAAAGATTTATAAAGAAAGAAGTTGGCATACAAAAAACGCGCACTAACCTACTGTCATGGCGTTGCCAGATTCTATCTAGTATTCTAGTTAGTACTTACTAAGCCAATTATATTATACTAAATTGCAGAGCCGAAACAAACGACTCGACGTCGTCATTTATTCCACTTTTCTGCTGAATCGCTAAACTGTGATTGCACTGTTTGGTTACAATTATCACTTTTTTATCTTTGTTTTAATTTTTAGATTTCACAAAACTTTTTGTGACATCGTAAAACTTTATAACATAATATCCTTTAAACTCTTAAAATGTTAACTTTAAAATAAGCATTAACAAGCCAATTTTTGTTCTAAAAAATGTGATTTTAAAAATGAAAATTGAAAAATGGAATTTATTTTCAATGTGTAAACTCATTCTTGACAAACTGTATGTTACAATTTGCTTCGAAATGAAAACATAACGTATTAATGTAAATATTAAAAAAGTCGGATTTTTTGAAAAATGGTCTTGGACCACCCGTAAATAACCGGCTCATATATTACTCCCTAAATTAAATATTCCTACGTCATAAAAGGAGTATATGCATATACAGGGTGTTTCGCATGAGAGGGAACAAAAGGCTAAAAGGTGCACGTTGAGTCGAAACAAGAACCAGAAAGAGTGTTAACTTCGGCCTAGCCGAAGTTCATATACCCTACACACGTTTACTTAAAAATTAGGCGTGGCAATGGTCTAATTTTTTTTCCTTTTCAATCTCAAATAGCCTGTGATGACAGAGAATATTCGTGCCAAATTTGATGAAAATATCTCTATTCGTTCTCCTGTAATCGAATTTTATTTAATTAGTGGGCGGACCACGCCCATTTGTGGTAGTCTTTTTTTGGTCAGGGACAGTCTACTTCTGGACAAAATTTCAACCGCAAATTCGTTTTACAAGCTGGGAAATTGAGCTATAAGCATGGATGAATTTACATTCACCATAAAAAGTAGGCGTGGTAATGGTCCGATTTTGCCCATTTTCAATAGCGATGAGTTTCTAGTAATAGACAATATTCGTGCCAAGTTTGAAGATATCTTCTCTTGTAATTGTGATTTCCACAGACGGACAGACGGACGGACAGACAGACAGACAGACAGACAGACAGACAGACGGACGGACATGGCTAAATCGACTCAGGAGGTCACGCTGATCAAGAATATATATACTTTCCTATACCTGTCACGCCTCCTTTAATGCGTTACAAACGGAAGCAGTAAGTGAATATACCCTCTCACTTCGTGTGCAGGGTATAAAAAAATCGTATGGGTGGGGGTGTCAAATTACCCCAACCTATCAATTAGGTTGCTATGTCATACAGTTTTTAAGAAAATTAATTTGAAATATCAAATTTTTAAAAACAAAAAAAAATTTGGAAAAAAAATTTTTAATAGCCAAGTTTGAAAAAACTATATTAATAAATAAAAATTTTTTTCAAAGTACAAAATGCTGTAAGAATTCTAGAGAAAATGCATCAAAGTGGAATGAGTTATACTTTGTAGTTTTCGAGCAGCTGCATACTTTCCTTTCAAGTAGCAATTTTTTTGGCTACTTGTGTTGTATTACTGGTGCAAAAATATTAATGGTGCGAAATATCGAAAACGTATATTCACCTATAAATGCGATAAACTGCTTGTGTATCGTGGCATGGATTCCAACTAGCGTCAAAGACAATGACGCGATTAGCTCCAACCAAATTTATACCCAACGAACCAGCTTTTGTAGAAATTAGAAACAACATTATACTTGAATTCGAATTAAAATCATTAACAAGTTTTTCGCGTTCCTGCGATGTGGTTGAACCGTCCAGTCCTAAAATGGAATAAAAATTTGAATTGAAATATAATAAATGGACAATTTAATGATCCATACTATAGTATGAAGAATTTTTTGCCCAGCAGTTATTTGAATCCGGAACAGGGGTTGATTGTAAGAACGTTTCAATTAAATTTAAGGTCAAAAGACTTTGACTGAACAAAAGTACTCGGTCGCCTTGTTTAATGCTTTCATTCAAAATACAAAAAAATATTTCCATTTTTGGAGAGTTTCGAATCAAATTAGGTTCATATCCCTTCATTATATCTGCTGCCCAATCATAAGGAATGACATCTTCACCTTTTCCCTTCAATGAATCTTTTTCAAAGGAACCACTGTTCCCAAAAGTTTTACTATTGCTATTGTTTGATGAAATAGTTTTGATTGAATTAATTTTAGATGAATTTGTCAATGATTTTTCGCACATATCGTCATATTTACTTCGCATATGTTTTAATGTCTCTGTTTCACTTGATGAGATATTGTTCACCAATTGATTTATTGTTACATCAATGTCAGTTTCAACTATTTTTATTTCTTTCGTATCCAAGTCTACAATTTGTGAACTGTTCGTATTTTCTAACTCACGGGTTGGTTTAATGACGATTCCCACATAATCAGGCTTAAGAGGATGGCCTATATTGCCACATAAAGATTGATACCCGTAATATGGTGTATTTGAGTCGTGCCAGTATGTTTCTCCGTTGCATTCCGGAAGAAAGGATTCCGATTGACTACTTGTATAGTAATTTTGAGAAAAATTCTCACTGTTAAATCTATAAGTTAAAAAAAAAGAAATTAGATAAACTTAGTTTTTCCTTAGTTTAAATTTTCTTTGAATTAAAAAATTTATAAAGAGATTAGCTTACCTTGCGGTTGCAATTTTATTTTCCTTAATTTTACATTCAGTTTTCGAACCATGGTCGCTTTCTTTATCCAGGAAATGAGATTTTGAACTGATGTGGTGTGGTGTTTTTAAATCTATACTTTGCAATTTAGATTCTAAATTCAGTTTAGATGCGCCTGGATCCCCAACCAAAATAGTTTCAGACTTGCGTAAAAGATCTTTTGAAAACATCGAGTTATCGTTTTTATTTAAATTATCTTTTAGTGAAGTTGTACTATCTGGAGTCCCATCACCATCATCTATTTCTAAATCTAAATCAGTCTCTCGTTTTTTTAGAAAGTTATAAAGTACATCCGGATGATTCCAAATTTTGCAACAAACTGCAAATGCTTTTAAAGGATTTGGAACCGCTTTTTTACGAACCACATCGTTCATAAAGGTATCATAAAGTTTTCGTTGAAAATCATTCATTTTTGTTAATATAACATACTCTAGCTTTTGTGGCAATGTATGCTGTAACACCACATGTGATCGTCGTTGAACAAATCCAACTAACAATGAATGCAGCACATGAGCTCTAAATCGCATTAACTTGATATCTTCTGGTGTAGAATCAATGCATTGACCATTTTGAATAGGTCTCTCAAACATGTTGCTGAATTCGGTGCGTGTACCTAAATAATTAGGGCGCACAAAATCAACCATACACCAATATTCCATTAAATTATTTTGCAATGGATATCCAGTAAGTACAATTCTTCGACGTGTACGAATTTGTTTAAGAGCCAATGATATACCAGCATGAGAATTTTTTATACGATGTCCTTCATCACAAATCACCAAGTCAGGACCAGGTTTAACAAGTGATTGGTATATATTTTCACTAAGGCGTTTATGAGCTTCCGTTTCAACTTTCTCTGTTACAATACAATTTTTTCCAATTCGGCGTTTGCGATTGGGAATTAGTTTCAATGCTAACAATCGAAATAATTCATAGCCCATCAGCAAAACTCCACCTTCTTCAGCCCATTTAAGGATAACTTTGCCTCGAGCGTTTAGAGTTTTTTGTTGATCATTTAAAACAAATACCTTAAAAGAACGCGGGCGTACTTGTTGTATATCATTAGATTCCATTGGAATCCACATATTGAATTCAGAAACCCAATTTTGCAAAGTATTAATAGGCATTACGCAAAGGACAGTTTTTGAATCAGTGTGTCTTAAAAATATATCACAGAAACAAACTACTTGCATGGTTTTTCCTAACCCCATAGAATGTGCTAAGATACATCCAAATCCAGTAGAACTATTGAATCTTTTAATAGATTCAATTATATTATCAAAAAGAAATCGAACACCACCAATTTGATGTGGTTTTATTGATTTTGCAATTTGAGGTGCCACAAAAATATCAGAATCACCCTCGTGGTGGCCTATATTTACAACGACACGTCCCTGTTCATCCGGTACATTGTAAGCATCTTTTACATGTAAGCCACTGTTACTTGGGTCATCCTCAATTTCCTGTTCAAGATCTTCATCTTCTTCATCTGATAACAGAATGCAATCATCTTCGGATGAACTATCCTCAATAGTGACAACTTCACTCACAGGAAATGTTGGCTGGTCAGTTATTACAGAATTTGAATTTATTTCCTTATGTGTTTCATTAAGTTCACTGTCAGCTTTTTTTAAAATTGTGGAAGTATGGGATTGATTATTATTATCTAGGTTTGAGTTATATAACTGAACTGGACTTTTACTATCTAGTTCTAAAGGACCATCGTCCGTAAGATCTGTGATTTTTGCGAAAGTGTTACCACTTTGTAAAAGTGAAATAACTCGGTTTTGTGTGCGTACATTTTGTTTATTAACAGCGGTTTGTCTTTGATATTCTCTAATTATTTTCTGTTGCTCAGCCACACGAGCTAGACGTTCAGACTCTTCTCTTTGTGCCACTATTGTGTTAGTGTCCAGTTGGTTTTCTCCCATAACATCACGTATATTTTTACGTAAATTTGCAATTTTCTTTTCATCCGCCAAAGCACTTGATCTCATTTTAGCATCACTTAAAGTTCTAGCTTCAGCTTCAAATTTCCTTTTAATTCCAATAACCAACGAAGCTGTTTCTACTTTAATATCTTCGTTTCCAAACTGATTTAAGTCTCCTAAAAGGTGTTGTTCCGAATGTGATGACTTTAAATCAGTTTTGCTAAGATTATCTTCAGATCTCTCTTGCAAAATATCATATTGATCTTTGGCTGTATTAGATGTAAACTCACCGACAATTTCATATTTAGAGTCTACAAAAACAGAACGCCGTATAGGAATCTCAACTTTCGGTGCTTCGTTAGGCACTTTGAAATGATTTTTTACTACTGGATATTCCATTCTGAGTTTTAGTAGATTATACTTTTCAGCCACGAAATTTACATTTTTACTGTTATACACATCACTGTAAAAATAGAAAAATATATCTAAATTAATTGTTCTAACTAAATTTATTAATTGTAATTATCTAAAATTTTTAACAAGTCGAAGAGAGTTCTGTTATAAAGTTCATATGATATCTTTTATTTGAAATCGAAGATCAACGGTAAATAAAGGTGTTTTATTAGCTACGTCCAAAGTTTATTGTTTATATTGCTGTGACGTTTTAGTTGGCAGCACTGTCATTCTTCGACGCTTGTGTTCTGTCATAGTTACCATATTACCATGGAGCGCCACACCATTCAACAACGCGTCGAAATTATTAAAATTTATTATAAAAATTCATGTTCTGTTCGCCAAATTTTTCGCGAGTTACGAAATATTTGCGGACGAAATCGTCCGTACCGAGCGTCCAACCGAGCGATAAATTCAACGAATTATCGCGAAATTCGAGCAAAGCGGTTTGATTGCTGATCGAGAAGTCCCGTTACGACGCAGAAACGCATGGTCGAAGGAGAATATTGATGTTGTTGCTGAAAGTGTGTCTCAAGACCTAAACCTCTCGATTCCTCGTCGTGCACAAGCAGTTGGCCTTTGTGCGACCTCAACTTGGCGAATTTTACGACAAGACTTTGGTATCAGTATAAGATCCAATTGACACAAGAACTGAAGCCCCAAGACCACCAAGCTCGTCGTACGTTCACTGATTGGGCTCTGCAGCAATTGCAAACCGATCCAAATTTTGGTGAAAAAGTCATCTTTAGTGATGAAGCACATTTTTGGTTGAACGGCTTCGTGAACAAGCAAAATTGCCGCATTTGGGGTGAGAGTAATCCACAGCAGTATCAAGAGTCCTTATTGCATCCGGAGAAACTTGCTGTTTGGTGTGATTTTGGTCAGGCGGCGTCATCGGGCCGTAGATCTTCCGAAACGAGAAGGTCAGGTGGTGACTATCAATGGCGAACCATGATAACTGACTTTTTGTGGCCTCAGTTAGATAATTTGGACACATCGGGCGTTACATTGGAGTTGTTGCAAGAAACGTTTCCAGAACGCGATATTTCCAGAAGGAGCGGTGTGGAATGGCCGCCAAAAGATCGTGCGATTTAACGCCCTTATTTGAATGATATCATTTTTAAAAATAATGGTATTTAATGCACTTTAATTCGCAATAAAGGTTACCGTTATATGTATGTCGCACACAACTCTTTTTATTCAATTTTAGAGTTTAGACACGCTTAATGAAAAACCCTATACATAATTAATAAACGTTGTTAGTATTATATAAATCTATTGCATAAACTAGAAATTTTAAGTACTAAAATTGAAAACACTTACGGATTTAATTTTAAAATGTAAGGGATTTGCTAACGCCACCACTATCGAACCGTGAGTGACTTCTGTCATTTGAATTTATTTACATTTTGAATAAATTCCTTGTATAACAATTTGTTTGTCAAATGTATTTACATTTTTTGGGAAATTTGTATATTGTATTAGAGCGAAGAAACCAAATAACATAAATTCAAATTTATACATTTTTATTATTTGTATTAACTGGACTAAACAAAAAAAAAAACTATATATAGGGTTTTCCAATAAGAGGTGTAATTTTGAATAGCCCGCTATTTCGATAGCTGTCACCTTTGAAGCTGTTATTTTTGACATTTGACAAGTACAAACTACGCCATTACTAAAAATGGAACGATACACGCTGCAACAACGCATTGAAATTATTTTATTATTAATTTTATTGAAAATTAAAATTCACTACAAAAATGGTGAAAATTTTGCAGTCACAGATCTTTTACGGGAAAGTTTCCTGACCGTGTTATCTCTCGAAGAGGTGATCACAATTGGCCACCGAGATCTTGTGATTTAACACCTTGCGACTTCTTCCTTTGGGGCCACGTGAAAGACGCCAACAGCCCAGCGTCGATTCAAGACCTCAAAGATGGAATTCGTGAGGCTATCGAGGACATAGGGTAGGCCACTTTGCGATTTGGTTATGGAAAATTTCCTGAAAAGGTTATGGTCCTGTAAGCGTGGTCGTGGTGGTCATTTGGCTGATGTTGTTTTTCATTATTAACGGCATACCTTCCTCTTTATTACGAAATAAACATGCGATAATTTATCTAAAAAAATGGCATTTTTCTTTGAATATCAAAATTACACCTCTTATTAGAAAACCCTATACAAATATATATATGTATATACTATTAGGTGTACAAATAAGTTTCCTCAGTTTTTTATAAAAAGTTAGGAATTTATTGTGAAGGAACAGTACATTACGTTTTATTCAAAGTATTTTCCATCATTTGCCACTACTTTTCCCCATCTTTCTGGCAACATTCGGATACCCCGTCGAAAAAACTCTTCGTGTAAAAGAATAATTTTGTCGTGTCTGGAGTAGTAATGGGCTCGTTTTTCCTTAAGTGCCCGACTCAATCTCATCAATTGTGTTCGGTAGAGAGCTCCAGTAATGCGCCTCAGCTGCAGATTTTTTCAAATTAAAGAAGTAAATCAAAAGTTCCCGCAAATTATGCTTATTCGGCACAAAACTTGACATTTTTTCAGGAAAAAAATTACGTGATGCTGATACGGAATCACTAGTACTTTAAGGTTATGGTGTTGCCGGGTGACGAAACTTGGGATATTACGTTTTACATCTGACAATTTCTCCATAACCTTCTGGTGGGGCCATCTTTTGACAAACCGCGGAAACTTATGTGTACACCTAATAATAATACTATAGTAACAAATGTAGCAATTAATTAATTGATTTTATTATTATGCGATCTCCAATTCTTTATCACATTAAAAGTCAAGTTGTGAAAGTCTTGGTGTGCGCTAAATAAAACATCTTCGACCCATCAATCATTTTTACGAGACTGGAGAACAGAGCCTCCGTTTGCGTCTCTTTCTGTCTAGACTCGCTGAAGGACTCACTAATTTCCTTCGCCGAATCCGCCAATTTGCTTAAAAAGCTGCTGAAGTCCTCATCCAATTTTTGCTAAATTAAGTGCGAATATTATTTCGGTATTACAATGTAATATTGAAATTAATTCACATTTCATTTTGCAGTGGAGGCCTTTCCACCCAGTGCCTTCCTATATTCTGTCGTCGGAGTGGCTTTCGACGACGTTAGTGGTGCCGGTGATGGGGCGTCCTCGAACATTGCTGATTATTTTGCAAAAGAATTAAACAAAGTTTACGATTGGTTGACCACCAATCACCATTTTGATTGAGGCGTTTGCGAATTTTGGCCCATATGCGCTCCTTATACAATATATTTTTGTAATTTGGCGAGGCGAGATGGAATAGGCATTGGTGCCACCTGACTTCTTCAATTAATTTTTCGTCGAAATCCATGATTCTATCAAAAAAATTGCAAAATATGTTATAAAATTAAACAAAGAAAAAGCAATTGAAAAATACTCACATAATTTAACCGCAAAATTTTAACGAGAAGGGTGAAAAACGTAAACAAACACAGAAGAGTAACAAGAAAATAGTTTTAAAGTGAGAACACAATTGGGAGCACAAAACACTAAACACATTTGTCTCAATAGCTTTTGCTTAAAACACGCACACAATTGGACCTCGCGCACAAGAAACAAAATCTGTCATTTCTGAGTCAAATATGACAATTCTCTTGTGTAAACAATTTGAATATATAAAGAAGCAGAAGAAGAGCACAAAAGCTGTCAAAATAGAACTAGAGCTATATCACGGACATGCGTTTCTTTATCAAAACACAAATGTTCGTAGATAACTCATTTTTTTCTTGAATCCCATAAGAGCCTGTGTAAATTTGACAGTTGATTTTGTGTTTTGTCTTTTGTTCGTCCAATTGTGTTCAAGACATTACTGCTAGGAAAAAATAGAATTAGATCGACAGCAAGCAGGAAGAGTTGTGGGAAGCAAAAGGGAAATTTTAATTTTTTCCCGTTTCCCATAATGCCAATGTAATTTTGACAGATAAATCTACTTGCTGCTATGACTGTGTTTAATGTTTGAGAATGTCGGAAATAATTGTCAAAAAATTAGAAATATAATAATAGCTGCGTTTTTTTAATGAACTGGAGATCCACTCCAGAACGACGAGGGAAATTTCGCTAAAATCGAAATCACGCCCAACTTCATTGTATAATCTTTCATATGTAGAGTAATCTGAATCGCGTTTTTTTAATGAACTATACAGGTCTTCATACAAAATTATTTTTCAATTTTATTTTTTGACGTTTTCCGAAATTCGTGAAGTCGGCTACATTCAACATAGAGGGAAATCTTAAAATTTCCCTATAACCCAGATAGAGACCTGGGTAAAACCTGAGTAAGTGTCAGTTGTATGGCGAAGATCTATACAGTTCATTAAAAAAACGCAGCTAATATAAAGATATTTTAATGTTATTTATTTCACAATCACAATTTTTACTGCAGAGCTTGAGGTTGAGCTAAAAGCCTAAAATATTAATAATAATTATAAATTAGTGTTAAACTGTCCGCGTCAAAAGAAAGTAAAAGTTGAAAAGAACATTTGATTGGTCATATCTTTGTTCATAATGAAAATGTTTGAAACGTATTTTTGTTTTTGAAAATCTTATTTAATTATTGATTCTACCATTAATGATACCAATATTAACAACATATGTATATTAACATTAATGTACTTATTTATTAAATAAACGCTAAAAGCTCATATTTTTACGCTTAAAAAATACACAGCTTTGAAAATAACTTGTTGTGTGTCTTTGTGTTGTGTTGTTTGTTGTGTGTACGGTTATTTTTTTTTTCTTTTGTTGTCAGTGAAATAATCCATTAAATCACATAGAAAAATTTTAGCTATTGACAAGATATCTTGCGTTTTAAAGAAACTTTAATCATGAACTGTTATTGAAACTCGAGAGCTAGTGGAAAAATTAAGCAAAGAAGGCAAATCAATGCGTAAACTTGGTAAAATTATTGGCAAGAACCACAGTACCGCAAAAAAGATTCTAAAAAAATTCGAAAAATTTTGCTGAAAGCGCTATACAAATCTAAAGAATTAATGATAAAATAAGCTTACGTTTCAGATAGATAGATTTTCGTAAAATAGGTTAAAAAGCCATAATTGGATATTTTTTACCCAATTATAAAAAACAAAATAAAAAGAGTAATTTTCTTTATCTTTTTTCAAATTTATGTCTAAATTTTGTTTGGAATATAAAAATTGGTTGTATTTTTTTCTTATAATTTATTTTTTCCTAAGTATTTTGTTCCTCTTTGGCCTACAACAGAGCGTCCATACTTCTAGGAATTGATTCGTAGAGATTTTGGATTTCAATTGTGATTTCTTCATTTACCTACTTCATTTATAACAATTTTGAACTCCTGGACAAATTTCGGTCTTTTCCTGGATTTTCGACCCATAATTCCCCATAAATTGTTGATGATATTTTACTGATGACCATTGCCAGCTTGACTTAAGGTTTCTCCTTATTTCCCTGGCAGTTTGGAACCGATTGCGAAGGCACATTCGTTCCAAATCTCGAATTTTGCACTGTGTAGTGACTTTTGGTCTTTCACTTACGGTTTTCCTTTGTATATTTCCGGATTGCTAAAATGTTATTAAAATATACACTACACACAATGTGATAAGGGTATATTCACTTTGTGCTTCCGTTTGTAAGGCATTAAAGGAGGCGTGGCGTATACAAAAGTATATATATTTTGAGCTGAGCTGAGCTTCAACTCCTGAGTCGATTTAGCCCTGTCCGTCCGTCCTGTCCATCCGTCTGTCTGTCCGTCTGTGGAAATCACGATTACAGGAGAACGAATATATTTTCATCAAATTTGGCAAGAATTTGATGAGAATCATTAAACTCATTGGTATTGGATATGGGGGAAATCGGACCATTGCCATGCCTACTTTTTATAATGAATATAAATTTATCCATGTTTATAGCTCACTTTCTCAGCTTGTAGAGCGAATTTGAAACTTTATTCACGAGTCCACTTTCTTAGACAAAAATATTCTACCAAAAATGGGAGTGGTCCGCCAACTAATTAAATAAAACTCGATTACAGTAGAACGAATAGAGGTATGGTGATGAAATTTGCCACGAGCATTCTCTGTCATCACAGGCTATGTGTGATTGAAAATGAAAAACATTAGACCATTGCTACGACTAATTTTTAAATAAACGTGTATAGGGTATATGAAATTCGACCAGCCGCAAAATTGCGAAGTCTTTTGGACTTTCTCTTACACTTTTACTTTCTCTTACCTTACACTTTTTTGGTTTATTTATTTTGAAGTATGAAAAGTAAAAAGTTAATCGCAATTATTAATAATATCGATTGTTTGTATTTTATTCAAATATTGTTTGAGAATATTTCTTTAAAAGCAACATTTTTTGTGATAACTGTCGTCTCCACCAGCGGTACTGGCAGTTAATTGGGAATGGTATGTGCGACCTCCTTTTAAAAAGTTGACCGCTATTCCCGTGGAGGCCACAGGTAACGCTATATCGCCTTTCCTCGCAACACGCCCAAGAGGGTTTTGTATAGGTAGGTGGAGTTTTAATACCGAAGTCTGTACAATTTTTAACATGTAAAATAAGAATTTCTTGGACATCGCGTAGGGCTAAATTTTCCCAGTCTGCGTGTGTTTTACAATGATCCGGGTGCTTTCCAGGTAGGTCTTCTGCGGCTCAAGTAGGCACCCAAAAACAGATTAAAGCAAACAATTCTCTGGCTTTCCAGCCAGTGTGGCTTCCCAAACAGAATTGTCTTCTAAGATACCCAACCAGTGGCGTTGGTTGTCTTACAAGACTATTTATACATTTACAAACATTTGAATTGGACACATTTAATTCACGATACAGGGTTTATGTTCATTTATAACGACGCACATTTCATCAAGTCCATTTATTGAAAAATGAAAATTGAAATAAAAAAGAAATCTGAATATAAAATAATTATTTTAGGCAGAAAGTTGTTCTAGCGAAATTATAAATTAGATGTAAATAACTAAAAGATAATTAAGTGCTTTTTATGGCAGGTCTTCTTCAGGCAATAGTAGACACGGATTGTTTTTTCTTCCAAACACTATTAAATTGAGTATGCTTAATGGTTACCTTCGACACGTTTGAAGTGCGATCATGCTGAATCATGGCAAGGCTGAATACGCTTTGAACATAGCTTCAAGAAGGCCAAGCACAACACGCAAATGGAGTTATTGACTGCGCATACGGGAGAATAGCGTGAAAATTCGAAATGCGCAAAAAAGGGTTTTAGCTTTTAAATTAAAAGAAAAACTATCTGCTTCAATAATGTTTAAGTTAAATTTAACCCATTTTGGCCCAACCGGTAATTTTACTTAGCACCTCTTTAATTAAGCGTACATCCAGACTAAAGCTACATATGAAAAATATTATGATACGTTCTTGTAGAATGAACTATTTGTAAAAAACAATTTCAAGGAAATCTTTGTAGCTTCTCCCATTTATCATTCAGTTGAGTTTATGTGTCCAAAGTCCAAAAATTATGAAATTTTCAATAATCAATTCAAAACATGCAAAAAAAGAATTTTTTATACAATATACACAATATGTACATATGTCCTTTCATCCATTATATACCAGACAATTGTTTGAATAAAATTCAATTTATTTTTAAATTTAGCATCAAATCAAAATTCCGATAATTTTGAGCCATATATCAAATATAACACGTCATAACTTCAAAAAGGCAAATACCATTTTTCTGAAACTTTAAATTTATCTTGATTAGACCATTTTAAGATATGTTATAAAGTTTCATCAAAATCTGATCACGGATTCTTGGTGCGGGCCAAAATGGGTTAACTACAGATTAATTAATTAATTTCCCTATGTATTAGGGTTTTCTTCTCCCTCAATTATTGTTTTTAACTGAAGAATTGATAGTTCTCTAATTTGACATTAAAGTTAATTTCGGAACTAGATAACTGGTTCGCTCAGTTAACGACTTCAATTAGGATTTTCGTTGTTTTCTTAACTCATAATTAAAATTAACTTTGTGAGATGTTTACAACAAAAACAATATGGCGGAAACTGTGACTACAGTCGACAAATACGTTCCGATATTATCAGATTTCCACCGAGAAGACCGACCGTCTTCCTCTCCGAGGACCACAATATTTGATTTCTCTCCAAGGCCTTCAACATAGGCTCAAGCCGCTCAAAAAAGCCAACATAGAAGTATACAGTACACCCAACAAGAGCAGCCGGGCACCCACCCCGTATTCTTCGCTGCCGTGACCAAACAAATTTTGTTATATACCGCAATGGTCGCCATCTACCACAAAGGTATTGGTAGATTCAGTATCAGAGGTCTGGTTCAGGCCACTCTCAAGTTGCCCAAACGTAAAAGTTGCCTTCTTTAATGAAGTCACTATCGAACAATACCAAAATTTCTTCCGACAAGAATTCCTATGTTTAATTATTTCTTGTTTATTAAATAATTTTTATGCACTTACAGAAACTGTCGAAAAAAGTTTTTCTCCCGCGAGTGACACACGGACGAAAGTATGCATTTAACATTTAACAAGTACTTAACCTGTCTTTTACCGATACAAGAATCCATGCCCCGATGTAGAACATTTTTACAGGGTAGGCTATTGGACAACAAATTAGAAGTTCTGCACACTCAGAAAAATTTTAAAAAAATATTTGTAGTGTTTATAGAGTGTTGCTTTAAACCAAAAACTTTCTTTATGCAATAAAAAAACTGATAAACATTTGAAAAACCTAATACTTATAGTAATTTTTATATAATTTCAAACATATATTTTAAGATTTAGCATCAATTATATGGATACATATTTTATTTATATTTAGAAAAAATTGCTTTAAAACGGGCTAAACAAGATGTAACTGGTTAACTCATTGCTAAACCAAGTAAAACGTTAAAATTTTAAAAAAATGTATGCAGTTTTATAATAAACAAACAAATGTATCAAAAAGCGCTAATACTTTTTTAAAAAAAAGGAACAGTGAATTTAAGGATTTTTTTAAAGTTAAAGTGTTTCTTTAAAGAAACGGCGGTAAAAGACAGGTTAAACATAAAGGGTGGTTAAATTTTAAGGGCCGATGTTGATTTTGAATAAAACACAAATTATTTAGGAAATTATTGTCATTTCTTTTTATTATTATAATATTGGTATGATTCAATTATGTATGGAACAAAATATCGGCCAAATGACCGCCGTGACCTCGGCGGCACACCTCCATCCGATGGTCCAAATTTACGATGACGCTGAGGCCGTTAATGTGTCGAATTATCCTTTAGCTCTTGAATTGTTGCTGGCTTATCGACGTACACCTTTCTTTCAAAAAACCCCAAAGAAAGAAGTCCAACGGTGTCAAATCACAACATCCTGGCGTCCAATTGACACCGCCACCACGTGAGATAACACGGTCATTGAATTTGTCGCGCAAAAGAGCCATTGTTTCGTTAGATTGATTGACGAATCCACCGAGGTGAAAATGTGCCTCATCACTGAAGATGATTTTCTTAGAAAATTGATCATTCACTGTTGCCATTTCTTGTCACCATTCTGACGATTGACGACGTTTGGAATGGTCAAGAGGCTTTAGTTCTTGAGTCAATTGCACCTTGTAAGCGTGTAAATGCAAGTCTTTATGCATAATGTTCATCAACGCCGAGCGTGAGAGGTGCAATTGTTGGGCACGACGACGAGTTGAGGTGGACGGCTCTTCAGCCACACTATCGCGAACAGCAGCAATATTTTCTGCAGTACGAGCTGTACGAGCATGCACTGGTGTTTTCACATCTCCTACAGACCCGATTTGCTCAAATTTTTGCACGATTTTTCCGATTGTACGCACATTTGGACGATTAAATTGACCGAAAAAATCACGAAGGGCACGGTACGCATTTTGATTTGAACGCCCATTTTCACAATAATCCTGAATAACTTTAACGCGTTGCTCGATTGTGTATCTTTCCATGGTTCAAATTGAGTTAGTCTGAAATTGAGAAATGTCAAATGAAATGCAGAAAAAAACTTGACGTTTAGGTGTGGTTCACATTCAACATCGGCCCTTAACATTTAACCACCCTTTATATCTGCATATAGAGGATGTATTTTGCTCTGCGATGTTGGCTTTAGTGGTGCAGAGGCCCAGGTTCGAATCTCACCCGATTTTTTTTTAATACTAAAGACGGATGGAAGTGCTTACGATAAGATTTGCGGACAGATAGTTCAGTGATAGAGCGTTCGCTTTGCATGTAAAGTGCCCGTGTTCGGGATTTCATTTAATTCAAATGAATTTATAGAAGAATTTTAATGGAATGAAATATTGAATCATTTTTTACATGGAAGATTCAAATTTATATGACTAAAAAGTAGAAAATAAAATATATTAAAAAAAACTTCTATAAATAAATAAATGATAACATCTTCTCGTCTCACGCAATCAACCAGATCGTCTGCTTATAAACAAAAAAAATTTCAGGAACATTTTGCGTTTAGATTCTTTTTTGCATAGAAACATTATTATAATTATAATTAACTATTTTAATTTTATTTCCACTATTTTTTTTTCCCGTGATAATTTATTTTCCTGCGATGTGTTCACGTTGACCAACCAAGTTAATCTATCCCTTGATTGACTTCTTCTTTTGTTTCTGCTCTATGCTGTTGATCGCTCTTGTTACATAAAAGAATGTGACGTTTATATTACGTTCTCTTTCCACCTTATTTCCACTGCTAGGATCTGGAAACTCCTGTTTGAATCTGTTACGAGTGTGAACTCGATCGTTGTCAACTTTTGTGAAGATGCTGGTAGTGATACAGTTACTCTGTTACGGAGCGGACTTGATCCTGCTGATTCGAGAAACTTCGTTCTTTTCTAGTTTCTCTCGTATATATCTGTTGTCGAACTTTTTGTGAGAATGCTTGGCAACCCAACGACGAGTGCCTTATTTCAACACACACGCGATAGAGATAGTGTCAAACTATACGACAAGAGAAGGGTGTTATCTCTGATCGTTAATTGTGCGATAAGACGCTGCGCCTTTGCCAGCGGTTGCTTCATGCTCTAATTTTCCATTTGACGAACGGCACACGATCTTCTTGCATCACGGTGGTTATCAAATAATGCTCCGACAAGTAAAAAACTTAATTAAAACGACCATGCACCGATGTAAGCCGTGTATCTTACATAAAAAAAAGCAAAGAACACAAATCATGGCTGCGCTTCCGGAAGAGCGTTCTTCCGCCTCTTCACACCCCGAGCTTGGGACTATGCGTACTACTTCGGCATCAAAAACTACATCAGCCACGAGTGGTTATAAAAGAGATTATAAAAGAGTACGAGTGTATTTTTGTGTGTTTCGCAACGAAAGCCATTCACCTAGGCTGAAAACACACCAGATAAGTCAAAAGTCCGATGAGGCTGCACACACCAAAGCAAACGAAACAAAAAAACAAGGCGAAACAGAAAATCTTGTTTCGCTGCCTTCAGCTGGTAAATTTTTTTTCCAAAACAAAATTTGAATACCATTGGATACCATTTGGATACCATACCATCCTTTGAATTTTTCTCGATATACATATGCATATGTATATCGAACGTATATATCTATATCTATCATGTATATATCTAATTGAGGGAAGAAGCAAAATATTGAAAGAAAAAAGAAGCAAATATAAATCTATATATGGGTGTGTGCCAATTGGTTACTTTTTCCTCGATTTGGAAAATTTTGACATAAGAAACTGAAATTTTGACGTGAGTGAGGTGAATTCAAACTTCAAAATTTTACGTAGCCCTGAGGGCTAGGTAAATTTTTGACAACCGTTGAATATTATCTTCAACGTCGAATATTTAAAATTATTTAAAAATGGAAAAGAAAATTAGGAAAACTTATATTACATGTAAGTATAAAATAAAATATGCTGCATAAAGTTTCACTGAATGTTAAAATGTTCTTATTTCGATTATATTAGGGAGTAACAGCGACCGTATGGCATTATTAACAAGAAGAATAGAGCTGGACAAACTCTTTAGTTCAAAAAATGCCAACAGCAACGATGGTTGGAGGTAAGCAAATTTAATATGCTCACGTTTATGCATTTTGATATGCAATTTTTTTCAGAAAAGTGGCGGGCTCCCTCCAAGAAACACTTTTGGATCCCAGCAAAGACCACACCAGCTGCAAAAATCAGTGGAACTCTTTAATAAAAAAATATAAAGAACTTAGCCGTATCAGGACGGGTGAAGGTACGGCAGATGAGTTGTCTGTGGAGGATGCGGAAGATTGGCCTTTTTTCGAAATTATAAAGACGTATGCAGGTAGAAAGGACAATTTCAACCCTCCATTCCTCCTAGACTCAAGCCAGGGGGTGTTAAGGCCCCAATGTGAAAGTCGCTCCACAACACCGTCCACCACACCAAGAAGTGAATCGCCCCATCCATCCCCAAGACCCTCATCGTCCCATCGCTCTCACAGCCGTTTGGATAGGCTAGAGCGTCTTATCACAAAAAGTGAAAAAAGAACAAGGAAGCAAATGTCTTCATTGCTTTCAGTTTTCGGACAAATGGTGCAATCAGACTATCCGCATATTGACACAACATCACTGTTGATAGAGTCATCCGATTCCGACTAATGAATGTTCCGACCAGTTAAATCAAATTTGTTTTTATTTATTGAAAATAATAATAGTTAATAAATTAAATTATTTTTATAACAAAATTGTTTTTTCTTTAGTAGTTCGCATAGCAGTATAAGATTGCAAGAAGGGGACATTGTTTTGTTCTTATTTGCATAAATTCTCCCAGTTGCTGGATTCGTGATTTTCAAATTACCGCTCAGAAAGAGTCAAATGTTTAAATAATTTTATAAAATACCATATTATACATATACTATATACTAGACTGCAAGAATTCGTTAAACATGGCATTTCTTTGTAATATTCCTTCTTCGGAGTCAGATAGTGTTGATTCGGTTGGATCTGCATGTGAGAGAAGCTCAACTGATACATCGTATGGATCGAAGTCATCATGTAATATGCAAACATTGTGTAAAATGAATGCAGCGAAAACAGTCTTGATGCAATTTTTTACGCTGAGTTCAAGGTCTCTGTTGAATATATTCCTCCATCTTGATTTAAGCATTCCGAATGCACATTCCACAGCAATTCTTGCTTGACTATGAGCCGCATTAAATCTCATTTGCGAAGACGTTAAAGGTTCCTTAAAAGGAGTAATAATTGCTACTGGCTCTGTTTGGCAAGGGTATCCTTTATCGCCTAACAAAAAATATCCCCTCGGAGGATAAGTGCCTGCGTTGAATATTGGGCTGTTAAGGAACACACGTGTATCGTGAACTGATCCAGGATAACCCACAAATACATCTGTGAACTTATAATTGCTGTCAACAACTGCTTGAGCTTGTATGGAATAGAATTTTTTGTGATTTATATATTCGTCATGCTTATTGACTGGGCATTGAATTCGAATATGTGTGCCATCAATTGCGCCAATAACATTTCTAAAAGCCATTGATTTAGCTTTCCTACAAAATTTTATACCAGTTCTTTCATAATCCTCAGCAGATCCATGGTTTATGATGTGGCGCATTTCAAGAAATACATCTAAAAGCTTGTGAATGATATTTTTCACCGTAAAGCGGCTTAATCCCATGAATTCTCCAGCAACTCTGTAGCTGCATCCACAGGCCATCCAATATAAAAAGCACATCACTTCATATTCCGTTGACCATCCATGTCGTTTTAGAGGAACGAAATCCGATATTTTTCGGAAAGAATTGTAGCATACCCTTAAATGCTTGCGAGTCGCTCTATCTTCTCCATTCATTATAGAATTTATTGTATCGGAATATACTTTTGGTTTAAGATACACGAGACCCTACGAAAAATTAAAAGAATTCAAAAAATTAATTGTTGCCCTTGTTGCATTTCCTTGAAACACTAACATGTCTGGTCTCTTTCTCGCATATTAGCATTAGCATCATTCTGTTAATTTTTTTAAGATGTTGTGCTTTTAATAAAATAGCTAATAACAAAGGAAAATACTTTTTTGATATTCTATGCATAATTATTTGTTTAATTTTGCAGACAATCTTGAAACTCAAAATTTTGTTTCTGTCAAAATTTCATCCATGAATTGGCACAGCAAATATAACAAAATTTTACTCACCAGAGTAAATTTATTTCAACATTACTTACCACTAGTAAAAAGTAATCAATTGACACACACCCTATATAAAAATGAGTTGCCCTATGTTCGTGATTTTATAACTCGAGAACCACTCAACCGATTTTCAAACGAGTACATGCGTTGGAAAGGTCTACTTTCACTGATGGTTTATAAAAAAAAAAAAACATCGAAAAATTTCTACGAATACAAGTTTGCGGAATAAATTTAGAATTTCCTCTATTTTCACACGGTCAACTGTATGTTGCATGTTGGGAAGCCGTCGTCTTTATTCATTTTTTGTGAAAATGGCAATACTAAAAATGTCGTTTACCACCAAGCTCTGCAATAAATTTTTTTCTTTTTGATGTTCTCACTTTAAAAAATTTATATTATTTTGCACTTCTTTTTCAGGAAAATGTCTATTCTTTCTAGAAAATTTAATTTTTAATACAAAGACGTAAACGTATGTTATTGTATTGTCCAGCAACGCGGACAGGGTTACTCTAGTATATGTATATAATTATATGCCAATAAAATAAAAATATAAATGAATCAGTCGGAAGAAATGTAAAAAATTTTAAATGTAAAATAGACAAAGATGCTTTTTTGTTTTCAGTATTTATTTGAAAGTTCTTTTTTGCAGTACAATTATTTATCACTTAACAATTTGTTCTTTATTGACAATTTATACTTTCATTAAAATCTCACGATGATTACCATTCGGTAAAAGTTTCTTTAACGACGACGAAAAAAACATGAAAGCAACAGATTTAGCTGTTGAAGCAAAATATCCATATAATATATGTATATATGTACATATATATATACGATGGTAGTCCCAGAAGTATCCGACCTGACGTATAGATGGCGGTTGTTATTTGAAAAGAATGACTATGGTAGAGAGTACTAACTTTATAAAGCTTAAGTTTGAAGTTTGACGACGCTACGTTGTTCATTATTGGTTTGGCAGCCATCAATAGTGAACGCTCTCAGTGAATTTGTAAACATGGAAAAAATTGGTCATCGTTATGTGATACAATACTTTCATTTGAAAGGCCTCAGTCCAACCAATATCAAAGCGTAGCTAGATTCTACTCTGGGGGAGTCTGCTCCTTCGTTTGTCTACAACAGCAAAATATTGGGTGGCAGAGTTTAAACGAGGTCGTACGAGCTGCCAAGACGAACATCGCTCATTTGGTCGACCAAATGAGGTGGCAACGCCAGAAATGGTGGAGAAAATCCACAAAATGGTATTGGGTGACCGTCGACTGAAAGTGCGCGAGCTAGCCACATTCCATTAAGCTGCCACCTCCGTGCTTTGCTGTTTTTTTTTTTTGTGAATCTAACATCGAATACTTTGCCTTTTGGGTGACGAGCATTTCTTCCCGCATCGTTACCAAACAAATTTATTATTGTTTCATCGCTCAAGAGAATATTGCGCCCTTTCGGTCCCCCCCTCCCCCTGTGATCCGCACCAAGTTTTGTGGACTAATGCAAAGTTTCTCTTCTTCCTCAAATTCCTTCCTTTGCAGTTCTAAGCAGGAGGAACTTTGCGAGTTTAGATTTGCGTTTACTAATCGTCGTCGAACGGTATGTGCGGTATGAACGGTAACATTCCCAATTTCGCCAGCAATTGTCCTGGATAACTTGAACGGGTCGCGTTTAGCTTATGTAACGATTCGATTGTCGGTCGGGTTTTTTAGGTGCTCCACGCATCTCAATGAATTTTTTGTGATTTCAGAGTATTTGTGACGAAATTTTCCGACCGTCCCATAGATCTGGCAATGTGTAGGTTTTCCAAATTATTACTACAACACACCTATTTTATTGTCCAGCTAAATTTGAAGGTTAGACAAATACACAGGCCCCAAGAATTCTTATTGCGGAGATTCCCCCATTTGATTTCAAAACAGTGCTATGACAATTCCGATTGTAGAATATGCTATATATTTTTCTCTTTACATTTTAAAAATTCTTGGGTTCACACCTATTATTTTGTCCAGCTCTGTATATAGATATGGGAGCGACATCTAGTGGTACGGGTCGACAGACTAGAAGTGGACGACACGGGTGGCAGCTCTAAAAGACGACATGAAGTCAGTAGAGAAAAAGAAACGAGTCAGAAGTGCACGCATGCGTTTTCGACCACTAAGCCAACTAATCCTTTGTTAAATAATTAATTGTCAACTATTTCTTCAATAAACTAAAAATAATAAACGGACCATGTTTCTTTATTTAGAATAAAGAAGGGAAACTACATATATGATATTATTACCGTCAAGTAGTCTAAGAGGGACAAATGAAAATATGAATAAGAATTCGTCAGTATCCGTACTGTCCTCAAGAGCTTGTTTGTAGGCAATGTGTCCAGAACTGCCTTCACATCCCCATTTACTTATAAGCCTTATAAGCCTGATGATTTCGAAAGAAAGGTATTGAAGACTTCTTTCTCAGCTTGAACCAATTGCTCAACGCTCAACCAATTGCTTTCATCTATAAGTAATTGTAAAAGTTGATTTCAGCCCGAGTCTCTGTTACCGTGATGTGTTCATCAGGAGGATAACACGCAACTTTTGACTTACGTAAACAATGGTAAAATGGATACTCGTAATATCCTGAATTCATTGACCACTTTCTAGTCAGCTTTTAGTTGTGTTGTCGATTTAGAGTCGATGTAATCGTCGTCACTACTTCACTTCCTGTAGAAAGAACTTGTTTGCTTTTTTGATCCTCATATCCTCTTCTACATATATCTCTATATCCTCTTCTACATATTTGATCCTCTTCCTCTTCTACATATACATTCTCTTTCTATTCCTGTCTACTATCTTCGATACCTTCCTCTCTCTGCTATCTCTTTCCTCTGCACTAGGCTTAAGATATTAGTTTTAAGATACGAATATATATCTATTGTTAATGTTAATAATTATTAATAAGAATTTTGTACTATAAAAGAAATATATTTCTTATTGTACAGCCGTTTTTGGAAAAATAAATGAAATAAATGAAATGAAATGAAATATGACATCGATGATAGAGACTGGGTCCTACACACTCGAAGTTCTACTTCCTTTTCCTCTAACCACTTTTGGGTTATCAATACAAAATCCTCCATATATTTTTATATTTCTTTATATTTATTTTAGAAGAAAAATAAGACAACATTTACATTATTTTTTGTATAGAATCAACTGTAATGGCGCGCACATCACATTTTGAAGAAACGTATTTGTACAGTTTGATGTTTTTTTGACTTTTCTCTGATCACAACCATTCTTCAAAAAGCTCCTTCTTTTAACTACAGTATTCTGAAGTATATGGTCAAAGTTACTCATTCGGCAACATGGAAGCGGTCTGTACGGAAGGGAAACGAAGTAGCACATTGAGAGAAGATTACGTACGACAAGCATAGAGCAAGCAATTTCAATTTCTTCATTCTTAGTTTTTGTCTTTCTCTCCTTATTCGGACCTATGCATCTTAACTTTGTGAGGCCGTGTGTAGGATTTTTCTCGAAACGTTGTGCGTCTGCTTTCTTTCTGTACGCTTGCATCTGCAGCTACAATTCCAACAATAATTATTATATTTTTGTCAATTTTAAGATTTCTTTGAGTTGTACATGATATAAAATAAAAATAAATAATAATGACTTGTGATAGATTTGTTAGGACTTGCAATATATAATTTTTTTTTAATTTTTCAAATTTAGGGTTTAATAACTGTTTAAAGTTTTACCGAAAACGAAAATTAAAAACTAAAACCATGCGTTGCAAAAGAAAATGTGTATCTGTTCTTTTATGTGTAAAAAACCAAAGCCGACGATAAAACTATCAACGGCGTAACATTAAAGACAGGGATGCATAGTAGCTCGTTCAGATCATAACATTCCGCCCACCTCGGACATGCTGTGCGACGCAATATAATAAATATCACTGCAGCCGCCCACCTCTTCATCACAATTCGGTAAATTCGCTAGCTTGGCTATTGCCCTCTTCAGAACCGCTGTATGGCTTCGCACCGTCGCTACCTTGACTAGACCATCCTCTCCAGGATGCACGCTAACGATCCTTCCCATCACCCACTGCAGGGGTGGGACCCGCTCATCACGAATCAGGACCAGATCCCCAACTTCTACATTGTCTCGAGATTGGAGCCATTTTTTCCAAACCTGGAGTCCACATGTATTTCGCGCTCAACCTTTTCCAAAAATCGTGGTGCATTTACTGTACTTGCTTCCGTCGCTTGAGCAATTCCAAACTCTGTGCGATAAGTGGACCACCCACCAAGTCAAGGCGATGACGTCTTCTGGATCATCACTGAGTGCTGTCAGCGGTCTTGAATTCAGTACTGCCTCCACTTGCTTTAGAAGGGTGTAAAACTCTTCGAACGTGAGCTTCGCGTCGCCCACAACTCGTTTCAAGTGATTCTTCATGCTTTTTATCGCTGCTTCCCATACTCCACCAAAATTTAGTGAGCCCGGTGGAATAAAATGCCAGGTGACGCCAAGGCCAGAAGCGAGTTGAGCAGCAGCTTCCAAGTGTTGTCGATAAGCCTCAAAATCTTCTCTTAAAAGTGCACTTGCCCCTACAAAAGTGGTTGCACAGTCGCTATAAATGTCCGATGAGTAGCCTCATTGAGCTAAGAATCTGCGAAGTGCCGCTAAGCAGGCGTCAGTCGTCATATCGCTGACCAACTCGATGTGTACGGCACGCGTACTGGAACATATGAAGAGCGCAACATATCCATTGTAGCTGCGGTTACCTCTACCCTTCGTTGTCTGAATTAGGAATGGACCCGCGAAGTCTTTTCCACACCTGCTGAAAGGTCGGGCAGGTGTGCATCGATAAATTGGTAAGCTGCCCATCAACTGCGTTGTGCCGCTGCATCGCTGTCGAAAACATTTTATGCATCGATGAATAAAGCTTTTAATAGATGATCGAACATCAATAAGCCAGAAGCGCCACGCAGATAACACTGGCCGACAGCCATTTTGTAACGGGCTCTTTGACAACATATTCTAAAGGATTTTGGTCCGCTGATTCTAAAAATGATAAAATAAAAAAAATGAAACGAGCCGTTTTCGAGATAACCTTTTATGAAATTTTTGTCCACTTTACGTTAAGGTCCATCCACTTGAAGAGCTACTACAGCTGACATATGTAACCGATTCGATTACAACTAAGATTAAATTAAAGAGGAAGGATGCGCGCATATTTTTTGCTAACATTACTTTGAAATCCGAAAAATAGTTTAAAACCTTTTGGTGAAATCGTAACTTCAAAAGAGAAATTTTTTAAGAAACAAGACAAAAAACTGCTATATATCTGTATGTAAAAATATGTTCCCGATATTTTTTACTCTTTTTATTTTTTATATCGATAGGTTGGACATTTCCGCGAGTTTTAAGCCTAATATAAGCCTAATATCTTTAAAAAATCTGCAAAGAAATGGTTTCTTGGTGCGCGTTAAAGTGAATTTTGTGCTTTTCGCAAAAAATACTTAATTTTGAAGATAAAGATAAATAAATACTTTTTAAATTAAAAATGATTTTTATTTGTGCTTCTTCGCTTATATAATTGGGTTAGTGTTTCCCTAGTCAAACTCCAGCAATATTCCGCCATCATAGTTGCACCCCAGGATCTTTCATAGCGCATTTCAATTGTCATCATTTGCGGGTGAAATCTTTTCCATCCTCGTCGCTTACAGCACCCAAATTTTCCGGGAAGGAGTCTAGATGAGAGTTGAAGAAGTGCAAATGATGGCAATTGAAAAGCGCTATGAAGGATCCTGGGGTGTAACTATGATGGCGGACTATTGCTGGAGTTTGACTAGGGAAACACCAACCCACTTATATAAGCGAAGAAGCACAAATAAAAATCATTTTTAATTTAAAATGTATTTATTTGTCTTTATTTTCAAAATTTAGTATTTTTTGCGAAAAGCACTAAATTCAAATGAACGCGCAGGAAGAAACCATTTCTTTGCAGATTTTTTTGATATTAGGCTTAAAACTCGCCTAAATGTCCAACCGATATAAAAAATAAAAAGAGTAAAAAATTTCGGTAACATATTTTTACATACAGATATATACATAGCAGTTTTTTGTCTTTTTTCTTAAAAAATTTCTCTTTTGAAGTTACGATTTCACCAAAAGGTTTTAAACTATTTTTCGGATTTCAAAGTAATGTTAGCAAAAAATATGCGTGCATCCTTCCTCTTTAATTTAATCTTAGTTGTAATCGAATCGGTTACATATGTCAGCTGTAGTAGCTCTTCAAGTGGATGGACTTTAATGTAAAGTGGCCAAAAATTTCAAAAAAGGTTATCTCGAAAACGGCTCGTTTCATTTTTTTTATTTTACCATTTTTAGAATCAGCGGACCAAAATCCTTTAGAATATGGTGTCAAACAGCCCGTTACAAAAAAAAAAATGTTAATTTGTAGGCTAGTGTAATTTAAAGTTGACTGAACGCCGCCATGTAGTGTACATGCATGTCCATGAAAAATAAGTAAGACAATTCAATTCCAAACAAGGAAACGTAATCTTTTTTAGCGGAGCCACTTTTGTCTTCGCCATTAGGATGGCAACTTTTATTTGATTGTCTAGCAATTCTGAACGCAAGTATGCCACTGCTGCATATGCTGCTGTAGATGCATCCGAAAATATATGTAGCTGATAATTTCGAGCACCTGCGGAAAGTCCTATCCATCTTAAAATTTTTATAGATTCAATTGTTGGTAGTTCATCTCTAAATCGCGTCCACGCTCGCTGCAGCTGCTCTGGCAATGGGTCGTCCCAATGAGCCACAAGCCAGTGAGCCACACCTGTTGACATATAATTTCCCTTTAACTGTAAATGGGGCAAGTAGACCTGGTGGATCGTAAATTTTTGCTACATCCGAGAGCTGCTGTCTCTTGGTTATGGGTGTGAGGACTGTTGATACATTCGTTTTGAATCCGATGTTATCTGACTCAAATCGCAATAACTCTCACTTAGTCTTTTGTCATCATTCTCGTTTATGTGGTTCATCAATTCTATGGAATTAGAATTCCACTTCCGAAGAACGAAACCACCCCGCTGCAATAATTCTTGGAGTTGACGACTCAAGCCAATCGCTTCACCAGCTGTATACGAACCATGAAGGCAATCGTCCATGTAGAAGGATTGTTTTAGAACTTCTACTGCAATGGGGAACGTTTCCTGTTCATCCGACGCAAGCGTATGGAGTACTTTTATAGTTAGGAATGGTGAACAATTTAAGCCGTAAGTGACAGTGAGTAACCGATAAATAGACGGCATACCGAAGCTATCACTCCAAACAATCCGCTGCATATGGCAATCAACGCGGTCCACTAATATTTGACTATAGCATTTTTCTATGTCAGCTATAAAAGCGACTCTGTAACTTCGCCAGTTAAGAAATGAACAGAGGTCATTCTGCAGCTTTGGGCCGACATGTAGGCAATCGTTAAGAGAGACTACGTGATCATATTGACGCGCGGCGTTAAATGCAGCTTGTAGTTTTGTCGTACAACTGGACATAAGAACCTCGTGATGTGGGATGTAGCATACTCAAAGCGGATCATTCACGGATATGATCCATCACGCATTCCATGTGCCCTAAGTTAAGGTATTCTGCCATGAATTCATCATATAACTCTTTCAGTTTATCATTTTTCTGAAGACGCTTCTGCTGGTACTGATATAATTTAAAAGCGGTTGCTTTCGAACCGGACAGTATCGTTGGATCATAGTCTTCTTTGAAAGGATATCGAATCTGGTAGCGCCCAGAGTCCAGCCTTACAGTCGTTCTCGAAAGGAGTTCTTCGCAGTGGATTTCATCTTGGGTAATTTTTAATGAGTGTTCTACGTCCTCGCACTCATTAAACTGCCACAATTGTTGAATAAGCCCATTGAGATCAGTAACTGTTGTTGCGCACCATGTTGTATTTAGCTACATGGTGGATAATTTGCCATAATTTGCGGGTGGAATCTTTCCCATCCTCGTCGCTTACAGCACCCAAATTTTCCGAGAAGAAGTCTAGATGAGAGTTCAAGAAGTGTAACTTCAAAGACGCTGAACTGCATATTCACTGATGAATGAGTCTTGTGAGCCACTATCGAGAAGCTCGCGTAATTGCATATGATGGCAATGTCACTCCTAAAAGCATTGTAGCGAGCAACACCGATTGTAGCTCCCCTTCGGGCTTTAAGCGTGCGTGAAAAGCAGCGACCTCGCTCTGCTGTATGGCACTGTCATTATGCAACAGGGTATGATGTTTTTGCGCGCATTTCAGACAAGTAAACGTTGATTTACAGTCCTTCACTTTATGATCGGCTTTGAGACATATTATTTCATAAGTATTTCATATAACACTTTTTACACCATTGAATTTTCCATCTGGTTTTTTCGACTGCTCATAAACAATGTTTTCGGAGCAAAAAAAGAATTAAAAAATCAGTTAATTTTAATTTGTGATCGCAGCATACCATTCAGGTGTTATAACTTCGCAATTATTAATTATTAAAGTTTTTATTCCAATTTCTTCTGTTTGCGATTTGAATAAATGCGCAAATATGGAAATAAGTTTTCGGTAAATCTCATAGAACAACTCACAGGGCGCAATTAACCTTCCAAAGTCAGTTTGGCGTTTATAATTTATATAAAATATTCAATAGGTGCAGTGAGAAATTCATTCTGTTTTCTTATTACTTCATTGCACAAATTACACCCTAGTTTTGGGAGAACTTTATGTGCCACATACCCTACAAAACATCGCAGTGATGGCAAATGGAAGTCCGTAACTACATTGTTTTTAAACGATTGGTCTAAAATACAGATTTCTTGTGGACCATCATCTTCAGTTAACATAACAGGGGATTCGCTAAGTTCACATAGAGAGTCACTAATATTTTCCTTAGGAAATGGGTTATCAAAGGTGTCAAGAATATTCTCTGCACCAACTTTTAGTTTCCTAAGGACTAAACCAGTTTTCAAGATATTAATTTTCCAATAATATCGTTTACTTCTGTGGCTGGTGGAAATCTGTTATTTCCAACTTTCTGGTGGAAAATTAAAAAGGTATTCTCCAGCCGATCTTGGTAAAGCGGTTTAGTTAAAATAAAAAAAAATTCATTTTCACACTAAAATACTTCATCTAAGCTAACTGTAAAAGCGCATTAAGAGTTATTTTCATTCCTTTTAAAAAATTAACTTGCTTGTTTTTATCCGTGAAGGAAACATTTTCTAAGTACGTCAGAAAGCATTTTACAAATGCTGTAAGGACCAAATGTATTTTTATACCCTACACCTTAAGCATTAACCACAACCAAGGCTACAAGATATTAACTGCAAAAGTAGCTAACTTCCAGTGATAGCGGCGTGAAGCCAGCAGCAAATGTCAAAACGCAAATGTTTTTATATGTAAAACGTAAACAAACACAAAAGAAGAAGAAGCATACCTACGCCGCCAGAGAAAAATAGAACTCGATCGACTGCAAGCGGCGTGAAGCCTAGCGGCTAACTGCAAGATGCGTAGCGGCTAACCACAGATACGTAGCGCACTGGAAATCAATGTTTTTTTTCTTGTTCCCCATAAGGGACAATGTAATTTTGACAGATGCGGCTTGTATCTTGTAGCCTGTTGCCTTGGTTGTGGTTAATGCTTTAAGGTTAAGGGTATATTCACTTTGTTACGAAATGTGTAACGCATAGAAATAGAGACGATAGGTATAGGAAAGTATATATATTCTTGATCAGCGTGACCTCCTGAGCCGATTTAGCCATGTCCGTCCGTCTGTCTGTCTGTCTGTCTGTATGTATGTCTGTCTGTCTGTTTAAATCACGATCACAGGAGAACCGGTGAAGATATCGTCATGAAATTTTGCACAAATGTTGGTTCTTGTGGTGTGCAGGTTGGTATTGAAAATGGGCAAAATCGGCCCACGACCACGCCTATTTTTTAGTAAAAATGTGATATCAGCCGTTGTTTTTTAGTTATGACAACAAAATTTCATTCCTGAGTATAGAGTAGCATTATCCGTTAATATGCCAAATATGGGCGTGATCCGCCTTTATTGAAGGTAACTTTTAGGTTACACAGGCAAAAGATGGTTATATTGTTAAATATATAAACTTCCTGAGTAAAACTTTACATAACAACTTCTTTTCCCAAAAAATATTATTACATCAAAACTGCGTGCGGTCCGCCCACTTTTACACTACTTATACAGTATAGCTCATGAAAACAAGTTTATTACCACGGAAATAACGTTTAAATTTGAACACAATAATAAAACAACTATGCTAGTTATTTTGTTTTGAAAAACGTAATGACGTAATAGCAAAGAATATGTAATAATATAGAAGACCCATGACTCAGATTTTGAAATTTTTCAAATCAGATGCGGTCGGTCGCAGGCAGCGAGTGTTATTCTGTTTTTTTGCACTAACAATGCAAGCGAATATGCATAAGAAGAGATCGATCCAGCCACTCGTATGCCAAGTAAAGTGTGAAAGAAAGAAACGATCAATTTTTGGAGTACAGCGGGCGATGAGAAGAACGGTGCGATTCGTCTGGATTTGTTTTAAATTTTGCATTTTAAGGTTTTTGAAAGAAATTTTGCTTTTCGTAGCTTTGTTCTGCTTCTTATTCGATGTCCAAGCTATGTAAAGCGCTGGCACGATCTACGTTCCGAGCATAGCATGCTCTTGAAGAATTCGTATAGGCAGAAGATTTAAGAAGAAGAATACTTTAGTCGGCATATCAATATATTTAATACCTTATACGAGTAAAAATAAAAAGTTAATGGAAGCAAAAATAAAAAATGAAAGAATGGAAATATTACAGAGAAAATATTTATATTATGTAGGAATTCGATTTTTTATGAGTACGAACGAATCGGAAGATCGACTTTGTGCTTGTTATTTTGTAGTAACAACTGAAGTGCTTCTGTCTGACCGTCTATAAATTTACCATGTTATTGTAGTGTCCAAAACCATTATTAAAATTAAATTAAAGACTAAAATTTTTAAAATTTATGATTTTAGTTCTGTTAAGGAAGCATTGCCTATGGGCTGGCAATAAAACGAAATCAACCCCGCATTGAGCTCAATGTATCGAATTACCAATAACACTATTGGTACAACAATTATATTATAATTTTATACATATAAAATAACAATTAACAATAACCTAATTTAATAATAAACCCAATTTAAAATACTAAACAGTTTATTAAGCCGGCAAAATGTTACAAAAATCAAAATTCCTTTACTTAATAACTTAACTTCCCTTACTTAAGCGAAAAAAAATCCAAATCAAAAGAGCGACAGACGTAAGCACCTGAATTGTTATTGTAAAGGAACGAAAAAGAAGTGAAATTCCCTTCTTCCCTCAACTCCTGCTTTTACCTTCAATTTCGTCATTTCATTCTCACCTCCTTTGACATACAAGATTCCATCGCTCAACTCTTCTTACGCATAATCATTTATGAAGGAATACAAGCGAACCCGATTTGTATTTATACAAAAACAAAGCAATGGCAATGAGAAGCAAATAGCACGAAATTGACACGAAGTTATCAAACAATGAGAGGAGAATAGAGAGAATGCGTAGCAACACAAAAAACTACTCAATGTTGCGCAACATGGACGTACGGCTACGTCCACAGCACAAATTTTGCTGTTCAAAAATTCGTATGAGATGCGCCTTCTATATATTGTATATTCTTTGGTAATAGCCTACTATTTATACAGAGGCGTAGCTAGGTCTCATGGAGCCCGGGACGGTTAATCAGCTTGCAGCCCCAAAAATTCATAGAATTCAATAAGTCACTACTTGATTCCCACAACCGGCGCCCCCGACATTGTGCCGCCCAGAGTGGACCGCCACCCCCGCCCACCCTAGCTTCGCCACTGTAATACCCGTCTGTGATTAAATGTGATTATAAGGTAGCTTTCCTTATAACCACATATTTCCTTTAGTTTCAGCATAAATTTTTTCAAAACTTTTATGTGTAGGGTATCTAAGATTCGGCCAGGCTGAATATAGCTTTCTTGCTGGTTATATTTATATTACTAAATTTGACCAACACAAATATGATATGAAATACTCTTATTTTATACTGTATTATATAGAATTGAAATTACCTTTTGTTTAACATATTATTAAGTATTTACATTGAATCATTACATTGAACTGAATTATATAAATATAATATTCGTTACTTTTAAAAATTAAATATTTGTTTCATCTATTATGCAAGCCATACACGTTACAACCGTTGGTACAACATGGTTAGCAATCAAGTTGTGTGTTTTGCCCACAAACCTCTTTGTACAACTTCATTTTGCAAACAATTCATTTTGAGTAAAGATGACGTCTGATGTTATTGTGTGCGCAATAATCGACGAAGTGTTGGAGCAAGAAGAAGATAAATAAAAAATTTTTTATAAATTTCAATAAAATCACGCATTTCAGCTGAGTCTTCCATTTTTGTGTTGTTTACTCGGCAATTAAACTCCCGAATCTTGCCCACACACGTGCTTCTCCCGCAAAGTCATAATGAGAATGAATTACCAAATCGCATGGCCAGCCCACAAACGTTACAACCGACTTGTAAAACTTGCCAAAAAATCAAAAAATTTTGATTTTTCGTACAACCGAAACACAACTTCATACAACAAACCCACAAACGTTACAATCTTGTATACAACCTGCTCAAGTTGTACCAACGGTTGTAACGTGTATGGCCTGCTTTATAACCGGTCTGGAATTATTTTGTATGTACCTATATTTAAGCGAAATTCAAGTGTAAGGGACACAGTGGTATATTCACTCACACACACGCCATGCGAAAAAGGAAAGACAGAGACAGGAAAGAAAAACGAAAAGACGCGAACAAAGTAGAATATTCCAGAAGACGACAAGGCGAGAGAATTGAAGCATCTTTTTATATGCTTCAATTAGCTTTGTAGTGTTAACAGAGAGTCAGTCCAACGTTTAAAGTGTGCGGACGCATAACAGGTATAGTTAGTGGTTGCTATAGTCTCGGTGTCTTGAAAAAAAACCTTCCTTGTATACACATTGCCAATGGTAAGTTGCTTTCGAGGCAATATCTAGTTTTACGCTCCTACGGTCGCGATCAAATATTGGTGGTCAAGTGATGCTTCCCCGATATTTCGATGAATTAGTTTTTCTGTCGTAAGGAAAGATTAGGACATTCGTCGTCAAAGTAGAACGCGTCCTTGTAAACATATTGCTAATGGTAAGTTGCTTCCGAGGCAATATCTAGTTTTCCGCTGCTAGGGTCGCGATCAAATATTGGTGGTCAAGTAATGCTTCCCCGATATTTTGATTCAACTCATCTCGACACACTCAGACAAGCGCAGGTAGAATAGGCAGCCTACCAAATACGTAAAACTGACCCACACACTGAACGTTCCCCGAACGCCACATCAACCGCGAGTGTGAGTGGATCTAGTGATCCCCAACCTACTGTCGTTAGTTTAAGTGAATACCCAACGTTTAAACATTAATAAAATAGTTGATTCTCATATGGCTCATTATTGAATTGCATTCGAAAATTTAATTTATTTCTTTAATTTTCTTGAATTGTGTCGGTTCAGTATGTTAGTCAGTTTAGGGCACAGCTTAGTTGTAGCACCTTGTTCACGTTCCCACAACTCCCTTAGTTTTTTTGTGATACATTGAATACAATACACATTATTTCCGCCAAATTTGCCCTAAGGTTTCATCTGGAGAAGGAAATTTGAAAAATGGTGCTTCTTTATCATTACGCCGAGACCGATGACATGAACTGATATAGCATATATTTATTTATTTGTTTATTTAAGAATACTAAGCTTACTGCTTTATTGTTTGAGAACGTAATTAATTTCATTACATAACAAAGTATTCAAGAAAGAGATAAAAAATGTAAACTCTTTTGTTTAGTTAAACTTGCTGAATCCGAAAAATTTATTACAAGAGACACAGTGTTGAAGTCAACGCAAGCATTCCGAAGAAGTACGTGGTGTAGATATGAAGATCTGTCAAAATTTCGATAAAGAAGTTCGTAGCGTCTCAGTATACGGCGTGGAATATTGAGATGAATGTTCATTAACAGATATGGGCTATCAGTAACACCATAATTTGTGTTCAGGATAATAGCAGCGTTTAACATTATTCGACGATTAACGAGTGATGGTAAATCTATCAGTTTTAGCCGGTATTCATAGGGTGGTAAGTTGACGGCATCATCCCAGTGGAGATTGTGTAAGCAGAAGTGTAAGAATTGTTTTTGAACTGATTCAATCTCAGCAATATAGCAACTATAGTTTGGGCTCCAGACAGGTGAGGCATATTTCAACAAAGATCTCACAAGTGATGTATATAATAACTTGATGATGTAGGGATCATTAAATTCTTTAGCCCATCGCTTTATAAAATCCAAACTACTGTTAGCTCTGTTAGATATGTGGTTGATATGACTATGAAAGCGCAACTTTCGGTCACGAACCACTCCTAGATCATCTATAGTTTCAGCTTGGACCCAATTAGTTCCACCAATAGTGTAATTAAAGAAAGAAGAAGTTGACAATATGCAATTATTTGTTTACACTTATTTAAATTTAGATCCATACAGATGTGTTACACCATGCAATTAGAGAATCAAAATCCAATTGTAAAAGTCTGGCATCAATTCCATTTTTGTATGATAGAAAAAGTTTCACATCATCAGCAAATATTAGGATATTTCCATTTTTAATAGCCATGGGAGATCATTAATAAAAATTAATAGCAGCCGACCCAAATGACTCCCTTCAGGAACTCCTGAAGCAACTGCAATGTCCTTTGATTTTGTATTGTTAAACATTACTATTTAAGTCCAATTACTGAGATATGACTGTATCCAATTTAGAAGAGGTTTAGGAAAACTATTTAATTAATTTCATCCTTAAAAGAAGATTATGATTCACTACATCAAAAGGTTGCTGAAGTCAGTATAGATAGCATCAATTTGCAGAGAGAATTTGAAGTGATTGATGATTTTCGACACGAATTCAAGTAAGTTAGTTGTAGTCGATTTAAGCTTGCAAAACCCATGTTGTGAAGGCAAAACTAAAGCTTGTATACTTCATGTTAATTGTTCAACAATTATCCTTCAAATTTCCAAAAAGACTTAGGATCGAAACGCAACTTTGATTTAACTTTTGTCAATTAATTTGCATAGGCTTCCTTACATAGTTTCTGATCTCTACGTCCCGTAGTCATGTAAATAGCAAAGCTTGCCGACGAAAGTCGCATACAGTACAATTTATAATACTTAGTTTTCAAGATCCTTACTTCTCGACAAGCTGATGTAAACCAAGTAGGACCATTAAAATTCGATGTACTCCGTAGTGGTACTGTGCATTTAAAACTATTTTTCAGGGTGTTATTGAAGAAATAAACTGCATCATCCAAAAGCTCAGCGGCAGAGTTTTCAGTAAGGTGAATAGAATTTCAATTTATATTTTGAAAATGGAACTGGAGGGTGTTGGAGGAACTAACCTTCTCGGATTACAAAATGATTCTCTTCGAAATCCCCTTTGTTCCAAGCCGTCCCCCTATATTAAGAAATCCCAAAAGGATAGAATGGGCTCGTTTGAAATCCATTCTGTCTTCCAAGCTCCCAAGCATTCTCCAAAGGAACTATTATGAACCTCAGAGCTCGAGAAAGGGATGAAACTAGCATATATTACCTCCTGCCCGATCTCCAGGGGCAGAAATCCATATCCCCCTGGTGGTCGGAGGAACTGAGTGAGCTGAGCTGTAAAAGGAAACCAGACGAGTTTTCAATCAAAGCTACACATCCACTAAGTTACAGCCATATAAGGAACTCCTAAAAAACTGTAAAAAAGCGATTAGAATTGCGAAAAAGACATCTTGCCATTGTTTTGTGATGCTTTTAAGTCTAGCTTTCCCCCTTATAAATTTCCAGGTTCGGATGGTATCATACCGATCAAGCTCCAGAAAAATGAGGTGATAATTCCCTGGCGGATAACTATATACCGGAACAGTCTCCGCTTAAACCACATCTCTATCAATTGGAGGAAGGTGACTGAGGTCTTTATCAAGGGCCAACAAATATCAAGGGCCTAATAACCGGAAACAAGAAATTCAGCAATGGAACCTACCCCAGCAGAATTGGCAACCAAAAGAAGTCCAGCAGAACTGGAAGCAAAAGAAGTCAGTAAGCCCAAACCCAAATACATTCAACGGGGTACTCCAACAGAATTGGCAACCAAACCACGTCCAACAGAACTGGAAGCAAAAGCATAAGAGGTCAGTAAACCCAAACCCAAATACATTCCACGAGGTCAGAGGAATCAGAGACTATGAAATCGCCGAACAATGGGTGATACACGAATCATCAGTATGATCGCATCACTCACGCTGATTGGTTGATTTCAAAAAGTGGAACAACTTACGATCCAAGCCCTCATAATATTTGATGTAAAAATTTTGGCTGTTTCACGATCATCAAACAAACACATGCATACGAAACTCGAAGCATGGTCTGAAAATTTTTCGTATCTCTTGTGCTTTCACTTCTGTTTTACTATGCACAGCAGCCGCAGCAGGGGCTTCGCGGAAGCGAACATAGGAACATGCAGGTAGCAAGAAAAAATGTATTGAAAAGCCGTCGGCTTTTTTTTTACTGTTTGTCAAACCAATTGTAACAAATAAATTAATTCGGTTTTTTATTTTTTGGATTTTGTTAGAAATTTACTATTATTGCAATTGTTATTGTTATTACAGTAGGTTCGTTTTCTTTTATTATCCATTGTAGCTCTAGCAATTTATTTTTTAAATGTAAAAATAGCCTGTACTCCTATTAAAAAAAAAAACTGACCCAAAATATTTACCAATAACCAACGAAATTTCTTGGAAATATAGAAGAAAGGATGAACTTTTTTTTTTTTAAAATAAAAAACCAAATATATACAAAAAAGCTCGCCATGCCTCTTGGTCTTTCTATTTTTTATATATCCTAACCATTTCACGCGTTATTCATTTTTACAACTTGGAAATTCCTGTAAAAAAGGAGGCTGGCGAACTTGTAAAAAACAGATGAAGGTCAATACAGGAAATAATGGAAAATACAATTAGAAAATTTCGTATAATGCGAATTCATAAATATAGGTACTGAAACGTAAAATCAATCACTCCGTACAGTGCTTTCGTTAAAATGAAAGCGCTTACAAACACAATCTCAACCGTTTGCACGTACACGAATTTGAGTCATGCATAATATTTTGTCGTGTAGCAGTGAGCAACTTTCAAACTTTATTTGAGACGCACAATGATGATTCGTGTATCGCCCCCCAAAGCGAATCAAACGCTTTGTCATAGGTTTAACAGAGCAGCACACATACAGGGTTAGGAGATTGAACGACTATATTTTTTTTGGGTGAAATTATTTTTTATTGATTCAAAATACAAAAATGTGTGGAAATAATGAAAATTTTAGAATCCATTCACTTTAGCTCGATGGCCACCTTGAATATCACTTATCACCACCTTGACGCCACCTGTTTGCCTTGACTATGGCCTTCAAACGTCGAATTCGAAAGCCATTGTGTGGACGAAATGAAGTGTGGAACATGGTTTTTTAACCATTGTTGGTTCTCACGAACTTTGGGAGACGATGAGAGTCTTGTTGGAATGGGCGTAGTGTACGACCGAAATGTTTGTGTGCCCACGGCTTTAAAGCAGCTTTAAAAAACATTTTCCCGATAAAAAGTCGCATTGACTTTGACACCAGGCTCGATGAAAACCATTGGACAGCGTCCATCGGCGGTCACAGCTGCCCATACCATTACTCGAGATAGAAAATTACTTCGGGTTGCCGTTCGTAGGGTCAAATTTTCGTAAGTGCGTTCAGTTAAGTAAACACGATCATTATGAGAGTTTATGAACTGCTCAATAGGGACATTTTTCTCATCAGAGAACACAATGTTTGGAAATTGGGCACGTTCGTGCAATCGTAACAACTCCTTTGCTCTTTCGACAATTTTTTTTTGCTTTGGTGTAAAATCATGTGCCTTTTGGAACATGTAAGGCTTTACCTTGAGCTCATTTGGGAATATGCGTCGGATGCTTCGCTGGAATATTTTCGAGTCTTCACTTTCCGACCCATTTCAGGTGATTTTGCTGTTTTTTTCCACCATTTGCCTATTGGAACTTGTAAGGCTTTACCTTGAGCTCATTTTGGAATAATGCGTCGGATGCTTCGCATATTTTCAGTTCTTTGGCCATTTGGTAATGTTGCTGTTTTTTTTCGTCCACCACCATAGCGTTTGGCAATGCTGCCTGTATCATTATAACGATTTATAGTGCGATATACAAACTTTGAGATACCTGAGCTCACAAACAATAGCTGGTTGTGATTTTCCACTCAAATATAACGCAATCACACTATTACGTTTGAATTCCATTTCGAATAACTTTTGTTCTATAAAACTTAGACGCAAATGCTTGTGGTAGCTTGTAATATAAACAGCTGTCATTGGTATGAATGTGAGATAGTTAGCAATCTCGCGTTGAGATATACCGGTGTGAATTTGTTAACACTTCAATCGCCTGACCCTGTAGTAGCGAATTGTGAATCTAAAACCAAATGGAAGAATCTCCAACGTAATAAACAGAGAAACAACGTAATAAACGGAATCTCCAACGTAATAAACAGAGAGAGGGCCCAGACAAGCCCAATAATCAGGGAACACTATAAAAATAAGAACATAGGGCCAAATCAAGGTTTATAGAATAAAAGGTTACGCCAGTAAACAAAGAAAAGTGGTCTCGTTCTGCGCATTTACGTCAATAAGTATTTCTAAAATCACTAGGGTCACAACACACGGAGCAAATAACAAAATGAAAAGTCGTATGAAGAAAAGTTGGAATAGGTTTAATGTTACTCGATCGCTCCGATTTTGTTGTTGCTTTTTTGTTGTTGTAGTTTTATGTGGTAACTCCAACAAAAGCAACATTTCTTGTCGTTCTCGTATGTTTTCAGAGTTACATCCCTTTGGAATTTGGAAATTACGAGAGTTTATCTCTTTAACTATACAAAATACTTACATGTTCTTCGTATCGTTGGAAAGGCATTTCATTTGTGTAAAAATGTATAATTACTGTAATAATTACTTTATGCAAAAATGTAAACTGTATAATTAACCAACAAAAACTTAAGCCTTTACGCTTAAGCTTTAGTACTTTACTTTTAGCATAACCTAATTTTGTGCACGTTATATAAATTAAAAGGTAAAAAAAATTATAAATTTACGTACCCATATTAATTTGCAACTCATTTTCAAAGCAATTTACATTAAAATGATCTTCACAGATGCCTGCACGTTTGGTTTTGAATTGTTTTTTTCGCTGGCAAAACTCCCACCAAATTTTTGATAAGCGAACAACTGATGGAAATTTGAAAACCCTGACCACTAACATTATTGCAAAAATTCACAGAGCACTTCATTATTGGTATTATTCAATCACCAAAATTTTACATTCAAAATTATTGTTATAACCGGAGTGCAGGCGCCTCGAAACAAAATTTCTATACAAATACTTATTGACGTCATTTGACATCCCTGTCAAACGAAAAAAAATAACGGACCTGCGCGTGGCGTAACCTTCTTTCTATAAACCTTGGGGCCAAATGGAGTAGTAACCGTAAGTCCAAAATCGGAAGCGATTGGATACGTTACCAACTTCAAAAGACTGCTTGAGCCGATGTTGAAGTTCTCGGAGAGAAAACAACGCTTGCGGGCCTCGGTGAGGATTGTGGTCTATCGCAGTTCGCGGTGCGATGGGATTGAGGTCGATCGGTGTTGAAGACGGGCCGGGTCGAACCGTAAGGCGGGTTCTAAACCGTGGTCGTCTGCTCGCGAGGTCTTTTGTCGTGCCTCCGCTTTTGATTGTAGTAAATTGTTACCAATATCCTATACCTAACAGCACCTGTTTTGGTGAGGCTGCGAAGCATAGCTGGTCAGAATCCTGCTGAGTTTGAGGAGTGGACTGTATGTTTAGTGGTGTATTTTGTGGGGCTGCTTGAGCCGATGTTGAAAGCCTCGGAGAGGCATGAAATGGTGAGGGTCTCGCAGAATTGTGATCTGTCGAGTTGCAAGTTGAGTAGCCGTTGGTGCCTGCTTACCGCTTGAAGTAGATGTGCTCCTTATGTCCTGCATTGTCTCGAGCGTTTGAAACTGGTGGGTCAAAAATGTATCGAAATCAGTCCACTTCGGAATCTCGAATTTGTCCTGGATAGACTGTTTCTAAAGCGCAAGGGTAGCCTCCGGTAACCGACTGGAGCACAAGAAAACTATAATAGCGTCCCAATTGGATGTATCAACGCTCTGAAGCGTTAATGCTGCGAGAATGTTATGAGACCGGGGCGAGACCAAAGAGATTTTTCAGGTAAGTATTAACGGGGACTAGTTTGTTCTCATACCGGTCGGTTCGGTTTTCCAGGCCTGACTGAAACCCTCATTGATTTAAGGAGATTTCTGAACAATCTACTTGGCCTCACCTGTTATTTTTATGTTGAGGTGGAATAGCTTTTCCACCGGTGCTATCCTTGTGTTCTGGATATACAGGGCCGTGAACATATCACGGAAGGAGGGCCACAATAGATAGTCGCTTCGAAACACTTCGATGTCACAGGGGGCAGGGGGAGGGGGGGGGGGGGCAAGCTTATATTGTAGCCCCAGGACGGCATTTCAGCCGGAGAAGTGGAAGATTACGCGTAGGAGAAGTGGAAGATACTGTCGTAACATTGGGCGCAAATGCCGAATTAAATTCCAATTTAGTTATTAGCTATTTAGATATTAGTCGCTTACACTAATTTGGTATTAAAACAGCAGGCGGCCTTTGTTCTACCAAATATAAAAGGGTTCATTTTTTTCTTTATTATTTGCAATATTTGGCAAACGAATTTTTGTTTGTTGGCCACTGTGCAACAACCGCTGATGTGCTACGAGAGCGATGAGAATGCTTACAGGTGAGCGTGTGAATTTGTGTCAGAGAGAGGACACTCCACCGAGAGCACTAAACAGTGAGTTTGTAACGTACACATTTACAAATCATGCCCCCAATTAGGCCACATACAGAGATTGATTATGAGATGAAATCTGCACCCGATCCAACGATGAATATCTATTGGACATTCTCTGCTTTCGTTACCGAAACGGAGAACGAGAGAAAATAAATGAGCGTGCTTATTTTTATTGCTGCACAAATGAGTTGGAGCACATAAGCAAAGTTTTTCAACCGCTCGGAAGAGCGCGAACGCGCGAAAGCGAAACACACAAAACAAAATTAACCAGCAAATGGTGGTGGTTTTTTAATCCGTAGCTTTAGCGTGGCTGCACAAATTCGTTGGAGCACCTCGGCAGAGTTTTTCATACGATCAGAGAGCGCGACAGCACGAGCCAAAAAACACAAATCGACGTTTATATGCTTATGGTCGTAGCTGCACAAATGAGTTGGGGCACATAAGCAAAGTTTTTTCACAAGACAGAAAGAGCGCGCTGACGAGAGTGAAGAAAAACACGAAGCAACGTTTGCTGCTGGGAGTGTGGCTGCACAACTTAGTTAGAGCACCTAAGCAGAGGTTTTCATACGATCAGAGAGCACGACAGCACGAGCGAAAAAACACAAAACGAAGTTTACATGCTTATGGTCGTAGCTGTACAAATGAGTCGGAGCACATAAGCAAACTTTTTTCACAAGACGGAAAGAGCGCGCTGACGAGAGTGAAGAAAAACACGAACCAACGTTTGCTGCTGAGAGTGTGGCTGCACAACTTAGTTAGAGCACCTAAGCAGAGGTTTTCATACGATCAGAGACCGCGACAGCACGAGCCAAAAACACAAATCGACGTTTATATGCTTATGGTCGTAGCTGCACAAATGAGTTGGAACACATAAACAAAGTTTTTTTCAGAAGACTGAAAGAGCGCGCTGACGAGAGTGAAGAAAAACACCAACCAACGTTTGCTGCTAAGAGTGGCAACTTAGTTGAAGCACGTAAGCAAGGTTTTTCATACGATCAAAGAGCGCGACAACTTAAAGCACCTAAGCAGAGGTTTTCATACGATCAGAGAGCACGACAGCACGAGCGAAAAAACACAAATCGAAGTTTACATACTTATGGTCGTAGCTGTACAAATGAGTCGGAGCACATAAGCAAACTTTTTTCACAAGACGGAAAGGGCGCGCTGACGAGAGTGAAGAAAAACACGAACCAACGTTTGCTGCTGAGAGTGTGGCTGCACAACTTAGTTAGAGCACCTAAGCAGAGGTTTTCATACGATCAGAGAGCGCGACAGCACGAGCCAAAAACACAAATCGACGTTTATATGCTTATGGTCGTAGCTGCACAAATGAGTTGGAACACATAAACAAAGTTTTTTTCAGAAGACCGAAAGAGCGCGCTGCGAGAGTGAAGAAAAACACCAACGAACGTTTGCTGCTAAGAGTGGCAACTTAGTTGAAGCACGTAAGCAAGGTTTTTCATACGATCAAAGAGCGCGACAGCGAGTGCACTATAAATTTTAAGTTAATGACTGCTCCAAGGGTTAACGTAATCCACTTCAATATTCAATATAAAAAAATCTATTTCTCAAAGAAAAATTTGCAAAAGTATCAAAGTTCAAATTTTGGAAAAAATTAGAACTTTTACGTTTTCGCTGCCGCAATTCCCATAAAGAACTTTTACCTTTGTTTATGGAGAAAAATTTGAAAATTGTTGTAAACTTGTGTAATATAAACTCTGAAGTTTAGGGCTTTGTTTCTTGGAAATGAGATGGCGGTGATATTTTTGTTGTATGGGAACCCCCAAAGAGTTTTTAGGGGGTGATGTTCCGTCCCGGGCGGCACTTTTGAAAATCAAGTATTGACATAGTGAATTCTAGGAAGTTTTGGGGCTGCAAGTTGATATACCGTCTCGGGCTCCATCAGTCCTAGCTACGCCACTGTATAAATATTAGGCGTGGTCGTTACCTGTTTTCAAAACAAAATAACTTAGTAGTTTTGTTATTGTGTTCAAATTGAAGCTTTATTTCCGTGGTAATAAACTTGTTTTCATGAGCTATACTGTATAAGTAGTGTAAAAGTCGGACGGCGCCCAGTTTTGCTGTTACAATGTTCTATTGGAAAATAAGTTGTTAAAGTTTTATCAAGGAAGTGTATATATTTAACAACGTAACTATTTAAGACCCTCTTTTGCTGTGTAACCTAAAAGTGGGCAGATCACGCCCATATTCAGCATATTAACGGATAATGCTACTCTATACCCAGGAATGAACGTTTGTTGTCATAACTCTAAAGCGAACGCTGATATCACATTTCTAATAAAAAATAGGCGTGGTCGTTGACCGATTTTGCCTATTTTCAATACCAACCACCACAAGAATATCTCTCTGCACACCATAAGAAAGAATATCTATGCAAAATTCAAATGATATCAGTCATCATTTTGCTCTCGCGAACAATAGACGTTATAATGTCATCTGGTGCCTGCGCTTTTTGTGAAAAACAAATTTTAACTGAGAGTGAAGTTAACTGTAGTTTCTGCAGATGTAAATTTCACAATAACTGTGTTAATATTGATGAAGAATCAGTTAAAATTTTAATCAATTGCCATAGTTTGGTTTATCTTTACCCGGGCTGTAAAATTATTGCAGTGCAAATCTTCAATAATCATATTCATTTGCAAATGAAATTAGACTCAATAAATGAAAAAATTACAAATATAGAGAATAAATTAAGTGCTACTTCAAACAAAGTGCCGTTAACTTCGAATTCTGCTTCTCGCATAAATAAACAAGTGAAGCATACTGGGAAACAGGTTTCGTCTTCTTCTGGTGTTGTTGCTGCTATTGCTGCTGATAATAACTCTGCTTTGCAAGTTGCTGATGATGTTCCAGCTTCCTCTTCTTATGCAAGTGTTATAAAAGTTAATCCTTCCATTGAATGTGGTGTACAGGGTGCTGCACCAAATTATGAATGGGTAACAATTCGTAATAAGAATGTAAAAAAGAATGCTCCATTGGAAACTCCTATACATAAACGGAAAACTATTGTTGGCACAATTCAGTCCGCTGTTCTCGATGTTATTCCGAAGAAGAAGTGGCTCCATATTGGTTATTTTAAACCAACTGTCACAGCTGAAAATATTCTTTCATATGTTTCGGAAAATTGTAAGATAGATTTGAAGTATCTTGCTTGCTTTAAGTTAGTGAAGAAGGATGTCGATTCAGCTGAATTAACTAAAATTAGCTTCAAACTCGGAGTTGATGAGGCTTTTTATACTGTGGTCAATGATCCGTCTTTGTGGCAAGTAAACATTAAAGTTCGTCCTTTTCGATTTATGGGGAAGTCAGATGCAGTAAATCTGAATTAAAATCGAAGTCTACACAAAATACTGCTAACGTATCGGATGCATCATGCATAAAATGTTATTACCAAAATATATCTGGGATGCGTACGAAGTTACAGGATGTAAATTCTTACTGTACAAATAGTGATCTGGATGTAATAATTTTAGTTGAAACTTGGCTTAATGCCGATTTCTACGACGGCGAAATTATGGACTCAACTGTTTTCCACATCTATCGTAAAGACAGAAATGTTGCGTTATCGGGCCATACAAGAGGTGGTGGTGTACTTATTGCTGTAAGGAAGACCTTGTGCTCTTCGCTATGCATCATTAATGATTTAGATGGTCTACTGGATCACCTATCCATTTTTATTTATACATCACGTGGAAATTTGTATATTTGTGCGCTTTATATACCGCCAAACAGTTCATCATTAGTGTATGATGCACATATGGATATTTTAAATTCGCTGTCTTAAAACATGAATCCGAATGACTCTCTCTGCGTTGCTGGAGATTTCAATTTGAGTTCAATTATTTGGAACTCTGCTCCAGATGGTCTTAGTTTATTACCTAATAATGTTAATCGGCTCTATGAGATGAACTTTGTGGATATTATTTACAACATTGATTTGGTCCAGATAAATTTCATTTATAATAGGCTTAAAAGAATGTTAGATTTAATATTTGTTACTAAATCACTTAAATTCAATCTCTGTGAATGTTTTACACCGATTTCTCCTACAAATATTCATCACTCTGCAATATTATTCGATTTATCATTTTATATTTTCCATCCATTGCAACATCTAAATGAAAGAGTTTTTTGTTATAAAAAATGTGATTTTCAATCTATTAATACTCTCATTGAGGAAGTGGATTGGAAAGTTTTATTCGACCACAAAGATGCTTCTGCTTGCTATGAAATTTTTCTAAACTTGTTAAGTAATATTCTTTCTGGGTATTTTCGATTAACCAAAGTAATACACAAACTGCCATGGTATACTAAGGGATTAAAAAAAATTAAAAATCTCCGCAATAAATTCCTAAATAAATTTAAAATTACTAATAATTTGGAATTTAAAGTAAAGTCAATGTTTTACTCACGGGAATTCAATTTTTTAAATAAATTTCTATATAAACAATATATCTTGAACATTGAGAGTAATATCAAATATAATTCCAAATCGTTTTGGAATTATATAAAAATTATAAGAGCTTCTACTGACATTCCGACTTTATTGTCGTTTGGTGGCAGAGATTCTTTTAGCCTTCAAGACTCTGTCAATTTATTTGCCGAATATATCCGTTCAAATTTTGATCCAGTAAATTGTAACATTGATCCAAATTTGTTGGACCATATTGAACCATCTGTAGATTTCGGTAAATTTTTATTAGGTACAGATGATATTACGAGGGGCATTTCCTCACTGAAGTCTTCTCATCGACCTGATATTGATGGCCTGAGCTCTCGTATTTTGAAAGAATGTGTCACTTCTATTTCACATCCACTTTGTATAATCTTTAATTTATCTCCTACATCTGGTCATTTTATTGATAGATGGAAAATTTCACACATTTTACCTATTTATAAGTCTGGTAACAGACACTTGATTGAGAATTATAGACCTATATCTAAATTATCAAATATATCTAAAATTTTTGAAAAAATCATTAAACAAAAACTATATTTTTCTGTTAAATCTCTTCTTTGTGAGTGCCAACATGGTTTTGTACCTGGTCGGTCGACTACTACTAATCTTACTGTTTTTAATAACTATTGTATCAAAGCCTTCGAGGAACATTGCCAAGTTGATGTAGTTTATTCCGATATTTCGAAAGCCTTTGATAGAATTTCCCATAAAATCTTGCTACTTAAGTTAGATAAAATGGGATTTAGTCCTACTTTCTTAAATTGGGTTATCTTACTTAACCAATAGATCATCGTACGTAATTTTGGAAAATTATAAATCCTTTTCATACATTGCCACATCTGGAGTACCTCAAGGTAGTATATTGGGGCCTCTGCTTTTCTTACTTTTTATAAACGATATTTCCTCATGTTTCCACTCTGTAAAATTTCTGCTGTTCGCGGATGACCTTAAAGTATTTTTTAAAATTAACTCGGTTTCTGATAGTATTTTAATGCAAAATGAATTAAACGTACTATATAATTGGTTCAAAATTAATAATTTTGTTCTTAACCTTAATAAGTGTAATCATCTCACATTTCATAAAATTAGATCTCCAATATTAACAGTTTATACATTCAATAATATTCATATTAAATCTGTAGTCCAAATACGTGACTTAGGAATTCTATTCAATTCTAAGTTGACGTTTAATGAGCACATCAATAAGATTGTTATTAAATCTTATTCATTATTAGCTTTCATAAAACGAAATTCCGTTAATTTTTCAGATCCTTATACCTTCAAGAGTTTATACTCATCCATTGTCAGAACTCATCTCGAATATGTCTCCTTTGTTTGGAGTCCTTATTACACCACGCATATAAAACGTATTGAATCAATTCAGCGGAGATTTTTGAAATTTGTCTTACGCCGACAGTTCTCTAATCCATGTCCTCCTTACAGTACTCGTTGTCTTCTGTTAAATATTTGCCCGCTCGAACTCCGAAGAGATCATCATGCGGTCATGTTTGTGTATGATTTAATTAATGGAAATTTAAATTGCCCTTTTTTGCTTAATTTAATTACTTTCAATATTCCGAGTAGACGTCTAAGATCTTTTGAATATTTCTATGTAAGTCAGTCAAATTCTAACTATAGTAGAAATGAGCCTATTAATAGAACTTTAATAACTCTTAACAATATTTACAAAAATGAAACCATTGATTTTTATATGCCTAGACATTTATTTTCTAATACTAGTTTAAATCTAATTAAACTTTCTATTTCTAGTCTGTAAGTAATATATGTAATAATATGTTTTGAAGACTAAATAAATACAAATACAAATACAAATACAAAAATTATGATTTCATTATATCTTTATCGGATCTCCTGTGATCGTGATTTCAACAGACAGACGGACGGACATGGCTAAATCGACTCAGGAGGTGACGCTGATAAAGAATATATGTATATACTTTTCTATATCTATCTTCTTTATTTCTATGCGTTACACATTTTGACAAAGTGAATATACCCTTAACCTTAAGTTGTAGGGTTAAGGTAAAAATGGGGGAAAAAATTATGGGGGAAATGTATTTGGGAAAAAAATTTAAAACGCGGCAACAAAAAAAAAATTATTTTTGATAGCAATTAAGATAACCTTTTTTTTCTATACCAGGTTTTATACCCGGCAGAACAAGTCCGTAGTCACTAGAAGCCTTCAAATAACCATAACGCGAGTTATTCAAGGAAAAGGTTCCCTACAATTGGTATCTATGAAAATTTATATTTAAAAAATTTGTCTACTTATGTGTCGTGAAGAATAGACGTGTTTTCTGTGCGCTCCAATAACAGTGATAGATTACGCGGGTTTCTATTTCCTCAGTCTATTAAAATTCTAATAGAAATTTTCTAATTTAATTTTTCTCGCGGGTATCTCACCACTGAGGTCGTTTCTTAATTTGGTTAATTGGCGTTTAGTTAATATAATATAGTCAAATAATTATTAATATGCATTTGAGATCGAAACCAGGTGCAAAGTCCACGGCTGCAGTCTCTGCGAACGACACTCCGTCACGAGCATCAACGACTCTTCCTCCGTCAACGACTTTTACACCGTCAACGAGCATCAGCGACTCTTCCTCTATGCTACAGAGGTTGAATGAGCATGTTATGCAGCAGTGCAATACGTTGTCAGAAGTCATTAAAGAGGAAATTAACAAACTACGTGAGGATGTGTATGACAAACTTAAAAGTGAGCTTAGCTGCCTGCGTGAGGAGTTTAAAAATAATTTTCTAAAGTTAGAGGCTTGTTGGAAGACAAAACTGGAGAAGACTACTGAGTCAATTGCAGCTATCTCCTGCCGTGTAGAAGCCTTAGAATCAGCATCTTCTGCATCCACTGGTCTGCATAAGAATCTTGATGAAGTTCTGGATCGGATCGATTTTTTAGAACGTAGAGAAATCTTGAAAGATGCTGTGCTTTTTGGAGTTCCCGTGCTAGATGGAGAGGATCTCAATAGCATTTATGATAAATTGTGCGCAGGTATTGGGTGTAATAAATTTCCGTAGAATCGAATTATTCGTGCCGGTGGTAGAGTGAAATCAGTTCAAGGTGCTACCCACCCACAAGCTTCGCCGCCAGTTATTCTCAACTTCCTACATTCTCATGAGCGAAACCGGTTTTTGAAAGCTGCATCAGATTTTCGAAAGGCAAAAAATCGTTCTCTCCGTTTTACTGATATTGGTCTCTCTTCTCAGTTGAGTTTCTATATTAACGAAAGTCTCACCAAAAGAAACCGCGAGCTTCTCTTAAGAGCGACAAATCTAAAGAAGAGAAAAGAAATTTTTGCAGCCTTTACCCGACGTGGCAGAGTTTTCGTGAAATTGACTGAGAATGGAAATAGCTTACCAATTAAAAGTACTGAGATGCTCAATACTGTTATATTGGAGAACTCAGTAGTGATTGAAGAAAACAAAGAGAACGCAACTATCAACATCAGCATTTAAACCGTTCATGACTTTTATTTAAAATTTATATTTATTTACTTTAAAATTTGTTCAAGATTTTATTTAATTTTAAATAGTTTAATGCACTTAGTATCCATAATTTTAGTTTCTAATCCTGATTTTTCTATTTTCTCAACTCTCCTCTTCTATATCTCAGCAAATTTTTTATTTCTTTTTTCTGCTCTTATACTTTTCAGTGTTTTATGTCTCTGCTTTTTGCTTCTTGTATATGTTTTATTTCAAGCTCTCACAATTTTTTTTCCCTTTGTTGATGTTAACTTGATGCTCTTTTCGGGGCTCCATAATGGTAATTTCAACAAATTGTGATGATAGTGGCTTCCATGGCTTCGGGGGCGGCAACAGTTTAATGCCTATGTTACAAATCCTGCGCAAGTTAAAGTCAGGAATTCATATAATACATATAAACGCTCAGAGTCTGGCCTCTAAGATTGATGAGTTCAGGCAGGTATTCACGACCTCTGGCATTGATGTCATCTGTGTATCGGAAACTTGGTTTGTGCCAGAAATTCCTAATAGCTTTTACAGGCTAGATGGGTATAAGATTTTTCGGTCTGACCGTCTTGGACGTGTAGGGGGAGGGGTTGCTATCTATGTTAAGAGCGACATTAGCTGTAGATTTATTGCTAAATCGGATACTGATTGCCAGCTGGAATATATTTTCCTTGAAATACTACAAGTAAATCGGAAAGTTATGCTATGTACGGTTTACAGACCAAACAAACGTATTAATTTTCAGCCCTTTTTAACTGCTCTTGAAGGTCTGTCTTGCAACACGGCCGAAATCATAGTCTGTGGTGACTTCAACTGCAACTTATTAAATTACGGGGAATCGGCTAATTTTATTGAATCTATGACTTCATTGAATCTCATTGCTACTAATAAAATTACGCCCACACACTACTCACGTCGATCCAGTAGTCTTATTGATCTCGTGTTTGTAAGCCACATGCACAATGTTCAGTTATACCAGCAGTTGGATGCTCCAGGGTTTTCTTTGCATGATCTTTTATTCATGACGTACTCCTTCAATACCGATGTTTCTATTGAGAAGATTCACTTTAGAAGCTACGCTCGTGTTAACCACTCTTTATTACGGCATGATTTAGAAAGGATTAATTGGGAATGTATCTACCATATGCCTTTAGTCAATGATCAGGTTGAATTCATAACGAAGAATGTCAAATTCTTGTTTGATAAACATGTCCCTATAATTACTAAAATTATCACACACAGTAGTCCCGGTTGGTTAACCCCAGCTATTTCTTCGCTGATGAGCAAATTGATGCAGCCTATAAGTTATGGAAGCGGTTTAAACTTACCGAATATCTTGTCGTCTTTCGACGACTGCGTAACCAAGTTATTACCAAGATAAGATTCTCCAAGGCTCATTATTTTGGAACGAAATTTGGTCAACCTCAGTCGACGAAATCCTATTGGAATAAGTTGAGAAATATGGGATTAGCAAACAATGCCGCGCATTACCAAAGGATTTAGACTGCGATGAGATTAATGCTCGCTTCTTAGCGCATCAGCAAATTTCTAGCTCGTATTATTGGCCTGATGAGCATACTAATGTTATTGATGAGCAGTCAGATCAATTTTCACTATCTTGTGTTAATGACATTGATGTCTTAAATGCTTTTCTGTCCATTAAGTCGAATGCTGTTGGTCTTGACGGTATCTGCCCCAAATTCGTTAAGCTAACATTGCCTTTTATTATAAAATATTTTAAATATATTTTCAACTCCATCATAACGACTTCGGATTATCCTATGACGTGGAAATATTCGAAAGTTATTCCTATTCCGAAAGGTAATAACACCCATGACCTTCGCCCTATTTCAATATTACCTTATCTATCTAAAGTTTTTGAAAGGTTAGTCAGTAAGCAGATCCTCGAATACACTTGTAGCAATAATTTGTTAGTAAACTGTCAATCTGGTTTCAGATCTAAAAGAAGTTGTATCACAGCCCTGACAGCTGTTATAGAAAAATTGCGTAAAGCTATGGACAAATCATATATATCCCTTTTGACGCTGTTAGATTTTTCGAAGGCATTTGATAGTGTCAATCACACCATTCTAAACCACAAACTTTTAACTGATTATAAATTTTCGACTCAATCCAGCAACTTAATTCGATCTTACTTAGTGGACAGGCAGCAAAGTGTTGTTGCTAATGGTAATATGTACTCCTATGTTGTCCTTTTCTATCTTTAATTGCACGCCTGCTAATTTGTTAAAGTTAAGGGCGATAATATTTCTTCACATGATAATTCATTCAAAGCAGCCGGAATACTTGTACGACGAGCTCATCTTTTCGCGCTCTCAGAGGTCACTAACCTTGATAATGCCAAAATTTACTAACCTTGCGTCTGGAAGGCAGTTCTTTGTGGCCGCAGTCAGGCTATGGAACTCACTCCCCACAAATATTAGAGCTACTGTCAACAAGGGAAAATTTAAGTTGAAGCTTTCCACTTTTCTTCACTAAATCTCATTCTCTTCTATTTTCTATTTTTACCTCATCTATTCTCGCTGTTTATTTCTCTATTCTCTTTTCCTCTGCAAATCCATCTCATTTTTCTTCATTCATTTGTCATTAGTAAATTAAGTATTTAATGTATTTAACGTATTTAATTAGTTTTAGATAGTATTTTTTAGTTCAGTAATTTTTTCATGTTTTTTTCCGTTTTAAGGCTGCCATTAATTTATAAGATTCCATCTTACAATGGTGGGCAATTTGTATTTTTATAATAAATGAAATGAAATGAAAATGAAAAAAGGAGACAGTAAAAGAAACTTAGAGGATGTTATTGATTACTTAAAAATTAAAATTCCAATTGATTTGTGCAACCATAAAGTTGAAGACCAAGTAAAACCGTTTGTCCAAATAAGCAAATTTGTCCAGACGCTACAAATCAACTCATATCAAAACGAGGAAAATGTATCTTAGTTCAAAGAATTGGCTGCATGAACAACTCTACATCAGTTATTGTAGCGAGGGACATGGAAACCCACCTAAAGAGTGTAAGTTAAGGATCTCTTTGAGGACGAAGAGAATCCTTAAGAGCATTCCGACACAAGAACAAGAAAGGGTATTTAGATCTGAGGAGGCTTTAGCGTTATGCCTTGATTTGGAGTTGACCAAGCACCAGTACATTATGCTCCGAGAACGCGCATTCGAAAAGATGTCCGATTTGTATCCCTCCTACAAGGATGTTCTAATGGTTCCGCAAGAGTGTTTTCCCGAAACTGTGACAATAAGATAAACATCTGCTCAAGGCCAACTGCAAAGCCTTTTGGATCATAGATCGGAGAGAATAATAAAATTTATTGATGACCCGAAATTAAAAACACTATGAAATTGCAATTTAACTCATTACTGCACCTGTGGTTGTGACAGTGCAACCTATTAGATTTGAATTCAAGAAGGAAAAGAAGGAAGCTGTTACTGAAGAAGTAAATGCAATTAGAGCTCAAATCGAAACTCTTCAGCCAATACAATTTGAGGTGGGACAGCACACCATTCAAGTACGTTATGAACAGATTATATAATGAATACTCTTCGCGAAATACTATATTGATAATATATAAATAGTCCAAAAACTTCTGTTTCATGGGGAGAAAATAATTAACCATAATTTATTGCCCCATTAATTAAGAAGCCTAAGAAATGATAAATAAAGATTAAAGATTCTTCAGGAAACACAAAACCAGAAAATGCAGTAGAGAAAAAACAAATGAAGACCTTTTCGGACTTTTATTAGCAAGTTGCAATTTTTCTACAAAAAATTTAATTTATTTATTTGTACCAGGCACTACAAAGGAAACAGTACTTTTTCCTCGGAAACAAGAAAATCCCTTTTTATGTGATACCAGTTTTCCTTTTTAGTTTTAATGATACCTGACCAATTTTATTTGACCAAACTGATGCAGATTACTACCTGATACTAAACTATACTAAACTGATGCCTTTTACTACCCGTAAATTTGATTTTTGTAGCATGATAAAAAAACATTTAACAATTTGTCTCATTATTTTATGACCATTAGACCTTATAAAAATTATACATACATTTTTTGTAAAAAGAGATTGTATGTAAATTTTTTTCTCTCAAAAATCAAATTCTTGACTAATATTTCATAATAAGTTATTTCTAAATTTATATCTGACTTCGTTTACAACAAATACCGAATGCTGGATATATAATCCGCAGAATCCCCACAGCTCAGACCTCGTTACCTCTATCGCGATTTAAGTCACTTCGCAAAGAAGTGATTCCATCATTTATCTGTTGACAGTAAGAAACTGCATTAATTCCATTAAATTGCGATCCGTTCAAAAGTTAACGAATTTCGGCCGATGGATTTCATTTTGGAACCACTGTGCGCCGCACTATATATTGTTTTCCTTTCAAAACATTAAATTTTTTTTTAGTCCCTGCTCGAACTCCACTTTTAACAAGGAAGAGCCATTGTTTTCCTTGTTTTTTTTTAGCCTGGATATACTCAGGGCCGAATATGAATCTTTGACATGTTCAGTATAAATAATAACACTTGCTTATGTTTTAGTTTTTATTTTATTTCATTTGTTTCTACAAGATCATCATATCAGTCAAAATTTGTTTATTCAATTACTTAATTATTATTACTCTTAGTATAACTGGATTTACAGAAATTGGAATTATAGTTTATATTATTTGGGTGCTTATTATTCATTCCCTGGCATAATCCTGTTTATGCCAGTATATTAGATACTTTGTACATTCATTTAGTAAACTACAGTCAATAAAATTATATCATCAACGTTAGAGATTGGTCTCCAATTAATTTTTCTAATGATTAAGAGAGGTAGGTAAAACGAACGCCAATATAAAGGTTCAATATTTCAAGAGTTGATATTGGCCCCCGCTAGGTACGCTCGAGACTAATATCAACACGAGGATCACTGATCTAGATTTTTAAAGATTTTGAGATTGGCTTCCATTAGATAAGCCAAAGGAGCAGGATTTCTAAGGATTTGAAATGAAGAAATGACTCACTCACCGCTAAGCTGGTTGGGTTTCAAAAGAAATCTGTACTGATCGGTGTTCGCTTTTATACATCGAACGTATACGTTTATCGTATTTTTGTTGTTGACTTGAATCATAGAGTAAGAATAACAGGAGACCGAATCAGACAAAGAAACGAAGAAGCCTATTGAGTGAGTGCACACGGAAAAGTGGGGGCGGGAGGATTCTTAAACTCCAACAGCGAACCAGAAAACCCCAGTTACAAAAAAAACCCTAATGGATCTATGGCTGACTGTGGCAGCCATGCGGAACAGACGAGCGAAACTAGTTTCCCACTGTTGACCGACACGGAGGCTGGTGAAAGTTAATGAATCTTCCCTTTGATGACCTTTTATCCCCATAATTTTTGTCAGCAGCTTGGCTTCATAAAGCACACCATTTTTTTACTGATATTCCAATATGGATGGATTTATCAACAATGGCTACCGGCTTCTAATTTGAGACGTACTTCAAAATTACGATTCTTCCACTAGCCTTTTTCCCAATCCTTTCGAACTTGACCACTTACTTCCTGCCATTCCTTTAAAAAAAATATATACGCCTTTATCCATATTGGTCATTACTTCCTTTTCTGGTTCTGGAACACGGTACCACGTTTGAGCAATTGGTTCATTAATGGTTAATTCAGTAGTTCATTTTACGGATTTAGCTGATTTTATTCGCAAAAATGTCGCCATATTTCTCAAGTAGATTTGGCAGCTTGGTTCGAACCGTCACTATTTGATATTTTCTCGAATCAACATTTGCCTGAGCATTATGATTTTCTATTTCTTCATCCTTCACGCAGTCATTATTAATAAAGTTTTTAATTAGGTTTACGTCACCACTTAGCACTAAGTTTTCCATTGCGATATGGTTTTCGTCTATTTTGGCACTATTGAGCAAAAAATTCAAATTAGTTTGATTAGTTCAAAGTTTAGTTCAAAGTTCAAATTAATTTTGATTAGTTTAGTTTGATTTCAACTTTTGTTTGTTTGATATGGAGCGGTGTTGTAAGTCAGAATCATTGCTCTGGTAAGAACAGCGCTTTACAAGTTATTACCACATATCTTTTGGCTCAGTTTTTAGCAATGCTTAAAGCTGTTGGTAACACATACTTCTAAGCTGCGCAGTAATAGTGAAGCTTGGAAGTAGCAAAGTTTAAATACACATGTGACCACAGTCTATGGCCTAGATAAAGCAAAAAACCACCGCATTCCAATAAGTGGAACATAGCGCTAAATGAAAAAACTAGCAATAATTTGTAATTATTAATAAAAATAATTCTTGAGATAATTGCAAAATTCGACGCGGAAATGAGACTCTCTTAAGTCTCTCTCTTTCTCTCTTAACATTCTTCAATGAGAAGAAAGAGGTTATTTTGGAATTACCAATAAAAACTATCGAACAGATAGGGAAGGAAAGTAAAGAACAGTACATACCAGTTAACGCAAGAACAATTACGATAGTACCATTGAAACTACGTACGAAATTTAAGAATGTTGTAATTCATAAAAGAAGAAGATAAAGAAGAAATAGATCCAGGAATCTATATAGCAGACACATTAGTAAATGTGAAAGATAATACTGTTTATGCTCCCATATTAAATACAACAGAGTATGATTACGAGATAAACAGCGAATTTACACCAAAATTCGCAAATTCCGACGAGTACACAATACAAAGTACTACGTCAATTAATAGTATAGGCAGAATGGATGCCAAAAGGAGAATAAATGAATTGCTCAATGAAATTGAGTTAGATAAAAATTTAAATATAGAGGAAAAGCATTCCATAGAAGAAGTGGTAAAATCATTTCATGACGTCTTCCTGTTAGAAGGAGACGAACTTTCGTTTACAAGCGTATTAAAACACGAAATTCCAACAGGCGCAGATCAGCCGCCCATAAACAGGAAACAATACAGATTACCTCAAATACATAGGGAGGAAATAAATAAGCAAGTAAACAAACTTCTAGATGATGGCATAATAACACATAGTACATCACCATGGAACTCGCCGTTACTTTTAGTGCCCAAGAAAAGTGGCAAGGACAGGGAGAAAAAATGGAGACTTGTAATAGATTACAGGAAACTCAATGAAGCAACAATTAAACAAGTTTTTCCCATTCCTCGTATTGACGAAATCTTAGAGCAATTAGGCCACAGCAGATATTTCACAACGCTAGATTTGGCAAGTGGATATCACCAAGTTTTAGTCGATGACAGGGACAAGGAAAAAACAGCATTCAGTACAGGACTAGGGCATTTCGAATTCAATCGGATGCCATTTGGGCTGACAGGAGCCCCAGCCACATTTCAAAGGATAATGAATCATATCCTAACAGGTCTACAAGGGTTAGACTGTTTTGTTTATTTAGATGACATTGTTATCTACGGAAGAAATCTCAAACAACACGAAGAAAGGTTATGTTCAGTACTTAAACTTAATACAGGGAAGTGTAGATTCCTAAGAAGAGAGATTATTTATTTAGGACATAAATGTACAGATCAGGGCGCACTCCCTGACCCCAACAAAGTGGAATGCGTTAAGAGCATTCCGCCGCCTAAAAATAAAAAGGAGGTGCAGGCGTACTTAGGACTAGTGAATTATTATACAAAACTCATTCCGGCCACAGCAAAGATAGCTCTGCCTATTAACAAACTTCTACGTAAAGACGCGAAGTTTATTGGGACACAAGAATGCCAGAAAGCGTTCGAATCATTAAAAAAGGCAATAATTACACCACCGGTTTTGGCATATCCGTACTTTGAAAAAGAATTCATATTAACTACTGATGCAAGTAACTGAAGCGTTAGGCGCAGTAGTTTCTCAGGGTAAAATAGGCGAAGATAGGCCGATAGCCTTTGCTAGCAGAGCCTTGAATGACTCAGAAAAGCATTACTCAACAATAGAAAAGGAGTTTCTAGCCATTGTATGGGCAACAAAAAATTTCAGAGCGTATCTGTTAGGAAGACCATTCAAGATAGTTACAGACCATCAACCGTTAAAAGGAATAGCTAACATAAATAACCAGACTTCAAGACTGGCAAGGTTTAGACATAAATTATCAGAATACGATTTCGAAATTCTATACAAGCCAGGAAAGAAAAACTTAAATGCAGACGCGCTAAGTAGAATCCCACAGGAAAAACATAAAACAATAGCAGCCGTACAAACACGGTCGAAAGCGAAAACAGCTAACCAAGATCAACAACAAGGAACAACCGTCGTAATTGATAAAGATGATGTGCAATCAGGAAGCGGAATAAATAATACAGTAACATTGCTATCCGACCCGAAAAAAATTGAGACCGTTATAAAAGATTTCCATAACACCCCATTAGGAGGTCACCAGGAAGCGGTAAAAACATATTTAAGAATCCGACAACAATATAGGTGGCCAGGGATGCAGAGAAAAATCAAAGATTATGTAAAAAACTGTCCAAAGTGCCAAGCGAATAAAAGTTCAAGATTAACCAAAATGCCCATGGTGTTGACAGATACACCAATGAGGCCATTTGATAAAGTCTACATGGACATAGTTGGTATTCTACCAGAAACTGTGTCCGGAAATAAGTACATTCTGACTTTTCAGGATGACTTTTCAAAATTTATGGCATGTACAGCTATCCCAGACGCGGAAGCAAGTACGGTTGCCAGGGCGTTCTACGATGAAATAATAACCCGATACGGAATTCCACGAATTCTTATTACGGATAACGGAACTAATTTCATTTCGAAATTGTTCTCAGATACGTGCAAATTATTAGGTATCAAAAAATTACACATAACGCCTTACCATCCACAGGCTAATGGCTCATTAGAGAGAAGCCACAGACCATTAGCGGAATATTTGCGGAGTTTTGCAAAAGAAGACGGGTCGAATTGGGATCAATGGTTAACTGCAGCTATGCATGTTCATAACCACACACCCCACATTACGACGAAGCAAACGCCATTCCGTACTTTATTTGGATTCGATACAGAAATGCCGACTAACTTAAAAAGAAAGTGTAGTCCGGTATATAATGCCGAAGATCCAAACAAGGTATTAAAATTTCAGATACAAAGAGCCCATGAAATAGTTCGGAAAAACCATGAAATGGCAAAAACGGTAGCAAAAAATCATTATGATAATAAGTTAAATTTAGTAGAATTTAAAGTAGGAGATAAGGCATTAATTAAGAATCAGACTAGGAAAAATAAGTTTTCTCCAATATGGATAGGGCCTTATGAGGTAGCGAAGATTAAAACTCCAATTACGACAGTTTTAAAAATTAAGGGAAGGGAAAAACCTTTCCATAATAACTTACTTAAATTATATAATAGTAAATAAGAAGATAGGATTAGGAGTAAATTTATTTAATAATAGGATAATAGGATTTAATAATAGGATAGACTAAATAGATATGATTGGGATAAACTAGGAATAAGATAGAACAAGTAAGGACACAATGAATAGTCAACTAATGGATATTCTTCCCCAAAATAGAATAAATACCGCGTAAACTTCGCCCAAGGAACAAACAAAAATGAAAGGACTCATGATATTGCTAATCGTGAACTTGGTCACTGCAGCACCGGTAGTCTTTGAGGACATACCTCCAACACCCATATTCCACCCGCCACTTAAACCTTGATACTAATAATGTCTATTAGTAAGATAGAATAGCGTAAAATATAATCGAAAAAATTTTTTATAATAAATTACAGGTTCAGATAAATAACTTAGAAACACGTTGTATAAGACGAATACAACAGAGAGGAAAAAAAAAGGGGAAGAAGGAAATAAGTCATAAAAATTATAAAATCTTTTTATTATTGTTAAATAAATAAATAGGATAGGATTTATTAAAAATAGTATAAAATGCAAACATTTTTTTTAAGACTATTAATAAAAACTTACTACCAATAATTTCATTTCGATTCCAAAATAGTAATTAAATAACGAACGAAACTTGAATTTAACAAATGAAAGTCACCTAATTTCGAAATTCAACAGAAAAATTTGCAGAACTCAACAATAACAACAATAAAGATATAAATTAACAACTACAATACTTTTGTAAGAAACGAAATGAATAAATAAAGATATAAATTAAAAACGTATTTAACGTAATTGCAACACAAAACTCGAAGACCGGAACAGCAAAGTATACAATAGCCCAATACATGGTAGGTGTAATAAATAGAAAACAAGCACAGAGTCAACAGCTAGGGGAATGCGGTTTTTACACAGAAAGATACATACACAACTGTATTGTGTATGTATCTATTATCACATATTATGAGATTCTTAAAAAACTTAATTTTAAAAAAATTTTCAATGTAAATACAATCTAGCATTTGAATAACAAATAAAATTTGATTTTCACGAATGAAGGTAAGCAAATCCTGAAATTTAAGAAGTCAACAAAAGGAAAAACACTTGTTACGGGACTATTTTTTTTTATTAATAAAGGTTAATTTTCTTTTATCTTTACAATACATAAATTTCACAACAGGAACGCCCGCTGTCTTGTTGCGCCATAGACCTACAACAGCTGGTACTACAGGTGGCCCAGCAGCTCGTCGAAGCACGGGAATAGTTGGGGTACCTCAGGATCAGCGCGGCGAAGTGCATACAATAGATAAAGGATCACCCTGATTTTATCGTGAGTGGGATCCGCGTTGAAATTCTCCACTAGCGCCTGGAACACGCCACCCAAATCCTCCCAGTCCCAACGCGCTGCCTGAATGTAGTCCATCAAGGACGTAACATACAGGCCCAGCGGAAATTTATAATGGCTAATTGGATACATCTCGTCTAACAAAGAATTACTTAAATGAAAATATGCAAAACGTGCGGACCGTGTTGAGAACGTTGAACGAATAATTAAAGTCAAAGCGAACTTCGCGAATTTATACAATATTTCTACTCATACAAATCAAAAAAAAAAAAAAAAAAAAAAAAATTTAGGTAGAATACTCGCGAAAACATCCGCAGGAAATGCAAAACAGCGGATATTAGCAAATTACACTCTACTTAAAATAAGTATGCTCACATACACGGCCAGGTCGTTAGGTCTCTTCTAGATCATTCCGCTTTAAATCATTTAATGCAGAAACCGATGTACACAAACTTCGAATTAATAACCGGTAATTGTTAAATAACTGTTACGTTTATTCACAGTTTACTACCACTACATTTGCAATTATTATATTAATAAATGCACATGTAAAGATATGCCTGAAGACTTAGTTCATGCATAAAACACACACACACACCCTTTATACAAACAAATTCGCACCCATGAAGAAATTAAGATGAAGACATAAATTAGAACTAGTAATAATAATAATTTAAAATTAGAAAATTTCTATTGAAAAAAAAAAACAAAAAAAAACCTCTTGGTTTCCATTATTGATAATTTCTGTTCGATTACTAATTAAGTATATTACTGCTAAATGTAGAGCATTGACAAACATATGTCAAAATAAGAGTAATAACAAAATGTAGCGATTAATGCAAGCACTGCAAAAATGCAGAAACAAGGTTAAACAACTGAACACGAGCATAATGCAGTGTCAGCTTTGAAACAACTAGTGAAAAATAGAGAAAGAAAAAGAATAAAACACCAAAGGTGAATAACTTTAATATAACCTAGAAAAAAAAAAAAAAAAAATATACCACTAATAATAACAACATATTTATATACACTACCGGCCAAAAGTTTCGAAGCACCACTCCTGTTCATAGAAAATCGTGTGGCATTTCTATATTATTGTGTAAATTTTGATTTTTTCTTTTTTAATAGGATGGTTGTAAAGAGATAACTGTAATTTGGAACCCAAAACGGGTTTACGGCGTTCATTGTTTAATTGCATGCTCAAACAATGCACTAAGTCAAGAAATTGGATTTTTTTGTTTATTGCACTTGCCATACAAAATCGAGAAAAAGAATTATAAAAAACCTTTTTCAGGTACTCAGGGTAATTTTTTTTTATGGCGTAATTACTAAAGGTAATTATGAATAATTATTACCATCCATTTTTTACCCTGGGTCATGTATAAAAGGCTGACCTAGAATATTGACACCTTTCTTTGTTCCTCAAGATTCAAACTGACCAAACGTTAAAAAAACCGAAGTAATGCCAAAAAATAAGATTGATATAAGATCTGCAGTGATTACTCTTCATAAGGAAGGCAATTCCGAGCGGATGATTGAGCAAAAATTAAAAATTTCGACTAGTTTTGTGCATCGCACCACACAAAAGTACAAGGATTATCACACTCTTGCGGACCTTCCGCGGTCCGGAAGGCCAAGATCGGCAACAAATCGTGAAGATAGAGCAATGACAATATCAAACAGACGGAACAGCAGAAAAACGGCTCTAGAAATACAAGCCGAAATCAATAACAGTCGATCAAACCCGGTGTCACTAACAACTGTAATAAGGCGGCTAGAGTGACTGGTCTTTGTGGAAGGATTGCTAAAGAAAAACTCTTACTTCGACCACGAAATAAAACGAGAAGACTTCAATGGACTCTAACCTATAAGGAATGAACCGAAGAGGACTTAAAAAATGTTCTTTGGAACGACGAATCAAAGTTCGAGCTGTTTGGGTCAAATCAAAGAATTTTCGCCAAACGTAGTGCCCAAAAGAACATGCTGCCGGAGTGTGTAATCCCAACAGTGAAGCACGGCGGCGGTTCCGTTATGGTCTGGGGATGTTTCTCAAGCAATGGAGTAGGCGATTTAATTCGAATCGATGGAATTATGCGAAAGGAAGAGTATAGAAAGATACTGCAGCACAATGCAATACCATCAGGCGTACGATTGATCGGCGATGGTTTCGTGATGCAACAAGATAACGATCCCAAACACAGTTCCAAATTGTGCAGAGGCTATTTAGAGAACAAACAAACATCTGGAATATTAACAAATATGATTTGGCCTGCCCAGTCACCCGATCTCAATCCAATAGAGCTTCTATGGGATGAGCTGGACCAAAAAGTGCGAGAAAAAGCGACTACGTCAACAGAGGAAATGTGGAATGCATTGTTGGAATCATGGAACAATATACAACACGAAACCATAAAGAAATTAATCGCCAGAATACCAAGACTTGTAGCAAAAGTTATTTAGTGCAAAGGGGGATTTTTTGATGAAAAATCAGTTTAGACGGTTTTGTAAAAATTTGGATAATAAAAATTATTCTAAAATATAATTTTAATGTAATCTGAAAGGAAATATAATAAACTTTAAAATTTACAATTAAACTTTTTATTTTTAAAAGCTTTGGATAACTATTGTTTAGATTTGTGGAAATTTCAAGGGTGCTTCGAAACTTTTGGCCGGTAGTGTACATACAGTATTGTGCATAACCCAAGCAACATTTCCTGTGACAGTGAAAAAAGTTCCATAACATTATTAACCATTAAGTTATAACAAAGAAAATTACATTTATTTACTTCTTAATATGTCTTTATTATATATTCAAAACAACAACAAATTTTCTTTCCAATAACGGTAAATATCAAAAGAAAACCAAAGATAACTAAAAATATCATGTGCAAAACCTAAGCAACTTAATCTAATATTTAGTATAATAGCCATTATTTTTTATACAGCTAAACAAATTCGATGTATTGACTCAATTAGCTTTGTAATGCTGCTGTTTGGGATGTTTCCCCCTTCTTCCTTTACTGCAGTCACCAAATCCTTCTTATTTTTTAAGCGCCTTGTACCTACGCAACGTTTTAGTATTGAAAATAGGTTTCCGATCGGATTTAGATCGGTTGACTGCGCCGGCCAGTAAGCACCATTACCTCTTTAGAATTACAAGAGTCCTTAACATAATTTGCGGTATGTTTTGGGTAGCTGTCGTGTTGAAATTTCCATTTCAGTGGCATCTCCTATTCGATATGTCTGTGAAAATCGATCCACCACGCCTTCTATTCGATAGATAGGAAAAATCCCACTACCAGGAAAGCTTGCCCACATCATTGCACATCTTCGCCCATGCTTAACTTTCCGCTTACAGTACAGTGGATTCAATCGCGGATGGTTACATAATTTCAACAAATTTATTTTAACTGTCCTATAAATAATGTTCGAGATGATCGAGAAATCTGTATTTTAACAGCAACATCAGCAGTAGCAGCAACGTCGACTTCAACTTGTACATTCACAGTAACGTCGAACCCGACCTCACCTTCGACACCATCCTCAATATGTACATCAACAGTAGCTTTAACGTCGACATCAACGTTTATATCAACGTCGACGGCATCATCAACTCATACACAAGTGACATCCAAAGAGCGCAGCTACCGTTGGCATGATATTTGTATACAATCGGTTGCATTATTATTGTAATTATTATGATTGTAATTATTAATTAATTGTATTATTATATTAGCTAATATCACCTAATTATATTACTTACATAATTCATAAGACATTTGGAAAAAAGATAAACATAAATAGACAATAGGCATAGCCATAAGACAGATAAACCACCAACAAAACATACATGTAAAAGAAAAATTTAATATCGTTTTATACGATACTAAATTTTTCTTCCCCTAGGGTGGAGGGATGTTGTATGTCGCGATCGCAATTTCCATCCAAGCTTTCATTAAAGTAAACCTGAAAGCCAAGCCTGCAACCGCAGCGCTTTGTTTGGTAGCCAGAAGCTTTAGTCAAGCTTTGGAAAACCAAGCTAACAACCATAGCGTTTAGCATTGGTATTGATCGTGGAAGCTAGCTAGTAGCGAGCTTCCAAACCATAAAAAATCATAGCTCTTTGCAATGACCATAAAACGCTTGGTTTAAAGAAATAATAAAAATAATCCAAAACCAAACGCGGAAGAATTAAATTAGGAACGATTTAATTCTGCCGATATTGATATTTCGCAACACAAAAATTGCGAAATAATGGAAATTGCGACACGCGCCAACACCGACCCACTTTGGTGCGGTCGCCGGGTGCGTCGACCAAGCCAGAGTGGAACCAAGAAAAAGATTCGAACGGCAGTCTTAAAAATATATCGAAACGACGAGGTCGGTTACGCGCGTAGAGAGTCACGCGGTTTAGTTTTGTAAAATAGTGCTAAGTAAAAATCGTGATAATAAGGACTAAAGGTGTCCACAAGAAATATACTAGAGTAAAATAAGAGTAATTATAAAAGGAGTGAAAAGGGAAATACTAATAAAAGCTAACCGAAGTCAATCAAAATAAGAGAATTTTATTCGTTGCCCAGAGGACAACGACAAGAAGGAAGGCCACCCAGTAATTCATACAACAAGACCATACTCGACCACATGAATATAGAGCCCAGCGAATGGGATTGCGACCGTATTTCGGAGATGCAGTCCAGAACGCCTGTGGACTCCATCATACCGAAGAGGTGCAACTGGAACCCTGCATTGATAGGTGAGAGCCAAAGCATTCACCTATACACGGACGGATCGAAAATGGATGGGCGCAAGGGAGTAGGTTTCTACTGTATGAATAGGAAACATGGAGCAAGCATCATACTACATAACTCTAACACAGTCTTCCATGCTGAAATTGTTGGTATTAGATCATTAAGTGTGAAATGAAATACCCGATTTTGAAACGAGAGTTTAGTTTAATGGAAAGCTCTGTCAAGCAGACACCATAAGCTTTTTCTGATTAATGTTTACTTTAGGGCTCTGTTTCGGAACATCTTTTTTATACAATCATTGTGCCGAATATTGCCGAATAAGATCCATTTTTCATCAACCGTTACAATGCGGTGTAGAAAAGGTTCGATTTTATATTTGTTGTTTTTTTTTGTTAGGTCAATAGTTTTAGGACCACCCTCGAATATCAAGTAGCCAACATAAGCCAGAATTCTGTAGACATAAAATTGTTAGCTGAGATAAAACTGGTGTCATGGAACCATTATACAATTTAGATCCCAATGAATAAAGAGCATTTTTATGAAAGTCATTGGGAAACTGCTTTGAAGAACTGATTGAACATTCTGAACTTTTTACTTCACGCCGTATACGTAACGGTATACATTGTTTCAACAGCAGTTATTTTAAATATAAAAATGTTCATAATATTTTTTTAACAGTTTAACAATTAGTTTAATTATAATAACAGTTAGAAATAGGCAGCAAATCTACAAAGATAAAGGTATAAATTAAATTGGTATGTTAATTCCGTTAATAATCCCAATTAACAAAAGTAAGTGAAGCTTCTGAGTCGAGGCTTTTACTGAGACATATTGCATACCGAATCCTTGTATCAATATTTTTTTTAATCAGGCGGTGGCGGAGTGATGGTAGGGGGGTGCATGGCTGCTAGTGGCGTTGGTAACTTGGAGATAATTGAGGTAGTTGTGGCCCACCGTGTATACATCGATATATTGAAGAGAAATTTGAAGCCAAGTGCTGGAAAATTGGGCGTTTCTCAGAGATATTATTTTCAGCAAGATAATGATCCCAAAAGCATGGCTCAGAACACCAGGATGTACTAGGCATAAAATGTTCCACATATGGTCAAAACACCACCACAGAGCCCTGATCTCAACCCCATTGAGTATATGTCGTATATGCTTGAGGAAAGATCAGGACGCATCATATTAGCTCAAAGTCTCGACTAAAATAAATTCTTCAGGGGGAATGGGTGAAAATCGAACCACGCTTTGCACAGAATCTTGTAGAATCGATGCTGGACCATCTTAAAGCCGTTATTAAAAATATAGACTACCCCACCAAATATTAAAAAAAACAATTCACAGTTTTTAAAGAGTTTTAGTTACTTTGTTTGTGAGTGTACGAAGACTTTATTGGAGCTAATTCAATGACTTTGTTGAGTTTTTAGTTAATAACTTTTGGATTAATTGATGAAATTGGTTTATTTTTTGTTAAATTTAAGGAAATGGCTTAATAAACAAAGCTGTATTAAATTTTTTTTAAAATTCTTGCTACACATTACCTTTGTTGATTAATAAAGTTTAGACGAAGTGCTGTACGAAGACTTTAGTGGAACACTGTATATGGTACTGTATATGGTATATGGTGACGGAGCTCAGATTTTTTGCTGTTGTTTTTCACATTGGAAAGATATTCAAATTATCTTTCATTTATGTAAGAATATATGTTATCAAAAGACTATTACTTTTACAAGATACATACAAGAAGTCTGTCTCTGTGTGGAGAAGGAGTAAACATCGATCCGTATAAAATTGAAAGTTGAAAAACTTCGCACTTAAATATATTTCTTAACAATTAAAAGTGCCAAGAGTTTTAAAGAACATAAAGGAAGAATTTTTGCGTGTCAACAATTACGATTTCGTGGCGCCGCGAATAGCGGTCCAGTGACCCAGCGAGAATTTTTATACCCTACACCTTAAGGTTGAGGGTATATTCACTTTGTCACGAAATGTGTAACGCATAGAAATAGAGACAATAGGTATAGAAAAGTATTTATATTATTGTTCAGCGTGACCTGCTGAGTCGATTTAGCCATACCCGCCCGTCTGTCTGTTGAAATCACGATCACAGGAGAACCAGTAAAGATATCGTGATGAAATTGCAGGAATATTGTTTCTTATGGTGTGCAGGTTGGTATTGAAAATGGACAAAATCGGTCCACGACCACGCCTATTTTCACTCCTGAGTATAGAGTAGCATTATCCATTAATATGCCAAATATGAGCGTGATCCGCCCACATTTAGGTTACACAGGCAAAAGATGGTTATATTGTTATATAAGTGTGTTTAGTAACTTCCAAAAAAACATTATTACATCAAAACTGGGTGCGATCCGCCCACACACTACTTATACGGTATAGCTCATGAAAACAAGTTTATTACCACGGAAATAAAGTTTTAATTTGAACACAATAATAAAACAACTAAGCTAGTTATTTTGTTTTGAAAAAGGTAATGACCACGCCTACTATTTATAAAGAGGCGTAGCTAGGACTCGTGCAGCCCGGGACGGTTAATCAACTTGCAGCCCCAAAAATTCATAGAATTCAACAAGTCACTACCTGATTTCCAAAACTGCCCCCCAGACATTGTGCCGCCCAGAGTGGACCGCCACCTTCGCCCCACCCTACCTTCGCCACTTTACTTATATCCGTCTGTGATTAAAAGTGATTATAAGGTAGCTTTCCTTATAACCACATAATTCCTCTAATTTCAGTTTAAATTTTTTTAAAACTTTTAGGTGTAGGGTATCTAAGATTCGGCCAGGCCGAATATAGCTTTCTTACTGGTTTTGAATATGTGCATATCCAGTAGTCAGTAAAGTGACAGGTAACTCAAGCAAAGAGTATTAATAGATAAAGAGATTTCACGAGACGAATGATACTATCAATATTTAGTTTGAATGAGTCAAGTTAAGCTCAGATAAAAAAACTGGTCGATATCGCGGTCGACGACTTTGGCTGAGAACTCAAGATTTCTGCGCTCGTAGCAAAGCAAAATTGAATGATCTACTAATGAGTGAGTGGTTTGGAAGATCTTTTTTAATAAGTATGAAGGGATCGGAAGATGAACTTTGCTTCTGTTATTTTGCACTAGCAATGCAAGCGAATATGCGTAAAAAGAGTTAATCGATCCAGCACGCGTATGCCAGGTAGAGTGTGAAAGAATCGATCAATTTGTGGAGTACAGGGGGCGATGAGAAGAACGGTGCGATTCGTCTTCTTTTGCTTCTTTTACAATAACAAACCATGTGCAGCCGTCCGTCCGTTGCTTTTCGTATCATTATTCTGCTTCTTGTTCGATGTCCAAGCTTTGTAAAGCGCAAGCACGATATACGTTGCGAGCATATCGTGCTGTTGAAGAATTTGTATAGGCAGAAGATCTACTTTAGACGACATATAAATAAATTCAATACGTTATACCAGTAACACTAAAAAGTTATTGGAAGCAAAATTATACAAATATTTATATTAGAAGTCTCTGGTAATACAAAGTATGATTTGAAATAAATCTACTTTAGCCCATTAGCCCCGGATCTGAGCCGCAACCAACATATTGGGAGCGAATAAAGTGATCCAATATACAGTGGTCACACAATTTATTCGTACACCCTGCATTGCATACAAAATATGCAGTTTTTTACTTTAAGTATTTGCAATTAGTCCATTATTTCTCTTGGATCAATGTAAGAATGGTGTATTCTTTATGATCTGCCACAAAAAACAACCGTTATGTCTGCTCACACAGAAGAGTTCCATGAAAAACAAACAGAGATGGTAAAATATTGCAAAAAAATTATTCATACACTCTCTTTTTATGATCCTGTTGCTGCAAATATAAAGGTAATTGACATCAGTGTTTTGACTAATTTTGTTGGAAATGAAGTATCATTGGTTTTTCTAAGCATTTTCTACCGATTCGGTTGGCAATTGGCAGCAAATCACCAACCAGCCGGAAGACCAAAAATATTAAAATAACTGGATTAGAATTTGCCAAATGCTACGTAAAGGAGTCATCTTCAGCGATAATTCAAAATTCAATGATTTTGGACCATTTACGTAGCATTTGGCAAATTCTAATCTCTTCTTTTTGTTAATATTAGATATCTATGGCTTACGGCGTGCCACTCTCCTGCGATAACCAGCATTATGCCGGCAATTACGAATTGTTTGTGTGCTTATTTTTTTTTTAAAGACTCTGCATATCTTGACATAGTATCGTGGCGGTTATTTTCGGGTTTTGCACAACGGAAGTTATTATTTTACGCTCCTCACGCGGAGTTAATACTTTTGGTCTTCCGGCTGGTTGGTGATTTGCTGCCAATTGCCAACCGAATCGGTAGAAAATGCTTAGAAAAACCAATGATACTTCATTTCCAACAAAATTAGTCAAAACACTGATGTCAATTACCTTTATATTTGCAGCAACAGGATCATAAAATGAGAGTGTACGAATAATTTTTTTGCAATATTTTACCATCTCTGTTTGTTTTTCATGGAACTCTTCTGTGTGAGCAGACATAACGGTTGTTTTTTGTTGCAGATCGTAAAGAATACACCATTCTTACATTGATCCAAGAGAAATAATGGACTAATTGCAAATACTTAAAGTAAAAAACTGCATATTTTGTATGCAATGCAGGGTGTACGAATAAATTGTGTGACCACTGTATATGTGAAGACTGTATCTTATACATCCATAATGTGGATATGGTCTTAAAGGATATGCAACATAGTGTCAATAAAACCAATAATTACTTAAAAGAATATAGAAGAGAATTTGAAGTCACTCAAATGTAGTGAACACGAAATAAAGGTACTGCTTAAACGTATCGAAAGAAGGTATAGAGAGAGATTAAAGTCTATGAAAGTGGCTCAAGAGACATGCGAGAAGAGCGTAGATGAGATTAAAAAAATGTGCGCATACGTCGATAACTTCAGAAACCAAGCTGAGAAAATATATGAAGAACTAATGAATATATGAAGTTGCGAAAAAAATGACCACTGATTCTAACGCCAAAAAACCAACAAAAAACTGATAAAACAAAAGTGGATCTGAATAAAAATGTTTCACCAACGAATTTTAGAATAACCAACATTGAAAATAGAAATAATGAAGTTTTAGTTATTGAAAGTGAAAATAACGAAGATCGAGAAAAATTAAAAGACACTATATAAAAGACAATGAGTGAAAACTATCAAATAAAGTACCAAATGCAATGAATCCGAGATTTATAATAACGAACATGGAATTTAAACATGATAACAAAAGTATTCCTGAAAAATTAAAAAAACAAATCCAATTCCAATTCCAATTGTTATTGGAAATAGTTTGTTAAAATTAGTATTTTAGTATTATGAAGTAAATAAAAACAATCGGGTGTACTACAATGCAATAATTGAAACCGATAAAGATTCTTTTCCGAAGGTGATAGGTGCTGAAAAGCTAAACATAGGCTGGGAGCGCTGTAACGTGTTTAATGCAGTTGAAGTCAGATGGTGTTTTAAATGCAAAGGATTTAATCATAGAGCAGCAGAATGCAAAAATGACGAAACAGGCCTAAATTGTTTAGAAAACCATAAAACAAGTGAATGTCAAAAGGAACGAATAACAAAGTGTATGAATTGCGTTCGTACAAACAAATGACTAAATCTAGGACTTGATGAAAATCACGATACATTAAGTAGACCGTGCCCTGTATATCAAAATAAACTTGAAATTAAAAGAAAACAGATTGGTTATTAGCAATCAAACAGAATAAGTGGTTTATATACGAATATTCAGGGTATTACTAATAATTTCGAGCAACTAGAGTTAATGGTAGACAACAACAAAATAGACCTTTTGATTTTAACTGAAACACACATGACCGATGATACTCATGAAAGAGAAAATGTGGTTAGTTGCATGTGAATGCAAATACTCTAATCAAGATATTATACTTGTGGCGGTGTATAGGTCACCGAGTGGTTCCGAAAGAGAATTTTATGACTTTTTTCAAAAACAAATTGAACATTTAACCGAGTTACTCAAAAATATCATTGTTGCAGGCGACTTTAATATTGATTGGTTAAAAAAGGACATATACAAACGAGAAATTGAACGTATAATAAATGACACTTGTCTAATGCAAATAGTTAAAGATTACAATAGAGTTACCAAATATACGAAGACTTTATTTTAGACTTTTGAAGGATTACGCTTGAAAAACAAGTTGAGTTCACCGCAATGAGGACACCACCGCCTCTAGTTAGGTTGGTGTGATAAAGGCTTCTATCTTAGCGATAAACTGAGTATTGCTTAGAGAAAATGTCGAGGTTTAATATGCTGGGTTTGAGCCACGTTTCCGTTAGTACAACAATGTTATACTCTAGGTCAAAGGTTTTCAGAAGAAGCTCAACCAGTTTGGTGTTTAATCCTCTAACATTTTGGTAGAGGATATTAAAGTAAAAACTATTACTCAGTTTGTTGAAGCTGATACATGTGATGAGTTTGTAAGGTTGATAGTATTTCGTTTGGTGTTGTGTACAAATTCATGGATAGTAGCATTATCTGGCCAGAAGTTTGAATTAACAATGCGACCAAGATGATTTGGTACCGCAATTTTGAAAGATGATATTCTTCTTGGAGTTTTAAACTTATATTTGTGGATAGAAATAGATTTGTCCTCAAAACTCAAATTTAAATTTATATGCGCTTGCACCTCCTCTTCAGATGTTTGAGGCGCAAAGCAAGATGCAAAAATTGTTTTCAATGGCTCCACTACCACAAGCTTATTAATGCTATCAACAAGTTGCTTAGACTTAGGCTTGGCTCCAGTGCTATTTACATTTAGGTTCAAGTTTTGTCCAACATGACCAATTGCATTGGAACGGAACCTCGGCTGATCGTCGACGTCCACAATTAAAGAGTTCAAACCTTCTACTGCCGCAACGCGAATATCATTAGGAGTAACGGTGCTAACAGGATGCGATTGAATCACTCTAGTCGAGATAGCCAAATTGGGGGTGTCAGCCGGTTCAGCCAGAGGATTCGGACTTAGCAAGTTTATTAATTCTGAAGGAGCAGATGTCGTAGACGTCATGGCCAAAGCTTTTATAGGCTTTTTTGAGCTACGAATGCTCTTTTTTGCCGAATCTTCATGTTTATTTAGCTTTATGTTAAGTATGTTAAGAATGTCCAGACTATTAGCAGAATCTAAAAGATTTTTAGCGAATTTTTTACCGAATATTTAGCGAATTTATCTTGAATCAAAAAATTATCCTTCGAAAGTTCGGAAAAACCACCGCGTACCAAACTGAGAAGTTTAGTTTTGTCCGTATCTTTCGATCTGCACACCTCACAGAACCATCTTAGACCTTTTTTAGCATTGAGTGCATCATACATTCGACCGCTTGTTCCTACACACTTTATATGAAATGTATGGTGGCAGTCCCAACATCAAATGGCGTATTCAGTATTATTGTCTATTTTACAGTTGCTGTAATAGCAGATTCGAGACATTGCAAGCAGTATTTTATACTTAGATAAATATATGCGGAATTAATATTAAATATACCCTTTTAAATATTAAGGCTTTTATGTATTTATAAAATTATTTATCAAAACTTAAAGTTTGTGAATATCCTTGATTTTAATCAAAAACGTATTGAAAGTTTCGCAAGCACTAATCAATAAATCAATAACAAAATATTTGCAGTTTGAAATGCACTAACCGGTTTCAGAGCGCACTTTTAGCAGCTGCTTCGCTAGCAAACCGGTTTAGAGAACAACAGTTCATGCAAGTTATTGTTTTATATGCAAATTGTTATTATGCAAATAACGAAATAGACTTCTGAGAATTAAGTATTTGACCGAAATAAATCACAAAATTATAGAAAAACTCTTAAAATCAGATCTAAGGCGAATTAAACAATAACTTTGCACAATAATAAAAAAATTTGTCGGGAGCAAAATTAAAACACGACCGGTTTATTATGCATTTACTTCGTTTACACGTTATTGTTTAACATAGATAAGTTAAACTCGCACTGTAAAACCCAAATCTAAATTAACTTTTATTTGACGTTTAACTAAAAGTCGTTTAAACGAGCACTGAAAAATTGGCCATATGTGTGAGATATTTCTAGAGCGGATAAGCTTTAATGGTCCACAAAGGCGTCTTTGCATCTTTTTTCCTTTTTATATGGAAAAGTTTAAAACGAAATTGCCACAAATGCACCTATTGCTCGAGCACTTCGTGAATTTAATGCATTATTTAATTCCCATTTTCTTGGCTTTTCCGTTTCTATTTAGAACAGCATTTATTAACATTCTTAAGCTATATAGTATAGTTTTTATATCTTAATCGCTAATATTCGAACTACTTAATTTTGTATTATTTTATTTCTAGTGTGTAAGGTACTTGGTACTGTAGATTTAATTAAATTAAAAATAAAAAAATAAATTCGCTCCTCTAAGAAATCTTTGGGACAATTGGATACAACTACCATCAATGTTTTACAATCCTAGTGGATTCGTGATTGTGAATAAGCAATTGCTATGTTTTCACGGAAGATGCAGATTTCGGCAATGCAATGCCCAATAAGACTGAAAGAGACGGAATAAAATTCTGTGTACTCACTTGTGTCAAATCATATTATGTATGGAGGATTCAACCATATTTAGAAAACCAAAGCGATTCTAAACCTGAACGAAACTATGGCCAGAGTTGTCATAGATTTGGTTCAAGGATTACGTGTTCACAACGTACAATAGGCAATTTTTTCTCATCCTACGAACTTTGGCCAAAATTTCTTCAACAAAATTTAACAATGGTTGGGGCTCTACGTAAAACCACTAACCACATAACATATAGATCGCACAAATCAACAAAAAAGTGGTTCGTTGAATTTTCTGAACGCTGGGTCCCACTCGTGTTTTTCTAACTTCCTACGGCTTCGTTGGCTCCCGACATGAACTTCGTAGTTGCTTACGCTCTCAGATTTTATTTTGGCAGCCTGTGATCATTGCTCGATTTGAGCGGACGTCTGTATGTACATATGCATGCTTTCATTCATGGTTCATGAAGGGATCGGAAGATCGACTTTGTTTCTTCTATTTTACACTAACAATGCAAGCGAATAGGCGTAAGAAGAGTTAATCGCTCTATCATTCGTATGCCATATAAAGTGTGAAAGAAAGAATCGATCAATTTGTGGCGTACAGCGGGCGATAAGAAGAACGGTGCGATTCGTCTTCTTTTGCTTCTCTTACAATAACAAACCATGTGCCGTCCGTCAGTCTGCGTTTGTCTTCAATTTTGCATTTTATGGTTTTTGCTTTTCGTAACTTTGTTCTGCTTCTTGTTCGATGTCCAAGCTTTGTAAAGCGCTGGTTATAAGGAAACCCTTATAACCACATTTAATCACAGACGGGTATAAGTACAGTAGCGTAGCTAGGGTGGGACGGGGGTGGCAGTTTTGGAAATCAATTATTGACTTATTGAATTCTAGGAATTTTTGTGGCTGCAAGTTGATTAACCGTCCTGGGCTCCATGATTCCTAACTACGCCAACTGTTTTCAAAACAAAATAACTAGCTTAGTAGTTTTGTAATAGTTCATTATTATTGTGGTTTTTTTTTCATGAGCTATACTGTATAAGTAGAGTAAAAGTGGGCGGACCGCACTCAGTTTTGCTGCAATAATTTTTTTTGGAAAATAAGTTGTTATGTACAACTGTTTGTTGTTGTTATTCAGGAAGTTTTTATATTTAACAATGTAACCATTTAAAACCCTCTTTTGCCTGTGTAACTGAAAAGTGGGCGCCCATATTTGGCATATTAACGGATAATGCTACTCTATACCCAGGAATGAAATTTGGTTGTCATAACTCAAAAACGAACGCTGACATTTCTAATAAAAAATAGGCGTGACCGTTGACCGATTTTGCCCATTTTCAATACCATTATCAAACCTGCACACCAAAATAAAGAATATTGCTGCAAAGTTTTATTATATCTTCACCGGTACTCCTGTGATCGTGATTTCAACAAACAGACGGACGAACATAGCTACATTGACTCAGGAGGTGACGCTGATCATGAATATATATAATTTTCTATACCTATCTGCTCTTTTATGCATTACACATTTCGTGATAAAGTAGTGAATATACACTTTGCGACAAAGTAGTGAATATACACTTTGCGTTTTTCAGAAAAACTATATGATTTTCGATCAAATGTTATATGAATTAAATGAAAGATATTTTAAATACCTGTGTAATGATGCTCACATCAATCGGATAGCTGCTACAGTTTAGGAGATATAGCTCTGAATTTTCCAAATTTTAACCGTAGATCGACCCTCAAAAAAAACTGACAACTTTACCCTGTGAAACATTTTTGTTCCAAGCAGGTTTTGCGTATAAACGATAAAAGTTTGCAAATATTTTTAACTTTATTTCTTATTTATCTTCTAAAATACGGCTTAATTTATTAATTTATTAAAAATTAAGCCTTCGCTTTTTACCGAAGAATCGAATCCCAAAATTTTTTTGGGGGCGTGGCTTCCGTATATTGGAATTTTTGGCGAGCGATAAGTCCCAAACTATCAGCCCTATAAAGAAGGTATATATACCGATTGAAAGGAAATATTTGCACCTATGTTTTAGTAATATATATTTTTTTCGATATTGTCAATTATTTACTAGATATTTTAGTTTTTAAGAAAAAAATGGTGGAGGGGCTAATACAAAACCTTCCCCCTACCTCTTATATGACAATTAAGGTATGTATTAAAATCAATAATCTTAAAGCCCATGGTTTTCTCTTTTCAACGATATATAACATGTTGCAGGTGCTCCAACAATTCCAACCAAACTCACTGAAATATAAAAAAATTAGCGTTTTACAGACCCCAAAATTTCCGAGGGTTACAATTACTGAGGGTTATAATCAAAAAGTGCCCTAAAATTGGCCACAAAACACTATTCTGTTGCGTAGCCGGTGTTTGACATACTGAGGGTTATAATCAAAAAGCGCGGCCGAAGGCCGGAGGACGCATACACGCCCTAAAATTGGCCACAAAACACTCTTCTGTTGCGTAGCCGGTGTTTGACATACTGAGGGTTATAATCAAGAAGCGCGGCCGTAGGCCGAAGGCCGGAGGACGCATACACGCCCTAAAATTGGCCACAAAACACTATTCTGTTGCGTAGCCGGTGTTTGACATACTGAGGGTTATAATCAAAAAGCGCGGCCGTAGGCCGAAGGCCGAAGGACGCATACACGCCCTAAAATTGGCCACAAAACACTATTCTGTTGCGTAGCCGGTGTTGGACATACTTAGGGTTATAATCACCATGAAATTGTACCAGACGAATAAATTCCTACTTAATAAATAATAATTAATAAAAAAAAAAACATCATGAAATACACATAAAACACTGTTTTTAAATAATCATTCCTTCTGCAATTTACCAACTATAGCGGAAAGTATGACATATTATATATCGCTGAAAAGAGAAAATTATGGGCTTTATAAATAGTGTTTCTAATATATACCTTAATTGTCATATAAGAGGGAGGGGGAAGGTTTTATAATGGCACCGACACCATTTTTTTCTTAAAACTCAAATATCTTCCAAACCGTAACCTTGGTGGTGAAATGGTGTATTAGGGAAATGAGGGGCATGGCAATACCTTTCCTTTGACACCTCGATCATTAGTGTACCTTTCCTAATTTCTGAATAATAAACCTTTAAAGAAGTGTCCTTTCGCGACCTTCAAACGCCGATAACACCCAAACTAATGCCACGCCCCCAAAAGTGGGCGGTTATTTACCATGATAATGGTCCAAAATAACGGTAAAAAAAATAACAAAAAAATCGGGGCAAAACCGCTAAAGTGAAATTGCTCCTAAAATACTTTGAATTCATTATTCTTTTATGTAGTTTATTTAAAAATGTTTGTTTGTGCATAACATACATATGTTGTTCGAATGTGTATCCTCACACCATGGATCTCACCATGGACAATTTTATCACTTCTCATAATATTGGGCAAAAGCTTTTGCAAAATAACCTTACACTGGTGGGCACGATGCGAAAAAATAAAAAGAATATTCCACCAAAGCTCTTACTTTGTAAAAAGCTACCTCTATATGAGTCCACTTTTGCTTTTACTGAGGACACAGCACTCGTGTCATACATGAGTCACAAAAACAAATGCACTGTACTAAGGAGTACGATGCACAACACGCCGGACATTGGAAGCGATCGCAAGAGATTGTGACCTTTGTGACATTGTGACCTTTTAGGCCCTCGGTCAAATCAAGGACTATACGTTCCCCTTGGTTTCTTTCAGGCACACCATCCCTTTCCCAAATAAGGCTGTATATTCCAGACATAACCGGTTTCAGCGCAGACGAGAAGCCAAAATTTTAGGCCATATTTTTCTGGCTTAGACGGCATGTATTGTCGAAATTTGCACCGTCCGTGAAATCCAAGAAGCTGTTCATCCACGGTAACACAACTGTGTGGATTATAGCCCATAATTAACGTCGAACAAGCTTGCAATATTTTCATTTTTTTATCTAATTGAAAGTTTAAAAATTATTCGAATTGACAGTATATAAAAAACAAAAAGCTTACTTACTTCTATGTCCGCTATTCGACTCGTTGCATATCTTGTCACACCTGGGAGGATGTGAAGATCCAATAATGAGTAATAATTTAGCACTGTAAATTTATCACTGTATTTCTAACCTGGTCGCATTGAAATTACGTTAGATGATCGCAAACGACTACTTCGAAATGGTGTTGGGGACCAAACTACATTATCTTTGGAAATTAGTAATGTGTCCTGAGGATCATCGTTTTCAGTACTTTCCACTTCAATATCACTAAAATTTTCAACGCAGTCTATTTCTTCTATTTCTTCATTTTCACTCTCCGATAAATTTTCATTATCACTTTCTTCCAAAACACGTTCTATTTCTTCTGCTGTCAAGTATTTAGAAAACGGTTTCATGGTTCTTTTATTTTTTTTATTGGAACAAAAACACTCGTTCACTAATCAAACTCCACAAAAATAGGCGAATGTAGGTGAGAAATGCCACAAAATCATCATGGGAAAACATAAATAAACATAAGAAAAGGAATAAGCAACCGTGATAACCGTTATATATAAGGTACACTTGTGTTGCCTGACATGATTCTGTCACAGAGAATATTCTACATACAAAGTGTATCATGGAACATTTTTGTTCCACAGGGTGAAATTATGAAGTTTTTTGATTTCTAGGAATTTTTTATAAAAGGTTTGAAAAAATAGGTAAAGAAATTAATAACTCAATATATAAAACAAAATCAGAAAATATAGGGGGTCTACCTATACCAAAAAAGATTATATAAACAAACAAATGTTTGAATGGAACAAAAATGTTCCAAAGATCGATTAACGGTTAAAGGGCTGCAATTCCGAAACCAGACGAGAGCGAGAGAATCCGATTTTGTTGCTGGAGTCACCGTGCAAAACAACAACAAAACTTACCTTCCTACCCGAAAATATATTTTAGCCTATATATACATATACGAGGGTAGTCCCAGAAGTACCCGAACTGACGTATAGATGACGGTTGTTGTTTGAAAATAATGACTATGGTAGAGCACCAACTTTATAAAGCTTAAGTTTGAAGTTTGACGACGGTACGTTGTTCAGTATTTGTTTGGCAGCCATCAATAGTGAACGCTCTCAGTGAATTTGTAAACATGGAAAAAATTGGGTGCCGCCGTTTGTTCTTGAAAACTCTGCTTTATTGCTGTGAAACTTCGCCAAACACTCGATTGAAACATTCTCAAGAAGAAGAACTACAACGTCATCTGCAACGTCAAATTATCAAAACTCACTGTAAATCCAAAATTGTATGCCCTGAAGTCGTAAATAACAATAGAAAAACATATACAACGACAACATTGTAATAATGTTGGCCAACGTTATTATTCAAATGCTGAGAAGTTAATAGTGTTTTGTACTTACGTGTTTGTGAGTTCTAAAATTAATTTTCTCCAAAAATTCCGCACCAATCCTGATGTTATATGTATGTATATATCCAAAGAAAGGTAAGAGACTCTACTCTTTTAACATTGAGATAAGTATATAGGTTAATGACACATTTTACTTAGTAAAAAATTAAATGAAAAAAAATTATAAAATATCTAAAATTTCAATTTTTTTGAAAAGTAATAGTTTTTCGATAACATATTGTCTTACATAAATGAAAGATAATGTGAATACTTTTTCAATCATGTCCACAATATGTAGGTAACTCTTAGTTTCGGAGATATAGGTCGGAAATTTTCAAACATCAACAAGGGCTATAACTCCGAAACCAGGCGAAATTATGTTGTTGGAATCTCCGTGAAAAACAACGGAACAGATACGGCGCTTGTCGACCCCACCTATTTTTGGTGCTGATCCCAACAACTTTTTCTGCTCTCTTCTCGTTCCAGAGTTATAGCCCAGAGTTGTAGTTATATAAAATCGCAAGATTTTTCATAAAAATTGTTCACTTTTATGAGTGATTGCAATTTTCAAATATGCGTTTTCTCCTGAGATCCTACACTGATTCCAAGGATATTAAAAAAAGTCTATTAAAAGGTAAATGGCCGTACTTTCTTATTATTGGCATAATTATGTGGGTTAATTATACATTATACTTAGAACAAAATGAATGAATGGAAAAAAATAGACAAAAAATTTAAAATTTCATTTTCTTCTTCACAACTTCTTTCTTCAAAACGGAATGGTTTTCGACAAAATATTATTTACATAAATTACAGATACTTCAATTACCTTTCCAGCAATATCATTAAAATATATGTATCTGGTAAAGTTTACGAGATACAGGCCTGAACTTTTCAAACTTTAAAGGGCTATAACTCTGGAACGACAAGAGAGCAGCAAAATGCCTGCGGCACAGGACATGACAACACAACACCAAAAAAAAAGGTGCTCTGAAAAGTGCACATTTTAACCGAAGTAATCTTGGAACTTTAAAGGGCTATAAATCTGGAACGACAAGAGAGCAACAAAAGTTGTTGTTGTTGCTGGGGTCAGCACCAGAAACACAATAACAACAACAACCACATCGGTGGGGTCGACAAGCACTCTATTTAAGCCAAAATAAAAAAATCGAAGCTGCGTCAGCGTCCCCGAGATGTTCCTATTATACAGGGTGTTTCGCATAAGAGTGGTCAAAAGACTAGGGCGTGTAGGATGGGTCGAGACAAGAAAAAATCGTATGGGAGGGGGACGGGGTCAATTTCCCCCCGTTTAGGCGGGAGGGGCCATTTTATAAAAATCCAACTTAACACCGAAAAAAATAATATTAAAAAATAATGGTTAGACCTAGATAACTTTTGCTTGCTGATTTTCAAAGCCAAATATCCGCTTCTTAATATCCTTTTTAAATTAGGTTCCATTGTCGAACAGTTTTTGAGAAATTTAATGACAAAGTAAAAATTTGGAAAAAAAATTCAGAAAAAAAATTGTTGGTCGCAATTTTTTTTTTAAATTACGGTATTAAGTATAAATTTTTTTCCGATCATAAAATTCTCTAATCGATTCTAGAGAGAATGCTTCAAACCGGAAGGTTCTATGTTTTGTAGTTTCCCAGAAAAATGAAAATTACGATCTAAACTCCTTCCCCAGAGCAGTTTTCTTTCATATTTTTGCACCAGTAATGAAACACAAGTAGCCAAAAATTGGTATTTGAAAGGAAAGTATGCTTCGTAATTTTCATTTTTCTGCGAAACTACAAAACATAGAACCTTCCGGTTTGAAGGATTCTGTCTAGAATTGATTAGAAAATTTTATGGTCGGAAAAAAATTTTATACTTAATACCGTAATTTTAAAAAAAAATTGCGACCAAAAATTTTTTCGGAATTTTTTTCCAAATTTTAACTTTGTCAGTAAATTTCTCAAAAACTGTTCGACATAGGAACCTAATTTAAAAAGGATATTAAGAAGCGGATATTTGGCTTTGAAAATCAGCAAGCAAAAGTTATCTTCGTCTAACCATTATTTTTAAATATTATTGTTTTCGGTGTTAAGTCGCATTTTTATATGGGGGGGAAATTGACCCCCTCCTCCCATACGATTTTTTTCTTGTCTCGACTCATCCTACACGCCCTAGTCTTTTGAGCACACTTATGCGAAACACCCTATATATATATATATATCTATATATAATATATATCTATATATATAGATATATATATCTATATATATATATATATATGTATATATATATGTATATATATATGTATATATATATATATATATGAATATATATATATATTATACACATATGTATGTATTCCATAGAAATAAACAATATATACTATAACAAGCTTTGATCCGCTATTATTTCCAAGACTTAGACTTACTGATGTTTAATGATAAAGTCCGTACCGTTCAAAAACCACCAAAGTTATAATGTTGAAAATCAAGATTTCTATCCCTTAAATTTACTCATCACGTCGAAAAACATAAAATTACTTTATCCACATCGCAAAAATACAATCCTCCCAATATAAAAACAACAAACTACATGAATGTAAATTAACAAAGCAGCTATACTCTTACATCGAAGCCTTATAGTATATTCAATCTTCGTGTGTCGTCCAAACATTTGCTATCGTCTGAATTCTACAAATTTCATACAGCAAAAATTAAGAACGAGCTAGGAGGATACTGCCTTATTTGAGGTATATTACACTGTGATCGATGAACAACGAATTCAATATTGTTGTATGAAAGTTTCCGAGAGAGAATCCACTGCTTTTTCTCCGCAATCGATCGTAATCCGCGTGATCCAAAGACTACAAGACTGGAAACTCTTTTTTCGTTTTGAATGCGTTGGTGAAATCAGGCTTCGGTGTAGTAGATTACAAAAACAAAACGTATGCAATTTTGACAACTCGGGAGTGAATTTTGACAGCTCGAGAGTTTGTTTACAAAACTCGGAAAAATATTTTGAGAGAGGAATGCAACTCTTGTCCTTCAAAGCAATAAGCCAGAAATATGCTTTTTTAAATACGTAAAAAAGACCAAGGAGCCAGTTTTAAAACATGCATTCTTCTACAAATGTATATGTAACCTTTTTTAAGTCATGTAATTGCACAATATTGAATATTTTGCAAGTAAAACTACGTTAAAATTCATGAAAATTGCTCATTTCACAAATTTAGTCAGCTGTTTTTAACCTACCACGCATATTTTTAGCCGAAAGAGATGCCAACGTATTCAACATGTTTTGTTGAATAGTAATCCGTGAATTAGTTTAATATTTACTTAATTGTGTTTTTAGTTATTTTGGTCTTCAGTTTAAATGAATTTAATTTTAAATGCATAAATTGAGAATTTGTTTATGTTTATTTAATTTTAATTTAAATAAATTAATTATAAATTTATTTGTGTTAACACATTCTAGATTAAATAAAAGAGAAATGAAAAATTACAAAAACAAATAAGTTTACATTACTTTTTAATATTTCTAAACAGCTCATAAATGCAAAGTAGTTTTTCTATTAATGTTTACTTAAAAACCAATCAAATAATAAATAATAAAGTTATGTCCTTGGTATCCCTGCCACTAACTCACCCCATCATTTTGTTACGGTGTGGTAATAAAGCAAAACAGATTACCTTTTCGGATATAATGCTTTGTGATATCATGCGCATGTTTTAGTAGACAAATAGACAATTTCACCATAAAATTCACATACTTTGTATGTGAACACGCGGACGGACATCTTTTTAAGCTCGCTCACGAAATAAGAGGAGTTTCCAATCTTGTAGTCTTTGGCTTGATTGATGCTCGGAGGTTCGATCACTATTTCGAATGAACGATGAGTAATCACAAGATTGTAATATGGGGTTTCTGAACCACGGAACGCTGACGTGCTGCTCGCCAAGTAGGGCTTTTTTATTGTTGTTTTGTGTCTGTTTCATTCTCTCTTTTATACACAAATCAACAACATTATGCAGTGAACACATAGAATGTCGTTCGACGACTTTTGTGGCCGCGACTTGTCAGAAATCTGCTGCTGCTGCTGAAACCTAGCAGAGGACAGATAATTTGTTTACAAAATAATTATTCCCATCATCGTTTTTTTTATGTACAAAATCTGAAATAATGGATAAATTACCATTAATTTTAGTATAATTAATATCCCCACCCAATAAAATTGTTTTTTTCTAATTAAATTTTGTTGAATTTCTAACTTCAAATTTCAAATAAAATGTAAATAAGGAAAAAAAAACGAAAAACAAGAGCGACGACATGGACAAAATTAGAAAATTTCGTTATACGTGTAGGCAGCATTGGCATTTTATTGTTTTCTCGTTTCCCATAAACTTCTGTGTTATTTTGACAATTCGCGAACAAAAGTCGTCGACGAATTTATGTGTTTACAGCATTATGCAACTATGCAGGCTCTTATAGGAAACGAGAAAAAAATAAATTGTCGTCTCCAACACAAACAACGACAAAACTGCGAAATTTTCTAATTTTGTCGTTGTCATCGGTCTTGTTCTTCTTTTTTTTTCTTTATTTACATTTTATTTAATATTTTAAGTTAGAAATTTATCAAAATTAAATTAGAAAAACAAATTTTATTGTGTGAGTATATTAATTATAGTAAAATTAATAGTAATTTATTCATTATTTCATATTTTGGACAAAAAAGATATCGCAGATTGGAACAATTATTCTGTAAATAAATGATCTGGACTCTACGGTATCTCAGCAGCAGCAGAATCCTATGGATTTATATCATTAGCCGCATTCAGCGGGCTCAGGGAGCGCTCAGTTGTTTTGATGTCACTGAACATCAGAGATAATGAGATAGGACACTTCGAATTCGCTGTTTCAATACATACATATGCATTTTGCTGAAATTTCACTAAGCCTATGACAAAAAAACGTGTGCGCTGTCCTCTGATATGTACTTCGCCACAGAAAATCGTGTGCTTTGTCCTCTCATGTGTACTTCGCCGCACGAAGTGTACTTCGCCGCAGTATCACATGTACGCATGCAATATTGATTTTACGGGGTGCATTTTCGGAAACGTCAAAAATATATTTAAGAAATTAAACTTTTATTTATGCTCACATTATATACATAAGATATCTTACCATAATACCAGTTCCTTATAATTATAATAAATGTATACTTTCAGATTTTACATAGTATTTGTTGATTTATTTGTTTATATTTAATTGGTATAAAGTTGTCCTTGTGCGAATATTTGGCTGTCAGTAAAAAGTTGTTCGAATTTTCACAAAAAAACTTAAGATTAGTAACTCCAGAATGGTCGCATTTATATATTTTCTTTTATTTTCCAATATATTTGAAAATTATCTTTTGTTGATCCATCTGGGGGACTTAAATTCCCTTTTAACACCTACTGCTTGTATATTTGAGAAACTTCACCACCTTTTCACCATTTTTACATATGGTGAAAAATTAATTTCATAAAACCAATCAGAAGTTGATCGTTGCGAAATGTAATTTTATTTTATTTTACATAATATGATTCTTTAAGATAAATGATTTATGTTTGTTTTTGATTAATGAAAATCAAGAAGAAAATAAGCATCTTATAACATGTTCTTCTCTAATAGGTGGAAAGCGCAGATGCGTAAAGCACTGCGTTTTTCTGTTTCACTCGTCCTGATTTTTCCATATTAAGTATATTGAAATTGCATTGTGTAAATTTACATAATTTATTTTAATTTTCTTTTCGTTACAACATATTACCAATATATTTGCATATATACATATATAGGCATTACAAAAAGAATAAGAAAAAATACCATTTTTATACATTACTGTGGTACCTAAATAAGTGCGTTTTGCGTTGCGTTTATCACTGCGCCTTAGAAACTACGCTGTGCTATACCGAAATAACAGCGTTGCGTCGCCATATGTTTTGACAAAAAGCTTTTAAACATTCACACGCACATGAACATTTTTCTGATATCTGCCGCCAACTTCACTTCGTAGCGCATGTCAAAATTGGAAATTCGAAGTGGTCTCCGTCAGTGCGTTTCTTATTTCAGCCACTTCCATAAGACTGTGTGTTCCAATTTCATTTTGACAGCAACGCAACGCACGACGCACTTATTTAGGTACCACAGTTAGAAGAAAATTGAAATTACAGATTTGTATGCATATTCTCAAATTTACTTAAATCGCTAGCAAGCAACTCGGATGGAAATTCAGCAATATCCTGTTGCTTTTTCTCCATTTGTCTGATCCGTTCATCACGTTCCTCTTTGATAATCTTATCCTTGGAATGAATCACTGATTGCAGCTGTAAGAGCCTGTTAAAAAAGTAGGTAAAGTCAAGCTCAGCAGGAATTAGCAGTTGCAGCTATTTCCGATTCCTTCTCTTTTGAATGTGAGATACGTTCAACAATTGCACTTTGCAAGTATTTTGATTTTGTTGCAACATCTTTCCATTGTGCGTGCCTAATTCAAGCACAAAACTACATAATCAGTAGCTGTAGCAAGGTGGACCTGCGATTAAAAAAGTATAAAAACTCATCTTATTTCACTGTATGTAATTTATAGACACCAACCTCATTTTCAAGCTATCTAGCCCAAAAACATTATTCCAAAAGCCGACACGTGATTGGAAACGTTCCACATTGTCTTGCATTACTTTGAGCTGATCCTGCAGCAATAATTATGAATCATCTGCAGTAGTTTTACCATTTCTGTTTCTCCTGGTAAATCTGCATGAAATGAGTTAACTTATTTGTGTTTTTATTAAATTTACACTTAGTCTTACCATACCTTAGGTTTGTGCATTACAGGCCTCAAATAATATCCATTCCAGATATCTTATATTGCTTTATCACCTTATATTGCTTTAATATAAGCTCCAAACTTTCGCAAACAATAATGTTTAAATAAATAAATGTATAAACTAAATGAATTCGTGGTGAAACATGAAACAGCTGTTTTTTTCAACATACTGAAAGACAGAAAGCAATATGGTAGATCTCACGTATAGTGTACATGAATTCAACAGATTATAAAAAATAGACGTCAAACCGATTTTTGAAGCGGCGAATTCGAAGTGTCCTATCTCATTACCTCCGACTCAAACTCAAATAAGCCAAACTTCTATAAAGTAAGCTTTCCGAGCCGACATTTGCGCGTACGTCTAAGTTTGCAGAGCGCCATTGTTTGCAGACAGAAAGGTGATGCCACATGTACAATATTTTAGGGAATTTTCTAGGGAACTTTTAAAAATTCAATGATTTGGTGCATGAATTCAGTGAGAATTTGTGAGAATCACAGAGAAAGGTCGCGGTGGCGGTGTCGCAACAATCTGGCATTCATATGCTATTATTTGTGTATTATTGTGGAAATTATTTGTGAATTTATTGCGTGTATATTTTCACGAGTGCATACTATAGTTTTTAAATGGCATTCGCAGTATCTTTATTTTTGGGACGTTTGCTTGAGCGACGCCGTACAGAGGAACACAATATAACACTCCTCAGAAAACATTTGAGCGATAATTCAAATGTTTTCGAGATGCCGGAGCATTATTATGAGTACCAATTATTTATGAGTACCTAAATGTACCCTTATGAGTTACTATAAACAGGTTTTTGACCAACTTCCGGATGAACAAACACTGTTTTAGGGATCTTTTGGACGATGTAGCGTCGTGTATGAAGGAAGCTTAAAGATCAACGGCAATTCCTCCGATGCTCAAACTGGCTTCATTTTTGCGTTTTCTTGCAGCTGGCAGTTACCAGGCGGCTGTAGGAAACGAACATATGGGATCAATGACGCAGGCGAAGGTTTCCCAAATCATTCGCGAATGTTTGGATATTTTCGAGCGTCACATATGCCCGAAATGGATCCAGTTCGAGATGTCGGAGGAAGAAGTAAAGCAAAAATTTTACAACAAATTTGGTATTCCTGGAGTGATCGGGTGTGTGGACGGCACCCACATTCGTATAAAGGCACCAGAAGCCGTACGGCATTTGTACTACAACCGAAAAGGCTTCTACAGTATAAATGCACTCATGGTAATTATATTTATTTTATATATTTAGATATATGATACTAAAAAATACTGCTTCGTTTTAGATATGTGATTTCGACATAGTAATCCGCTACGTTGATGCCACAATACCATGAGCAAACCATGATTTGCATGGAGAACCAGCCCGGCAGATGGCATCCTGAAGGCAGCACACGACCGAGGGAAGAGGAACACATGGCTGTTGGATAAGGTTTTTATAATTTTAAACTCAAACTTTGTTTTTAAAATCCACTAATTTTCAAAATATTAGGAGATTCGGGGTACCAAAATCTACCCTATTTGATGACACCGTACCGAACACCACAAAGCCACGAAGCAGTTATGTTCAACTCCAAGTTGTGCAAAGCACGTAACGTGGTGGAACGATGTTTCGGCACACTAAAAAATCGTTTCAGGTGCATCATAGGAGAAAGGGGCTTGCACTATTCTCCACTTAAAGCCACACAAATTGTAAATGCTTGCTGTGCATTGCACAACATGTGCATTTTTTAAAAAAATAATTGGGTGGTACCTGAAGTGCCTGTCGAGGAAATCGAGGTTCCTGAAATGTTCGAGGACGATGAAGGGGCGCCTTCAACTGTGGCAGCGGCTGTCAGGGATGAATTGGCATTGGCCGTAAGCCATTAAATAACAATCGGTCCTTTGTTAAATGAAATGTAATTTATTATAATAAAAATATATAATGGAATTTTTATATAAATATTGTATATAAAATATATACAGGGTGTAACGCATAAGGCACGCCAAAAAGCTAGGACGGGTAGGTTGGGTCGGGACAAGAAAAAAATCGTATGGGAGGCGGGGGTGCATTTTCCCCCGTTTAGGCGGGAGGGGCCATTTTCTAAAAACCCTACTTAACATCGGAAAAAAAATATTAAAAAATACTGGTTAGATCTAGATAACTTTTGCTCACTGATTTTCAAAGTCAAATATCCGCTTCTTCATACCCTTTTTAAATTAGGTTCCTACGTCAAACAGTTTTCGAGAAAATTAATGTCGAATTTAAAATTTGGAATAAAAATTCAAAAATTATTCAATTATTTTGTTAAATTACGGTATTAAGTATACATTTTTTTCCGACCATAAAAATCTCTAATCAATTCTAGAGGAATTACTTAAAACCCGAAGAATCTATGTTTGGTAGTTTCCGAGAAAAGTGAAAAGCATCATTCCTGCTTTCACCAAGCTAATTGAAATTGACTCTTCTCCACATACAGCTGTCATTTCCATCTTGTTGAGAGTGGCGAAAATCCATTGGTTTCCTTTGCTTAGCGTGGACCATTCTACCTTGGTATCTGTGAATGTAAACTTACATGCTGGTGCAATTTTGTTGGTTAACAAGTTGAATTCGCATTTGTGACTTTCTGATTCTGTGCCATAAGTTATCTGTTGGTTGGAGCAGATGTATTGATCCATTGAGATCAAGACGCAGTTTTGGAGTTCGTTCCAGTTCATGGGTATGTATTGGCCTTTGTTCTTGGTTTATTTTTTATGTTTGTTTGTTTTCATAGTTGTTTGGTTTTGTTGTTTGTTTTTGTTGTTGTTTGTTTCACTTTTGTTGTTACATTTTTTTTCATAATTGTTGTTTGTTTTTCGCAATTAGGGGATGCGAACAACCCTTTCTGCCAATGAAGTGTCGACTACCTCTTTTTCCTTGATGGAGTGTCTGAATGATCAGCTGGAAGTTTGGCCTTCCTGGAGATTGTTGAGTCTTTTGGTAGAGTTTGTTGCAGGTCAGGATCGTCGTATAATAGTGGTGCCAACCGGTGTATTGATCTGCGACAGATTCCAGTGGCTGTTTTTACATCAACTACACGAACAACTTCGTCGTCGCCCTTAATCAATCGTGTGATTCTTCCAAGAGGCCACTGCAACGGAGGTGTGTTGTCGTCCTTGATGATCACAAGCGTTCCTTCCTTTGGGTTCGGTAGCTGTGTCCTCCATTTCTGTTTTTGCTGTAGTGATGTTATGTACTCTATACTCCAACGTTTCCAAAATTCGTGTTTCAGCTGTGACACAAGATTCCATCTACTTGTCGCAGACCCTTTGAATTGAGCTGTCGCCTGATCAACTTGAGCTGTTAACGGCTCGCCGATGAGGAAATGACCAGGCGTGAGAGCCGTTAGGTCGTTGGGGTCTGCTGATAAGGGGGTGATTGGTCGTGAGTTGAGAATAGCTTCGATTTCGACGATCACCGTTTCTAATTCCTCATAGGTCAAGGAAGCTATGGATGTGCTCCTAAGTAAGAGGTGTTTGGCCGATTTTACCGCTGCCTCCCATAAACCTCCGAAATGTGGGGCTCTAGGAGGTATGAATTTGAACTCTATTGCCTTCGTGTTGCATGACTTAACGATTTCTTGTTGCGCGTGCGATGAAAAAATGGACTCATTTAATTCACTCAGTAGATTCCTTGCTCCAACGAAATTAGTCGCGATGTCTGATTATATAGTGCGGCAACGTCCACGTCGGCTGATGAATCGCTTAAGTGCACCAATAAATGCTTCCGTGGTGAGGTCACTCACCAGTTCGAGGTGCACCGCCTTAGTAGCGAAACAGCAAAAGATGGCCAGGTAAGCCTTGGGGTAACTCGCTCCTCCGGCAAATTACCCATTATCTGGTTATACAGTTGAGGTCTTGCTCGGTTGCATCGTACGCAACTCTGAACCACACTGCGTGCCATAGACTTTCCCTTGATGATGAAAAAGCGCCGCCTGGACGCGGCAAGAAGTGCTTGTGGTCCACAATGTTTATTCTCGTCATGCAATTCCTTCAACAGCAGTTTGACTAACGGATCGTTGTAAGGCATCAAGAAAGGGTGTTTCGCATCATAGGTCAGGCTAGCTGCTGCTAAACGCCCTCCAACACGAATGAGTTTGTTTTCGTCGAGAAAAGGTGAAAGGCCATTGATTGGGTTATTCTTACTCAATGGCCTCTGGTTCGTTAATAAGCTGATTTCGTCGTTGAAGTCTGAGCCTTGAATTGCCCGGATGATAATGGTTAACGCTTGGTTCAATTCTTCTATTGAGGATGTAATGCTGACGACCCGTAGATGCTTCGGTGTTCGACAGTTCTGCGCAAATCGTAGCACATACGCAATTGTTCTTTGAAGCAATTTGAATGAGTTTCTGGGATTTATACCGTATATCAATTGCTCGCGATCCCTTCCTCCTTTTGAAGTTGCTGTTGCAATTGTTGAAGTAATCCTTTTTTCTAGCGGAGACTCAATGGATAGGTTTTTGTTGAACGGATTTGGCCAGATGGATTCTTGACCATATAGGAAGTGTGGGCCGTAGAACCACATGGTACATGTGGGTAGCATCTCAGGCGATACTCCTCTTGACAGGATGTCGGCAGCGTTGTCAATCGACTTCACGTGTCGCCATTGGTCAGCTGTTGTCATCTGTTGAATTTTTGCAACTCTAGTAGCCACAAAGGTATGCAATGATGACGCTGTGGCGTTGATCCAGTGCAATGTGATTTCGGAGTCGGTCCAAAAAAAGCTTTTGACGTTGTGCAATCTTAAGTCTTTTTTGATTCTGCATGTGAGCTCGGCTCCTAGCAGCGCTGCGCAAAGCTCCAGTCTGGGAATCGTTTGCGTTTTTATTGGAGCGACCCTTGATTTTGCGCATAAGAGGGTTACCTTCGTTATCTGATGTTTGTATGTTGATTGTAGGTAAACTGCTGCTCCGAACGCCTTTCAGAGGCGTCTACAAATGTGTGTATCTGTACAGTTGAGGGTGCCTCTGTGGGAAACACGTGTCGATCAACTTTGATTTTGTGCAAGGCAGTGGAATTGCCTTGAAATTTATGCCATTCATGTTGCAAGGATTCTGGGAGCTTGTCGTCCCAGGATAAGTTCAACTGCCAAAGTCTTTGGATAAAAATCTTTGCTGTTACTACTACAGGAGCAAGAATCCCCAATGGATCAAAAATTCGGGCAACGTCTGAGGTCACTGACCTTTTTGTCACCGTTGTTGTGACTGGCATCTGTACCCGAATGACGAACTGATCTGTTTTGGGTAGCCAGAGCACTCCTAATGTCTTGATGCGAGGTGTGTCTGAATTATTTAAGTCTAGGTCGACTTCTTGTTCTTGCCGTGGAATGTCCTGCAACAATCTGGAGTGGTTAGCACACCACTTTCGCAGCTTAAAGCCTGCACTAGACAATATTTCCTTCAATTGACCTTGTATTTCTAATGCCGCTGAAAATGTATCGGCGCCGCTTAAACAATCGTCCACATAGAAATCCTCATGAAGCACTTGAGATCCGGCAGGATGTGTACCCTTGGTTTGGTCTGCTAGATGTTGGAGGCATTTTGTTGCTAGGTATGGGGCAGATGATGTCCCGTACGTTACGGTTCTTAGCCGGTAATACCTTAATTTTTCGGTAATGCCTTCTCTCCAAACTATCAATTGATAACGTTGATCTTCCGGATGTACTATTATTTGGCGGTACATGTTTTCCACATCAGCTGAGAACGCATATCGATGCGAGCGGAACCGTACCAGTATTGAAAACAGGTCCTCCTGTACTGTAGGTCCTGCGTGAAGAATGTCGTTCAATGATAACCCAGTCGAAGACCACTCGTAGCTTTGTGCTGGTGCTGTCGGGTTTCAACACGGCGTGATGTGGCAGAAAGTAGTGAGGTGATGATATGTCATCTGTTGCTATTTCTTCCATATGGTTTAGTTTCAAATACTCCCTTAAGAAGTTGCTATATGTTGCCTTTAACTCATTGTCCTTGTCCAGCTTCCTTTCGAGTGTCTAAAATCGCTTTAGCGCCATCTGTTGAGATTGGCCTAAGGATGTCGGTTCCTCTAGGAACGGAAGTCGGACCATGAATCGGCCTTCAGATGTCCTTGAAACGGTTTGTGCGAAGTGGTTTTCGCACATTTTTTCGGCCATAGTCAATTGTCGATCATGATAGGCTTCTTCTAGCTTCCAAAACCGTTCCAATAGCTCATGGGTTTCCACCTCATCCTTGCTGAATATTCCGCATGTCAACGACCCAGTAGAACCTCCCTCTTCTATTCTTCCGGAGATGATCCAGCCTAAGACCGTATTTTGTAGTGTTGGCAGGTTCTCGCCGAATTTCAGTTGCTCTGGTTGTAGGAGGTCGTAATAGAATTCTGCTCCGAGTAGAACATCTATCTTGCTGGGTTGATAGAAGTCGGGATCTGCTAGTGTGATGTTCGTAGGTAACGACCAGCTGGCCCGCGATACTGGTTGAGCGGGTTGCGAAGACACAATTTGTGGAATGACATGAGCTTCGACTCTGGTGGAGAATTTTCCTGTTGTAGATTCTAGCTTGATATTGATGCGCTGGTCTGATCGTCGTCCCTTCCCGCCAATACCTTCGATGAGTATTGTTGAGGATTCAGGTGATACTGCTAAGCGTTTGACTAATCTCTCAGTCACCAAATTGACTTGTGATCCTGAATCGAGAATCGCCTTGAACTTGTGCGATCTTCCATTATTCGTGGAAATCACAACCATTGCGGTGGCTAACAAAACCACCTTCTGTTTGCTGGCATTAGTGTTGGCCGCTGCTACGGTAGCTGGTGTGCGGTTCTCTTCACGCGTGGTGGCAAGCGTTGGCTGCCTTGTTTCTTTAGGAGCCAACGTCGTTCCTCCAGGTTCCAAATGTAACAGCGAGTTATGCCTTTGGTTGCACTTCATGCAACTTCGTGATGAACATTTGTCTGCCTTGTGGCCTGCCTTCAAACAATTGATGCACAAGTGTTCCTTACGGACGAAGTTAAGCCGCTCTGACGCTCGTAATTGCAGGAATTTTGCACACGCATATAACGGATGTTGCCCACTCCTGCATACCTTGCAATTACCCTGATTGGTTGGGTGGACCGTAGCAGCCGCATGTACGTGTGCTATTTTGTGTGTTGGTTGAGCCGCCTTCTGTCCAATCACTTCTAGTGAGTGAAAGTGTCTTTCTAAGAAGTCGAGAAAGTGGCTGATTTTCTGCATTTCAGTCGGATTCGAGATGCTTTGTTCATATCGGATGAGAGTTGGTCTGTCTAATTTTTTCATCATGATGTGTAACAGCAGAGGGTCTCAAGTTGATGTGTCTACATTCAGATTTTGTAGAGCTAATAGGCACTCTTGTGTCGTGTCCTTTAGTCTCTTGATATCGGATGCTGAACCGTTTATCGAAGGTTGATCTGCTAGCCTTTGCGTTAATGTAGATATCAAGATACGCTTATTATCGTAGCGTTCCTGAAGCATTGTCCACGCTGCTATGTAGTTTTCTTCTGTTGGTGTAGGATGATTTATGAGCCGTTCTGCCTCTCCAGTTACGTTAGATTTCAAGTAGTACATTTTGTGGAGATTCGGTATTGGCTGCAGGTCCACGAGTTGGGAGAATAACTCGTAGAATGGTCGCCAGTTCAGATAATTCCCGTCGAATTTAGGGATTGTTACCTTTGGTAGTTGAACTGCGTGTCGTAGGGCTGCGTCAGCGGAGGATGGCGGAGCCATGGTTGCGTGGTTGCCACCTCGGTCGGCATAGATGGCTAAATTGGTCAGCAACTGCTGCACCCTCTGCTCCATGTCGACGTACTTGTGATTGCTGTGCCCTATGGCTTCTGGATTTTCGAAGTGCATCCAGATCTCGTCATTCAATGCCTCAATCTGTTGCCAGGTCTGGGTGATGTTCAGAATCTTCCACTCGCAGAATTGTCGTGGTTGATTCTCTAGATTTTCAGGAATCGCGCTGATCAGACGCTCTAATGAGGCTGCTCTGATGGCGAACTTTCTTACAATTCCCAGTGCGCCTTGACTCATGGGTACTTGCGACTGGTATTTGCTGAATGCTCCTGCTTGCTCCTGCTCTTTCGTTGCTGAATGCTGTGCGGTTGACTGAATGCCGTCCTGTTGCCGTCCAGCGCTGTGCTGCTCCTGGAGCTTCGATATTTCTTGCTGAAATAGCTCGGTGGATTCCTCGACCAACGTCATGATTTTATTATAGTAATCTGACGGGAAATAGTTGTCGTCTAAGGGAGGATCCTTGATGATCCGTATTTGGTTGTCTGTTGCTTGAAAGCGTTCCCAGATCTTCTGTAGTGATTGTAGCCGCTCGCTGAAGTATCCAATCTTGCTCTTCCGCTCGGCAGGATCCTTTTTAAAGTTCCTTATGATGCGTTGGATCTCCTCCCCATCCTTCGCTTGTTGGGTAATGTGTTCTGCGTACATCTCCTTATTGCCTGCTTCGCTCATCAGAAGGTTGCGTCGTGATCGAGCGATCACGTCGGGGTCACCAAAAATTTTAGCTAAAGGGGATCTAAATTCGGTACTTGAACCGACTTTAGGCCTTTTTGATTTGCTTCGACTCGGTACTTGAACCGATTCGCTGAGTTAATATTTGATTTAAGTTCCTTGCAGGTTCGACTCGGTACTTGAACCGATTCGATGAGTTAATATTTGATTTAAGTTCCTTGCAGATTCGACTCGGTACTTGAACCGATTCGATGATCAAACTGTAGGTAGTTGAAGAGCCACGAAATGAATTAGAACACCTTGACGGTTTTTATAGCTCTCATTTTATTGATAACAATCGCAGTCTTTTATACTGCTAAACTGTTTATGTAAGCATTGAATTAAGTTAATGACATAGAGAAAATATAAAACATATAGTCAGCAAAAAGAAGTGCAGCGACCGATGGTTTTTGGCATTGACCAGAGTGAATGACTTGGCTCGGGTGGCTTTGGCAGTGTTGGCATTGAACTGAGTCAATGGCTTGGCTCGGGTGGCTTTGGCAGTGTTGTCATTGAACTGAGTCAATGACTTGGCTCGAGTGGCTTCTGGCGATGTCAGCACTTTTGTAGCGGACTTGTGAAACGCTACAATATATATATTATAAAACGAAAACAATTCAGGTAAACGGAAATCAAAAAAAGTACTTAAAAAATGCTAGTTATGTTAAAATTAACAGCCTTATTCCAAGAGTCATGACGACGACGATGTCCGGTGATTCTTTTTGCGCTTTGCGTCGTCATGACTCTTGGAATAAGGCTGTTAATTTTAACACAACTTTAATCATAAAATTAACAGTCTTATTTCATCAAACCTAACAGCGTCTGTGCAGCTTGTCGATCTGACAAATTCTGCTCACACAATTCAACTATTCGCTCTAGCGCGTTTGATGACTGCCATTTCAATTCTATTGATTGGCGTTTAAGTTCTGTTCTCTCCTTCGAGGAATCGCGGATATCACTCAACATTTCATTCTGCTCTCGCAGCAATGTAAAGTACTCCTCCTCGTCAGTCTTACGCCGTTTCGGTAAGGCAGGTGAGGATTCGTATGACGGCAGTAGTGGTTATGTGTATGTTCTGGCACAAGGTAGCGACTGCGCTGCCCGTGAGGTGCTATGGATATGTGAGAGTGAGCGAGAGGGCAATAGTTTGTTGGGAAGGGGAGGGAGGAAGGAAGGGGAGGGGAAAGGGGAAGGAGGAAGAAGAAGGGGAGGGAGGCAGAGGAGGGAGGAAGGGGAAGGGGAGGGACAGACGGACATACAGACGGACATACATACATACATATAGACTGACAGACATACATACATACAGACGGACATATAGACGGACATACATAGCTCGGCGTGCTGACTGTTGCGAGTGTAGTGTATTCCTCTGCCTTGATCTCTGCCCGCTTGTGTATCGTTTGTGGTACTTGAGATTTTTTGTTTTTGTTTGCGTTTTGGGGTGTACTCTTTGTTGTTGGAACTTTTATTTCTTTTTTATTGCTCTGATTTCATTGCTATGTGGTTGTTGTTCTTTTTCTTCAGCTGGCAGACGTACTTTTAGAAATTTTTGTTTTTGCACAGAATCATAATGTAAACAAACGTAATTAGTCATTTAGAACATGTACGAATTTGTTTGCATATTGAACTATGAATGGATGCGAAATGGCTGGGTAGTAGTTTTGCTATGTGGTTGTTATTGCTGTTTTTTTTTTTCATCTCAACGGACGTTTAGAAGTTTTTGCACAGAATCATAATGTAAACAAACACCCATAAGCATAAAATTAGCTCCATCGAGTATAAAGAGTCAATTGTAAATGTGTCGTCAAAGTCTTAAACACCAAAGCCACAAAACGCTCTACAACGAAAAAAAACTTGTGAAATTAACTGACAATTCGGAGAAGTAAAGTGAAAACTTAAATACACTATTTAAAAAGTTAATAAAATATTAACAAATTCTATAAACAAATTTAACAACAATTAAAACTGAGCAATATTAATTATTTACTATCAAGTGACAATTCGGAGAAGTAAAGTGAAAAGTTAAATACACTGTTTAAAAAGTTAATAAAATATTAACAAATTCTATAAACAAATTTAACAACAATTAAAACTGAACAATATTAATTATTTACTATTAAGTGACAATTCAAGAACAAGAAAAAAGTTAAATATAGTATTTAGAATATTAACAAATTCTATAAACAAATTTAACAACAATTAAAAGAAAAGTGTTCTAATACAACATCCAATCTAAACAATCTAATCTAATCATTCTAATCTAAAACAAGTGAAATATTTACAACAAAACAAAAAATAAAGAGCTTCATATGCAATGTTTGTGGACAGGAGTTCACTGCAATGCGCAACCTCAAAAGGCATGTGCAAGGGCAACATGAAAGTGTGGTATTCCAGTGCGAAGAATGTCATCAACATTTTCCAAGACTAGATAACATGCGTAGGCACAAAAAATTAGCCCAGAGAAGATTTTTGTTAGCCCAGAGAAGAATGCAGTTTAAGTCCTCATTCAACGTATGAACAAGGTGCTCTTTGAGATTACTCTTGCCAGATATATAAATTTGGATGTCATCTGCATAAGCATGAATAGAGGAGGACATGCAAGTCATGAATATGTCGTTTATGAATAGAGAAAACAGTAGGGGCCCCAATACAGAACCTTGTGGCACTCCACTAGAAATAAGGCCCAGCTGTGAAAGGCAGGAGCCACACTTAACTTTTTGCGTTCTATTCGATAGATAGCTCTTAAGAAGACAGACCGCACTATCCGAGAATGCAAAGAGATCTTTAAGTTTCGAACAGAGTAGCATATGATTCACCATGTCGAAAGCCTTTGAAAAATCGAGCAAACACAGAAGCGTGAGCATACCATTATCGTAATTAGGATGAATATCATCCAGAACTTTAAGCACAGCTGTAGAACAACTGTGCCCAGCCCGAAAGCCTGACTGGAAAGGATGTAGTAGGCTATTTTCACTTATATATGATGATATTTGTTTTGCAAGAAGAGATTCAAAAGCTTTGGACAAAGGTGATAAAATGCTAATTGGTCTATAGTCAGCAGGGGAGCAATGGTTAGGTTTTTTGGGTATAGGTGTAACAATTGCACTCTTCCAAAGGCAAGGAAATGTAGATGTTGTAAGACTGTGATTAATTATGTGAGTAAGTGGACTTATTATATATGGAAGAATAATTTTGACAAATCTAAGGTGAACCTCATCAGAGCTAACAGAATTAGATTTAATTTTATACAGGGCACTTATCACATCTGCTTCACATACACTGGAAAATTGAAACAAAGAGGCAGAAGGTGAAGGAGAAATAGCATCAAGTGCGAGAGGGACCTAGATATTAGTATTAGAATTAGAATGACAGGAAAGAAAATGATTATTCAGTGTGTCTGGATCAACCACAGGGGAATTATAGGGTATAGAGTTAACACCAAGTTTTTTCAAGTTGTTCCATAGGACTTTAGATGGCAGAGACATTTTTAGTTTGGAAGAAAAGTACCGTAATTTAGCATGTCTGATACATCTCACAGATACATTTCTGGCGGTTCTAAACCTTTCCCACGTCTCAGGAGAAGGATTCTTCTTCCATATACTACGTTGTAGAGGTGAGCGATTCCGTGATTTTTCCGGAGCAGCTCCGACCTGTGACTGTGACAGTACTGTCACAGGTATAAAAACCCGTGACTCGTGACAAGGCAGTCGCTATAAAATGAGTGCGCAAAAACGTGCTACATGCATTCAAAATAACTGCATTATTTCAGATCTGCTTTGGTTTCGTTCGCTTTTGCTATAGGAACGAAGTGAAGCTATTCGTTAACTTTAAAAGCATTCATATTTTACAGAAGTTAATACAGACACCAATTTTAAGTAATTAAAACTACTGATATATACATATTTTATATGCAAAAAACATTCTTGTATTAATATTTTATTACCAAAATCTTATTTGTATTTTTTCAAAATAATGAAGGCAAAATCGTATTGAAAGTGTTAAGTTATTAATGTTATTAAGTTCATTCCGTATTTTAAAATATGCATTTGTAAAATGTTTATTTGAGCTGCATGATCATAGTCTAAGGTTGAAAAAAACAAGTCCTACCTAGATATTTACACAAGGCAACTTTCGTTCATGTCTTCAGTAGTATCCAAAATATAGTACAAATATCGCAAAATATCGAGTAAAACAGGTAATCCCACAAAATCCAGACAAGAAATCCCTGATTGCGACAAATTGCACAAAAAAGGGCATCACTGCTTCTAGCTGGGACAATAACTCGTTGTAACAATAACGAAACGCTAGAGCAGCAAACTGTGACTCGTGATTTCATTTCAATGAAATCACAGTTCGTTAAATATCGTTCCGCTGTACATGTGACAGCGAGTCACAGGTTCGGAGCGTTTCAATACCAACTGTGATTCGTGGTTGCATTTCAATGAAATCACAATTCGTTAAATATCGTTCCGCTGTACCTGTGACAGCGAGTCACAGGTTCGGAGCGTTTTCAATCGCAACTGTGACTCGTGATTTTGTGTACCTGTGACAAAATCACAGGTCGTGAAATATCGCTCAGCTCTACTACGTTGCCGATTGCGTTCGCGAATAGCCTCATGTACACAGGTAGTAAACCATGGACAAGAATTACTATTTATCTGAACAGACTTAAGTGGAACAAACTTGAGAAACAAATTATTTATAATACGGGTGAATATGGACAACTTTTCATCAACAGAAGGACAAGACCAGATTTCGTTCCAAGGAATAACGATAAGTTCATTAAAAAGCCGCTGGTAGTCAAGCGACTTATAATCAAAGTACTGAAAGAAATTAGCAAAACTTGTACGATTAAAATTGATATTTACTGTACAAAAAATAAGATCATGGTCTGATAGGAAATAAATTTGATCAAAAATCTGGACAAGAGACAAGTCAGATACTATAAAATAATCTAGCAAACTAGGACAATCGTTACCGGAGAAACGAGTTGGCATTTTATCATTTACAATGGAGAATCCAATAGAAGATGCGTTGTCAAAAATAGACTCTGAGAAGGAATCGTTAACTAAAAGGTTAATATTGAAATCCCCCACAACAATAAAATAGTTATAGTCAAGTAGTATAGCTGTTAAATCCTGGAAAAAGGAATCAATATTACTATGCTTGGAGGGATTATATACACATGAAATAAAAACCTTAACACGATTGTCATAAATACATAAATTAATATACTCAACACACTGACTACATGATTTACTAATAATTTTAGCTTTAAGACTACTACGAACATAAATCGCAACTCCACCACCCCTCCTCTGAGACCTGTCATTCCTGAAGATATTATAATTCTTTATACTAAAATGAGAATCATCAAGATCACTACAGAACCATGTTTCAGATATACAGATGACATCCACCGTGGAATCTTCGAAAATATACTTAAAATAATCAAATTTATGTGCATTCAAACTTCTAGCATTAAAATGCAACACCCTGAGCCCATTCCGCATCCCACACAAAATTTTCAATAGAGTTTTAGTATCAACACTGTCACTTCTGTAATCAGACATTAAGGCGGTTTAAAGAAAATTGTACCTTGTGCAACCTCCTCACGTACCAATATCATAAAATTAAAAGAGAGTGGGAGACATGAGAAAAATTGTAGAGAACAGTAAAGTAGAAGAAAGTAGACAGAAGATGATAAGTAAGAGCATATTAACATTTTTAAGAGAGTGTAAATCATAATTTAAATAAAGTCCACTGGCATATACATAGATCAGCTATTATTTGAGAAGAGAGAGTTCAAGCCAGAGAAATCCACTATCAGAACAGGGTTGCCATCGGCTCGAGTTTTAACAAAAATTTTTCCGTTGTAGGAGAAAGCGGCGTGAAGTTTATTTTCACGTTTAAGCTTTATAGCATGCTGCAGAAGTTCTCGCTTTGATTTGGACAAGCTTTCGTGTATGTGAACTTTCCCAACACCATTAAGTCCCAAATCTTCCAAACTGATGGCACGACGATTCTGACGGCAAAAGGAGGCAACCGAGCGCAGGAAGCCTTTTCGATGATATGCCGAAACAAATTTTAAAATAATAATTCCGCTCTTTCCTTCCGCACTTGTTTTTACACGAAAAGCGTCGCGCAGTGTAGAATTACAAGAACTGAAACCAACAGCAGTACAGATTGTAGTATATACCTCTTGCAGATTTTCTTCTTTACAAAACGGAATACCAGAAGCAACAACGTCAGTAGCAGCTGCATCATCCTCAAGCTTAGAAATACCCTCAGTCAAAGTTTTCACCTGTGCTCTTAGAGCAGCAATACCATTAGCAGCAGCCTCCACCACATTTAAGCGATTGAACATAGCTCTCATTTCAGTTTTGATATTAGTGATCGTTGCCGTCAGCTCTCCAATTTTGTTCATGATGCGCTCCTCAGATTGACGAACTGCTGTGTTAACCTCATCTATAATGCTCTCACGAATTCTATCAAGCTTAGCATCGAGAGTCTTCATGAAAGAGTCATCAATAGGTAGAGGAGACGGAGAGCCAGAGCGCCCGGTGACTAAAAGAGAGTTAGTGCGAGTTACTCTCCTAACTGCGTTGTCGCTTGCTTTATCAAGTGAAGACTGCATGTTAACTGTTATTATGTGTATAGTTTATGTAGCTTTGTTGTATTAATAGATTATATTAGTGGAAATTACTAATAGTTTATTGTTATTTAATGATGTTTAGAATTAATGTATATATATGTATATATATAAGAACTGCAGTTTAACTATTGCACACTGTTATCACTGTTGCGAAAATTGCACAAGTTATAAGTCAGACTTAGTTATTAATCAAATTGGATTATTGCCAGCGAACAAAACACGTCTATCTCCTTTGCATGTTACGAAGAGAACTAATTAGTTGTAATTATAATAGTAGCTTAAATAAATTTAAAATTTATTCAGGGGAAGATGCCCCCAAAAAATGTATAGAGTATTTAGTTAGTGATAAGATATATTTATAATAATTATTTAAGTGTAATTAAACCAATAAATTTTTTGTCTAATGAAGAGGTAAAACTCCAAACAGACTCCAATTCTTGCCATATTTGCGAACAAGAATTGGGGGCTGATAGAGTGGCAGACCATTGCCATCTTACTGGAAAGTACAGGGGGCCGGCACATAACGAATGCAATTTAAAATTTCAAATTGCAAGGTTTGTGCCTGTATTTTTCCATAATTTTTCTGGTTATGACTGCCTCTTCATTAAAGAATTGAATTTATATGAGGGTGATATTAATGTTATCCTCTTAAATAAGGAATTGTATGTATCCCTTTCCAAACGTATACAAGTAAGCGAAAAGAAAACAATCGAAATCAGATTCTTGTATTCTTTTCGGTTCATGGCATCGAGTTTGGATGCATTAGCGCAAAATTTGTCATCAAGTGATTTCAAAATAGTGCGGCAAATGTATCCAAACGATGATGAGTTTGCATTACTAACAAGAAAAGGTGTATTCCCATACGAATACATCAACTCGCTCGATCGTCTGAAGGAAACCTCTCTTCCTACTCAGGATGAATTTTTCAGTCATTTGACACATAAGACTTGTTCTACTGAGGATTAAGAACACGCGGTTAAAGTATGGCAACAGTTTAAATGTCAAACACTTGAAGAATACATGCTTCTATATTTGAAAACAGATGTTTTAATCTTGACTGACGTTTTAGAAAAGTGTGTAAAAAAATTTATAATCTTGATCCGTGTCAATATTACACAGCTCCAGGTTTATCGTGGGATGCAATGTTGAAAACAACAAAGATAAACCTGGAACTCTTCACTGATATTCACATGCACCTTTTTTTGCAAAAAAGTATTCGAGGCGGCATTGTCCAATGTAGTACAAGGCATTCCAAGGCAAATAATAAGTATATGATGGGGTACGATAAAAGTAAACCATCTACATATTTAACTTATTTGGATGCCAATAATCTGTATGGATGGGCAATGTCGCAATATTTACCTTATGGGGGATTCGAATGAGTAGTAGGTATATGTATGTTCTGGCACAACTGAAATTTGGGAGCTATTTGGGAGCTATGCTTTGCGTGTGTTAGAGTGAGATAGCGCTATACGGTTGTGTGGGAGGGAGTGAGAAGGAGATATAAATACGGACGGACAGACGGACGGACACCGGGAAGGGGTGGGAGGGGGAGTAAGGGGAGGAAATGGGCGTGGCAACGTGGGTGTGTCAAAAGTGGGCGTGGCAAAACGGACAGACAGACGGACATACATATGTACATACAGATGGACATATATACAGACAGACGGACATACAGACGGACATACATACATACCGACGGACAAACAGACGGACATACATACAGACAGACGGACCGACAAACAGACGGACATACATACAGACAGACGGACCGACAGAGAGACATACATAGCTGGGCGTGCTGACTGTTGCGAGTGTAGTGTATTCCTCTGCCTTGATCTCTGCCCGCTTGCGTATAATTTTTGGTACTTGAGATTTTTTTGTTTGCGTTTTGCGTCATTTTTTGTGTACTCTTTGTTGTTGGAACTTTTATTTCTTTTTGATTGCTCTGATTTCATTGCTATGTAGTTCTTTGTAGTTCTTTTTCTTCAGCTGGCAGACGTACTTTTAGAAATTTTTGTTTTTGCACAGAAACATAATGTAAACAAACGTAATTAGTCATTTAGAACTCGTACGAACTTCTTTACATATCGAACTTTGAATGGATGCGAAATGGCTGGGTAGTAGTTTTGCTATGTTGTTGTTGTTCTCATTTGATTGCTTTTCATCATTTTGGTTGTTGTAGATTTAGTAAATGAGTTATGGGCATTTCAAGTGGTCGGCTGGCTCGCGATCACACTTATTGAATGTACATATATTAATACAATTATTTCAATCTCGGAATTGGCGTTGACATTTTCGGTACTTTCTGTTTACGATTATTTTCTCATGGTCTGATAGACAGACGGACACACATACATACATACAGGCGGACATACATACATATAGACGGACATACATACAGACAGACGGACATACATACATATAGACGGACAGACATACATACATACATACGGACAGACTGACAGACAGAGAGACATAGTGACAGTGAATATGTACGAATTAATAAAATTCTTTTGTTTATCTTGTTCTTGTAGAAGTTTGGCTTATGTTGTTTTGTATACGATTTATTCTTGCTGTGTTGTTTTCTTTTTAGTAATAGACACGCTTGTTAATGATATTGAAGTGTAGACGAGTGTAGATAGGTAACCCTAGGATGCTCCACTTATTCTTTTTCTTCATTGTATAGCTTCTGTTAGAATAAGCATTTGATGTCCGTGCGAGAAGAGTTAATACGAGTACAACAAATTTAGTTATTTCTTTTTATACACATGAAGTAATATTTTGGCGAAGATGTACAATGTTTATGCTTTTGCGTTAGAAATATGCTTGGGTATGCTATACTTGTTTTTCTTTTATTTAATCTAGTTTTTATTTTATTTCTTTTCGGATATAGATTTTTTTTCTTGTTATATAGTATAGGTACTAACTGTACATTTTAAGTGAACTTTGGTTCGTAGCCTCATTGGTTCTTACTAATACGTGTTATTTTTATTTTATGGTTAGCTGACTATATGGATTAATGAAAATTTGATGACATGATTTTTGCAATAATTTGTTTTGTAATATATTTTTTAATTTCAGTGTTTTAAATAATATTTCTTTAATGTTAATTATTATTGAGTTTAGGTGTAAGAGATTTGTTTGATATGGTTTAGTTAGTTAATGGGCGATGGGTTAGTAAACATATCTTTGAGCAAAGAGATGTTGAGAGACGCATGTTATTTATATTGAAGTGTAGACGTGAGAGGCTTGAGTTGGTAGAGCTAGGATGCCATTCTTACTCTTATTTTCTCTTTCTTCTTCTTCTTCTTGTTCTTGCTTTTTTTTTTTTGTCAATACTATTATTATTGCTTCTTATTCTATTTTGTTTTTTTGTACGGAATCATAATGTAAACAAACATCCATGAGCATAAAATTAGCTCCAGCGAGAATAAATAGTCAATTGTAAAAGTGCCGCCAACGAGTAAAGATCTAATTTTTAATTAAAGAAAAGTGTTCTAAAAGTTGCAGTTGTAAAAAGTTGCTCATTTTTCTGAAAAAAAGTAAAAGTGAAAAATTTAAATATAGTACTTGAAATAAATACTTAAAGAAAAACAAGCAGAAACAAGTCGAACAAAAAAAAAGATAAAGACTGACGTGTTGTGTAAAAATTAAAAAAAATTTGTGTGTGTAACTTAAATATACTACTGAATTCCAGTCCGATTCCTGTCGATGATATTTAGAAAAGAACCAATAAACATGCAATTCATCTGCGAAAAGTGTGCTGCTTGTTTCACAGCAAAACGAAACTTAGTTCGCCACGTAAGAGTCAAGCATGAGAATTTGGTCTTTAAATGTAACACCTGTCAAGCAACATTTGATAGACAATATAAATTAGAAGAGCATAAAAATAAGTCTCATAAAAATGGAGGATCTAGTAGCTCGACGGAGGTAAATATCCTACAACGAACTATGTCATATTGCTCAGGATGTCAACAACATATTGAATTGAAAAACTGGGCTTATCACATTAGAACAAACGCGCACAAGCGAAAATGTTGTATTCCGGCAAGCGACAACAAGTTGAAATATATAGGAGATACTTTCAACGAGAGAATAGAGTCTCTCATTTACGAAAATAAGGATGAAAGTACTCTCATCGCAGAAGCATTCTTCCAGAAAGGAAAACCTGACATAATGCTAGAGCTAATTAACAGCCTCGAAAAGCATTTGTCGTTTAAATTTAATTTGGAGTTGTTTTGCGAATTCACCAAAACATCTGACGACAAGCCCATAGTTGAAATAAAATCATTTCAAACAAAAATGAGGATAGTTCAGTTACCAAACCAGCTAGACCAGATTCTAGACCAAAAATTTGAAAGCTTGTTAACTAAACTGACAGAGTTCCAGGAAAGAGACAGTGGCTGGGCTCTCGCCAAAATATGTCACCTGGAAATAAATATTAACCAGTACAGGCCAATAAAAGGTTCGTCCTATCTGCCTCTACCGAAAGTCTTGGAAAAGAAGAAAGCATGCATTAATATTAAAAACGATGACGAATACTGCTTCAAGTGGGCAATCATTGCTGCTCTGAGTCCAACCGACTACAGTCCACAAAGACCACAGAACTACAACATTGAAAATATAGCGGCTAATATAATAACACTACCAAACGGAATTGTTGTTAATTTTGAACGATTAACATTTCCTCTATCGCTCACAGAGATTTCGGAATTCGAACGGAAAAATAATAATATAAGTGTAAATGTCTTCGGATTTGATGAAGAGCTTGGGGCTATAATAGGACCATTTTATAGCACTCAAGCTGAAAAACCACACCACATCAACATGCTTCTTATCCAAGACTTGGAGCTTTCACATTACGTGTGGATTAAATCTATTTCAAGGTAATTATAATTATATCACAATTTAAATTTTTTTTATATTAACTTTCTTATATTAAGTATAAATTCCAAATAATTTTTTTCTTTTGTTGCAGATTGCTAAAACATCAAAGTACGAGCTATTGCAGACAACTTTATTTATGCAACAGCTGCCTGCAGTACTCTCACAACGAGAGTACACTACAACAACATAAGGAGGTGTGCAATAAAGTTGTCACGGAGATGCCGTCGATGGATAAGGCCGTAATTAATTTTAAAAATTTTGAACGTAGTTTAGATGTGCCATTTGTAGTATACGCAGATTTTGAATGCATATTAAGTAGATTAGATGACTCCATTAGTAATAAGTTAGTTAATAAACACATGCCGGCAGCTTTTAGTTATAATATACATTGTACTTTTAAACATAGCCTTAGTAAATTTGTTGTATATTCAGGGGAGGATGCTGCCGCAAAGTTCATAGAATATTTAGTTAGGGATATTATAGATATTTATAATAACTACTTAAGTAAAACGACACCTATGCCCTTTTTAAATCCTCAGCAGCTAAAGCACCAATTCCAAAGCAAAATGTGTCATATTTGCAATAAAGAATTGGGGGCTGATAGAGAGGCAGACTATTGCCATCTTACTGGCGAATATAGAGGTCCGGCACATAATGAGTGTAACTTAAAATTTCAAATTGCAAAGTTTGTGTCGGTGTTCTTTCATAATTTTTCTGGCTATGACTGCCATCTCTTTGTTAAAGAATTGAACGCTTTCGAGGGTGATATTAAAGTTATACCCTTAAATAAGGAATTGTATGTATCCCTTTCCAAACGTATACAAGTAAGTGAAAAGAAAAGCATTGAAATAAGGTTCTTGGATTCCTTCCGATTTATGGCTGCTAGCTTGAATGATTTAGCTAGAAACTTATCAGTATCTGATTTCAAAACTGTTCGCCAAGAGTATCCAAAAGACGATGAATTTACACTACTAACAAGAAAAGGTGTATTCCCATACGAATACATCAACTCGTTCGATCGTCTGAAGGAAACCTCTCTTCCTACTCAGGATGAATTTTTCAGTCATTTGACAAATAAGACTTGTTCTACTGAGGATTATGAACACGCGGTTAAAGTATGGCAACAGTTTAAATGTCAAACACTTGAAGAATACATGCTTCTATATTTGAAAACAGATGTTTTAATCTTGACTGACATTTTCGAAAATTTTAGAAAAGTGTGTAAAAAAATTTATAAACTTGATCCTTGCCAATATTACACTGCCCCAGGCTTATCTTGGGATGCGATGCTTAAAACTACTCAAATTGAACTTGAACTGTTTACAGATATAGACATGTACCTGTTCATCCAGAAGAGTATTAGGGGAGGCATTGTCCAATGCTCAAAAATACATTCCAAAGCCAATAATAAATATATGGACGATTATAATTGCAATGAACCATCCTAATATTTAATGTATTTGGATGCCAACAATTTATATGGCTGGGCAATGTCACAATGTCTTCCTTGTGGAGGTTTTAAGTGGCTATCAGATACTGATAATTTTGATGTAGAGTCAATTTCAATCAATTCTCCAGTCGGATACATCCTTGAAGTAGATTTAACATATCCGGAAAATCTGCACAATCTTCACAACGATTTACCTTTTTGCGCGGAAAATAAAAAACCCCCAAATTCCAAATCTATTAAACTAATCACTGATTTAACCAACAAAACTCGATATGTCATTCATTATATTAATCTTCAACAATGTATCCAACAGGGTATGTTGCTAAAGAAAATATATAGGGTGTTAAAATTTAAGCAGTCTTGTTGGTTAAAACAGTATGTTGATTTGAATACTCATCATAGAACTTTAGCAAAGAATACATTTAAAAAGAATTTTTTTAAATTGCTTAACAATGCGGTGTATGGGAAAACCATGGAAAATGTAGATAAGCGTAAAGATGTCAAAATAGTAACCGATTGGGAAAGTAGGGGAAGGCGGTTAGGAGCCCGAGCACTAATAGCCAAACCAAACTTCCACAGCTGTAGCCAGTTTACAGAAGATATGGTTGCTATACAAATGTCTAGAGCTCGCTCTGTCTACAATAAACCCATATATTTAGGATTTGTTGTTCTCGAGTTATCAAAATGGAAAATGTATGATTTTCATTACCAGTACATGAAGCCAAGATTTACAACAAATCTAGTGCTAAATTATATGGACACTGATTCTTTTATTTATTCCATTCGATGTGAAGATTTTTATGCTGATATTCGGGATGATATCGACTCAAAGTTCGATACATCAGAATATTCACCTACCAATCCTTTTCATATACCGCTTAGAAATAGTAAAGTACTCGGTATGATGAAAGACGAAAGCAAAGGAAAAATTATGAAAGAATTTGTTGGCTTGCGTTCGAAAATGTATTCAATCGATGTTATTGGTTGTGGGGAAACTAAAAAGGCCAAAGGTGTTAAAAATAAGGTTATAAATAAGTTAAGTATAAGGGATTATAAAAACTGTCTATTTAATAAGGAAATTATTTATGGAGATATGTTTATATTTAGATCTAAGCTCCACCAAATTTATACGCAATTAGTACATAAGATAGCCTTAAGCCCCCTAGACGATAAGCGTTTTATTAGAAATGATGGAGTACACACATATGCCTGGGGACATTATCGTATCGATTTAGAGCAGG